>JAKWJA010002493.1:22109465-22709465 GCA_027704765.1 Solanum habrochaites
TTGGTGAAAAGGAAGATGGGATTAGTTACAAACACTTGTGCACTTAATTATCATCAAAATATTCACACATACTTGAAAATCAATGCTACAAGAACAGTGGCAAATTTTTCAAAAAGATATCAAATTTATGTTGAAAAAACATATGCATATTCAACAAGACCATACCAATCATAGGACATATTCATTAAGTCATAAGCATGTACTTCAAAAAACCAACATCATCAAGTCTAGTCAAGTCAACATGCAAAGCATATAATTGAATACCCATTATAGTAACCCTATAATCAAATATATTGGCAAAAATCATGTATAAGAGCATATGTTTCAACATAACCAAAGCAACACAAATACCCATGAACCCTATCAAGTCAACAAGTGCAATGACCAAACAAAGCCACCATAATCTACATCACTCAGCTCACCCAACAAGATTAATAACTGAACATCTGCGCTCCATCACCTATCATAAACCTTTAGAGTTCTTAACACATACCCCTTAACAATTATGACAAAACAGATCCATAAGTGACACGCGACTCAACATATTATAGCAAAATGTGCAAGTTACATATACATGTCATATAACATATAAGTATTTTCATTACATAGCATCCTCCCTAGGCTCTCAAGGATAACTAGTGAAATTCTAGGTAGAGTCCCATACCCCGACCCTATAAAAAGCTATACCCCTAGGGTTATCATGTTAGAGTTCAATCTTTTAGTTCATTTACCTTTTGGGAACATGCTTTCCCTTCCTGAAATAGACCACAATTTTCTAATGTGAATCCGTGTCATAGAACCCCTATTCCAAAAGAAAGCCGACTACTTGCAAGGTAGTATCACCACATAACATAGCAACTAATGATGCACTAGCTAGTTTCCTTAGGGCACATATTTCAGAACTAGAAGATATCAGTGTGGGACCCTCTTTATGCCTACATGCCATTTTTTAATCTACAATCTCATAGTATAGTGATCCCTACATTTCCTAGCATGAAGGGACACTCCTCACTCTAGTAGACTCTGTGCAAGCTAGAGTCCCTTTTTTGAAATGTTAATCCTTTAGTTTCAATAAAAGCTTAGTTTGGTGCATAGGGTCTAACCTTGTTAATTAAAATCATCCATCATCATAGTCATTACGAATTTCACTTAGCTATAAATCCTTTCATTCCAATTCATAATAGGTTAGGTTTCTTATTAATAATGTCTATCATTATATTGCAATTGGTATAATCATTCACCATCCATATAACATTTAAATCTAAGCTCACAACCTCATATCGTTGTCAGACTTTTTAATTCAACATCATACCACCCTTTAACATTTAAAATACAAAGTATACCCCAATAAAACACATGACTTAATCATAATTACAATGATCCAAAGTAAAGGATTGGGATCATAAGACTTACGAAGTCTCCTTCATAGTTTACTCATCAGATCCGTAAGATACCCCTAACATCAATCCAATTTAGTATACATCTCAATAACTCATGAACACATGATAATAAGTCTAGAAGGTATGCCACATCGGACACTTCAATACTAGATCGCGTAAATCTTAAAGCACAAGAACTTAGGTCAATTCAAATTCACACCACATAACTCATAACTAGATAACATCTTCAAGAACTAGATGAAGACTATACATCCCCTACTTCCTTCCTGATTAGTGTAAAAGCATTATATATTATTAAAATTCACATTCATTCCAATAACCTGTCAATTTAATAACTATTACAAAAAGGCTTACTAAATCTATCAATCAAAACCTCAGGGTTAAGGGTTAAGGTCAGTCTTCTACAACTAAGATATATAATATAATAATATATATTCATATGTAGGTATATCCATGTTAATATATTCATAATATCACTAAATACATCATGAAACAATCAATGTTTGCGATATTGAGAATGACCCAAATGATAAATCATTTTTTGAAAATGACTTTGAAAGGAAGAAACCCTTTGAGGAAGATGTCTCAAAGGTGAATATATCCTAAAACCTTAATTTTTTGATGAGAATTGATTGGTGAAATCTCCTTTAAGCCCCCAAAAACCTCCCCTATGTTTGGTCTTCAAATGTTGTCTTCTAATAGAAGAGAGAAAACGGAATAGAGTTCTTTTATTTGTGAGTTTGTGATGTAGTAAATGTTTTGGGGTATTTATATGGGGTGTTAATTAAGTTAATTAGACTTAACTTAATCCCTAAATAACCACCAAACATATTAAATAATTATTTAAAACTAAGGCAAAACGTGCAGGAAATTACATAACCCATAGACGAGACCACGATCGATTGATCATAGGTTAATCGACGGTGTGTCCCCCCTTCTATTCTGCACATTCATAGTCTTGGTTAGGGAATCTGCAAATGAGACCCTCCAAGGAATTGGCTATGTGTTGGTCCACCAATGGCTTGGACGCGTTGTCGATCAACACACGCTGCGTTGATTCTCTTTTGTGGGTGCACACTGCCCTGACAGTGTTTGACTCCAAACACATGGGTCATTCTCAAAGGCCCTTGGTTTTTTCTTGGGGAGTCGTACCCAGACGTTTTGACTATTTATGAACATAAACCCATGTTAGACACCCTTCCATCAATTTTCATATCTTTCTCACTGTAAAAAGCTTATCAAATAGGTTAAGTCACACTTGTTCCTCCTTGGAGTAGTTTCCATACATCATGGACGTTTTTGAAATTTTGATTTCTATACTTCCTAAAGGACTTACATTCATTAAAATAGACCTTAAAACATTGTCTATATCTTGTTAAACTTGTGTTAGTCTCTAGAACACGTCTTGGATTTTTGAATTGTTACATTATCTCATCCCTGAATGAAACTAAAAATCTTTAGAAGGAAGGAATAGACTCAAAACTACAAGCCCAACCTACAAAAAGACATAATAACATCAGCCATATCACTTATACAAGCCAACCTAAAACTTCAATTACCACACAGTAGGTTCAACATTACATTACTAGGACAGTCCTTCTCACACAACCCAGCGCCATTATGAGTTTAATTATTATCCAAATTAAACTTACCAGAATGCTACATATAATTACATAAAGACTCACCAATTAAAATGCAATCATGACACAAAACAAGCAAAAATGCAATTTTGAAAGTCAAAATGCACATTCACTTTAATTCTCTGTAACTACATTAAAAATGCACCTTTTACAAGAATTCACTAAAAATCAAAGCAAGTTCAATATTAAATGATTATTTTCATTAATAGTAAGAACTACTAAGCTTAGTTATCAAATAGATGAGGGTAACTGGACTTCATGTCAACCTCGACCTCCCATGTTGCACCCTCAACTAGGTGATTCTTCCATAATACCTTTACGAAAGTCACCTCTTTATTACTTAACTTCTTGACTTGCCTATGAAGAATTTTAATCGGAACTTCATCATAATAGAGTTTATCCTTTACACCAATACCCTCAATTGGAAGAATAGACTCGGGAAAACCAATACAATTCTTAAACATGGAAACATGGAAAACTAGATGAATATGATAACAAGGCTAAAATATAACTACTTCAAAATTAGGGTATAACATCATCATAATTAAATGATCAATATGATAAAAAGGCTAAAATATCACTACTTCACAATTTAATACTAGTTCATATCTTAAGACAAGATACATAGTTCAATTCACAACATACATCACAACCTAGATCTCTTCTCAAGAACTAGCATCATAGGACTATAATTCACAATACATAATTAATGAGTATTATAACAACATTATCAGTAGTAATTAAACCCATAACCAATTCAATTGAACCAATACAATATAATTTATACTAAGATCACAACCTAGGGTTAAGGGGTAAAGGTAATCTTCTACAAACTAGACCAAACCATTAAGATATATCATAATTGAGTTATTATACATGTCAATCTATTAACAATATTCAAAATATATCATAAACAAATCAATTTTGTTATGGATGAAACTCAATTTCAGAAATTAATTTGATGGAACCTTTTGAGGAAAGAGGTCTCAATGGTGAAATAGGTATCATACCTTGATAATTGATAAAAATTTATGGTGAATATTTACTCTTTTCAAACATTAAACCCTCCACTATCTTTGTCTTCAATGGAGTTCTTCATTAGAGAGAGAAAGAAGAGATAAGGGAGATAGTTTGGGTTTGAGAGTTATGAGAATTTTGATTAGTGTAATGGGGTAGGGGTCTTTATATGGGGTTTTATTTAACTTTATTATTATTTAATTAAACCAAAAATAATGACCTAACTCCTTAATTAATTAATTAGAACCAACTAAAAATGTACAAAAAATCAGGTACTCATAGCGACCCCTGTGTTGCTCATTCATTTAAGAGTTCGGAGACCTGCCAAAACAGGTCCTCACGAATTTGTCTTATTTTTTTTCAATGTATAGCATCGACTACCCATCGATCCAGACACATTCCGTCACCTTGTAAATATGATAATTTCTAATTGTGTTATTTGATTTTTACTTATATTTTCCATTTCTTGGTTTAATCTTTTCACTTCCTTTTTCGCATCTTTGGGTTTACGGTGCTTGTTATATACTCTTTTTGCTCGCTATTTTATTTCTCATGGTGTGGTAAACCACCAATGTGTTTTTATAATAATATGTGGGTAATATTTCTAAAAATGGCCATTGCTCATAACATATCTTTTGTTGTAATTCCCAATTATACTTTCTTCTATTGTTTGTATTTTATAGTCGTATTTGTATTTTTTATTTTTCGCTTTATATGTAAAACAACTACCGTCATTATTAAATCAATGTCACTATCCAATAGGTGTTTTTTTAATTTTTTTTGTTTCCCATTTAATCTTCTGGTAGGACAATTATATTTACATACTATTTTCTTCTGCTCCGTGTTCGATCCATGGGGGTATACTTATATGTTGTGGGTTATGCTTCTATGAATAATTTTTGCAAGTATATATATTTTCATTATTTCATTTTTGTTCTTTTCATAATTATTTTCTTATTTTTTTTTGTCAAGTTATTGTTAATTGTTCATTTTTCTAGATATATGGTTTATTTTTCTAACCATTTTATTCCTAGGGTAATGGTTTGTTTGGCTTCATTGGTAGATTTTTTTAAATGGTATTACTAATGGGTATTCCTCCTATACTTATTTCTTTGTCTCTGTTATTCTATTTCTTCTTCGTTTTGTGGTTACTATGGTCAATAGGTAATCCAGGTCAGAATAAGTGTCTCTGTTTTTATATTCGTTTTCTAATAGCTAACTCTCTCGTTATATAATTTCTTCTTGTCCTGTATTTATCAAAATAGTTTTGTTTGTCTTATCTCTTTATCTCTTCTGTATTTAAATAAATTTGGGGTCGAGATTCATATTTTTTAGATGTGCTCATTCTTGATGTCGGTAGCTTTATTAAAATATATTTAGTACATTTTAAGTAGCTCATCTTTCTTTTCACAATTTCTAAATCTTCTTCTATGTCAATTACTTTGCATTAGTCATTGTGGTCTATTATAGTAATTATTCTTCAAAATATTTTTTCTACTATCTTTTATTCTATCGATTTATTTCTCTTGCTGGTACTTATGTTGTGTTGTCAGATATATATTAATTTTTTATACATCTTGCAGTAATTACTGCCTGGTTGGGGGCTAGTTCGCTAGTTCAAACTTTTCCAATATTAACTAATGATTTATCAATATTTCTATATGTTATGGCTAATTACTGAGTAGTTGACACTTTTATAATTTTTATTTTTTGGTATATTAAATTTCCTTTTAAAAACCGGCACCTAATTATTCCTTTTTTGATAGGGTATAGCGCTTTAATGTCAGAGTCATCTGTAAAACATATTTCAATGGTGTATCTATTCCTTCGCTAAAGCAGTCTTTTATTCAATAAGTTTTGTCCTCCTCCAACGTTTCGTATTTATTGTGTTTTAGCTTTTATATCT
Source organism: Solanum habrochaites (assembly GCA_027704765.1). Lineage (NCBI taxonomy): Eukaryota > Viridiplantae > Streptophyta > Magnoliopsida > Solanales > Solanaceae > Solanum > Solanum habrochaites. Next base: position 22,115,429 of record JAKWJA010002493.1, read on the forward strand.
TGTATTTATTATTTATTAAAGTCCTTTTATTTAGTATGGTATTTTTGTTTTTTTCCCTTTTGCGTATTTTACAATCTCTATGTGTTCCTTGTCTGGCTACTACATATATTCATCTTTTCTTTCTCTTTTGAACACAATTTTCATAAGGTAGTATTTCAAGTATTTTTCCACTACACTTCCTTAAAATCTAAATATATTTTCGGCTTTTATTTGTTCACAGATTGTAGTTATCAATAATAATATTTTTGTTCTGATGATCTCTTACAATTTTTGTGTTGATTGTCTTCCTTAGTTATTATATTTATTCATCTTCAGACATTAGATTTCTTTCTTCGTTCATGTGCATCATTATCTAATCAATATTCCGTTTCTTCATTTTCTAATGATTTTCTATATTCTTAATTCATCTATGTACTATCATTTTCGGCTTAATTCATGAGTCTTTGTACTGCTATCTTCATTTTCGTTCCTTATCTTACATTACTTCTGGCAATTTATTTTCTTTTGGATCTCTTAGGTAACATTACCGTCTCTAGCTTAGTCTAAATGTCAAATCTTTCGCACGTTGTAACAACTACATTTGGTTATTTTGCTTTCGGTCTATACGTCTTTTTATTTTAATAATTTTTTTACATCATTCTTTTTCTTGTTCTTGTATTTATATCTATTTTTGGTTTTTCTATATTTTTGTGTCGTCTAGGTCTTTATTTTTTATAATATTTATCTGTAGCAACCAAACTGGTGCTGTTGTAAATCTTTACCACCTGCTAGATTTTTAATAGTACGCTCCCTCCCCATTTTTTATTTTATCGCTTATAGTTTTCACATACTTTACAAACCATTGGTTGTCGAAAATTTAATTCTAGCTTCCTAACGATCTTTTAATTCCTTCATTGGCCTCGTCAATCTTAATTACTTTTTGTACAAAATGGTTCTGGTAGTTTTGTAAAATATTGTTTTCCTTATTTCTTTTGCTTGTTTGTTAATCGTTTATATCTTGTCTTTATAATAATATTCTTAAAAGCACATTGTATATTCTTCTATATGAACATATACATATAGCTAAGTTTGTTATAAGTTGTCTATTTCTTATTTTTTGTCTAATTTTGTTCTTTTATTTCTTTAGTCATGCCACCTGAAATTCTTTCGTATTGCTCATCCATATTTATCTGATATCTATATTTGTTGTTGATGGATATCATCTATGTTTCTATAGGCACTACTAGTGTTTTCTAGACTTTCTTGGGGGGTACAACAATTTCCTATCCATAATTTCACTATGTTTCGCACGAAATGTTCTTTCTATATATCCCTGTGTTTCTTTTGTTGTTATTTTGTTAATCCATTAGTTGTTTAGATCATATTTCTACCTCAAGTAAGATTGCTTTATTTGATATGACCTATCGACACAATATTGATCTAGAAAAGTTTATATTGTTTCAATTAATGGTTCTAGGGCGTTACCCATTTTTTATTTTAATCTACTATTCCAGAATTGAAGAATTGTTGCTATTTTTAATCATTCCAGAATTATCTGTATAATAGTTGGTTGTCAGTCCTTCTGGGACTACTTCTATGACTATTTTTGTGAGTTTTAACTCTTATTCTAGGTTGATTACACCTCCTTAGGGGGTTATTTATTTCTAATTCTTTCTGGTTATTTATTGTTCTAAACGTTATGCTTAGTCGTTCACTTATATCACTTATTTCTTATTTTTGATCATTCATTGTATCGGGTTCATTATTTTTCGTGTATTTCAAAGATTTTCATGTATTTTTTTGTTCAAATCTTATTTATTTTCATTAGTCAATTCGTTTCTTTATCTTTTTCTAGTTCTTTATTTTTTTATATTTGTTGTTCATTTTTTCTTAGGTTTCCTATAATAATTTAGCGTTCTGGCTAATTATAATTAATTTTAATTCAGAGCTCGGCTATTCTTTTTCTAATTCACTTATTTTAAATAATTTTTCTAGTTCTTCTAGCTTTGCTACTCACTTCCTGTTTTTGTCTTGGTGTTTTTATTTTCCTCAATCTCTTATAATTTATCATTTCTCTTTCTCTTCGTGTTTCGCTTTGTTATTCTTACGCATCGTCAGTTAAAAAACTAATCTTCCCCCTAATTCTGGTTGTTTCCTTTTTAGAATTAAATACATGTTATTTACTTCTATTTTTTTTTTTGTGTCGTGCTTCTCCGACCAGTAAAATTTGAAATATTATTGTTTATTTTATGTCCGTGTTGTTTTCATATATTTTTCTTCTCCACAAATCTTCTTTATAATCATTATATTTTCTGGTACTGTAATTTCTATTTCCAAGGTCAATTTATTGTTGTATTTCATAGCATAAATATAACTTTGTCTGCTTGTGCTAATATCGATTTGCTTACATACTCCTCTGGCTAACATATTTCTTTCTTCTATTCTTCTGTTCTAATATTTTAGGCTCTTGCGTTTTTTTTAATTTATATTTTTCTAGTCAGTTGTTGCTTATATTTTTTCTTTGGTCATATTGTTTTTTTTCAACAAACAAACATTTTATATTTTGTTATTTATTAAATTACTTCTCTTTCAGGATTTGTCTAGCTAGTTATGTTTTAATTACTAGTTTGTAATATTCATTATTTCTATATATAGAAACTTTTAACTTTTTATGTATTTTTCGTATTTTTATTTTTCTATCTTGTTTTATTGGTTATGGTAGTTTTATTTTGAGTTTTGTATCGGGATTGTCTTCATGATTTTAAAGAATAACATATTTTCCCAATAATTCTTTTTCAATGTAGGATCTAAACGTTGAATGTCATTACAAAGGGGCGTTATTTGTAATACATTCGAATATTTATTTTCTCGATTTCTTAATTACTTGTATCAAATTTCAAGTAGTAGCTGTTCAAGTAGTCCATATTCCTGGTTTCCCCATCTCCTTATTTTCTCTCTCTCACAATATTGTAAGGTATAAATATCAATCATTGATCTATGAATAATATCAAATCATTATATATCTATGTCAAAATCATCTAATCCTCGAAGTATAATTAATTCGTCTCCCATCCTTGGGGGTTGTTTCTCTTTCTTCTCTTCGATTATCTCTGGATGTCAATAATTTTCATTAAATTCTTCTTTTTATCGTCTGTAGTAATGATCTTATCAATATATAGAGTATCATATCTTGTATTAACACCATCATCTATAAGTAAATAAGTATTCATTTCAGCAGGTTTTTGCTAAAAATCTTATTCGCTTCTAACCTCTTTAGATAATTATACTACTTATTTATTATGCAATAATAATGATTTAAATAATAATCTCGTATGGTCAGCACTACGTTTTCCTTCTTCTTCTTTAATCAGTACCTAAATAGCGCCCAACTCTGTTTACTACGCACTCCGCGCTAATCGACCTTTTTGTCCTACCATTTCATTTTAAGATGGCAATGTCTGGGCATACCTTAATTTACATCTCCGCAGAATTGTCTCCGTAGCAAACTTTCTAAGAAGGTTATATAACATTATTAAAACTTTTAAACAATTATATCAACCAAGAGATACATTAGGAATAAAATAATTTAGGGCTAGCTCATTAATGTAAATGAGTATAGCCAAGTGATTTTTGTAGATTGTCATATATGATTGCGGTTCCATAGCTTTAGTTTAGTTAGCCTTTTGATTTGATTAATTTTACACCTGCCTGCTCTGATATTTAATGATGTGGGGGAAAGCGGGATTTTGGAATTGGGATTATAAAGATATTAAAGAGGAGAGACTGGCTTGTAAGGATGATTTTATTATGAGGGGAAACCCTCTTTTAAAATACAATAAAACTGTCCTACTGTTGCCAAGTGGGCCGACCAAAAGTAACTACTTTATTAAAAGTAAAAAATAAAATACAATAATAAAGTCTTTTTTTTCTGTTGTCGCCAAATAAAAAGGGCCATGGGTAAGTAGAATATAGAATGTGCGGGCCACTTGGCCACAGTAGTAAGTTTTTCTGTATAGAAAAAGAGGGTTTGCCCTCATAATAAATAATCCTTTAGAAGCAGCTCACCGGCCTCAATTATATTCTCATTCTACTCCCGCTTACCACCCCTACTCATTGTGGGGAAACCTAGATTCATATAATATCTTCACTATCTATGTCGGCATCTCAAAGAAAGTATTTCTTCGGACCATTCACTTAGCCATGACCACCTCTTTAGAGTGTGGGAAGAAACATTGACTTGATCACTTTAGGGCCGACTGAACCAACCTCCCTTTAAGTGTGGGTTCGACACTAGATTTCGTGTTAGCCCTTCACATGATCGAGATTTACTTTGATTAGGTGATTACAGCCCCTTTGTGTTGGGCAGACCTGAGTTTCATTATAGCTCACATTATTTAATTTTACGATATCTTCTTAATAAAGCAAGCAAGAAATAAAAAAGATGTAATGTTCACGTGAGAACTAAGTAAGAGCTCTAAGAAGGTCCACTTTCATTGTTTGATAAGATGAATTTTCAGTAAATAACGGCAAACGAGCCAATACTGACAGTTTTTTGTTCATGAAATGGGGGCGATAAGAAAATAAATTATTTTTAAAATGACTTCTTATATTATGACAAAAAGGGAATTAATATCTAATGGCAAATCAATGCACCGATCTCTCCAAATATAAAACTGATGTAATACAAAAATGCCTACCAATAAAGTAGTGGCTGATAAGATTTTATTTTGCGGGCAATCTAACAACAAATGGAAGAATTACTTGTTGTCAGGATATCCCAATCTATCCTTTGTCTTTTGAATTAGCTTACTTGAGTCGTTGTAGGTATGGAACTACATGAATAATTGCACTTGTAAAGAATAGATTCAAACGAAAATTTATTGAAGACCTCAATAACACAATAAAAGTACAGAAAAAGAACAAGTAAATTCAGAAGGGAGAACACATCGATTAGGGTCATTATACGAATTTTAAAAAAAATTTGCTCGAGATGTTCTAAAATTATGTTCATGGTTCAAAGGTCTTGTGTTCATATAGAAAGTGAGTTGTGTGCTTTGAATTTATTAAAATATGTCATATTCATACCACAATTAACTAATAACGAATTAGGAAACTGTAGTGATGTCACTTTCAAGAAATGGCATGTTGTTATGGGAAGAGAATTCCTTGATCATGTATAGTCCATATGTGTATGTGTGAATACACCCCTACTTAGTACAAGTGTGTACTAACACTATACTGTTATTGTATTTTATAGGTTCAAGTTAGAGAGAAGGTTGAAGACTCATCGTAGCAGTTTTGATTGTCGATCTCGAGACTTTGGTAGGTCTTTTTGATGTTTGAGGATGCTACATTTATCAATATAGATTATTAATTTATATATATATAGTGTATTTTGTCCCTAGCATTTCTTTTCAGATGTTTATTTCAAAGCTTTGTATTAAGGACGTTTTAGTAAACTATTACATTCTATATTGATTTTTGAATAGAATTGATTAATCAATTGTAGATGGTTGTTATAATTTCTGCATAGTAGAACATTAGTCTATTTAGAAAATATACGAGGTCTATGTATATTTCATTACGTTTTAAAAGTTTTAAATTTTCCACAAATTTAACTATATCAATGTGGTGAAATTTAAGAAGGTGCTTGTATGCGACCTATGAGAGATTAACAACGCCGGTTGCATTCGGTTTCATAAATGCAGGTGTGACAAGTCCATGTCAATCATAACACAATTCAACACCTATATTACATAAAAGAAATTTTATTAGGGAAGCTTACCACGAATCAATTCTCACAATTTCAATCCATAGATAAATGACCTATTTAAATACCAAAAGCCCTTACCCTTGGCAATGATCATTAATTCAATACAAAACCATAATACTCGATGAATCTAGGTCAATTCAATATATATTTATCAATCTAAGAAAACCTACACGTCATTGAAGCAATTCTAACATAATCCTATGCCATAGAACACTCAACCCTAGAATCTCATAACGATTAAGAATATAAAGTCACCACAAAGTTGTTCCAAATCTAGGGGTCATGAATTACATGGTTCATAAGGTTATTGTTGTTTGGGGGGGGGGGGGGGGGTTTTGTGTTAAAATCTCTAATAAAAATCAATTAATTACAATAAAATGATTTAAACTTTAATGCAGAACCCCCTGGATATATCATAAAATTGGACGTTCAGCTGTAAAACAAACTTTAGATTTCTTTCTTTTGGGCCTCCTTGATGATAAGTTTCATAGATACAAACCATACTGTAATGAATCTAAATCACGAAATTGATTAGGATTTACCACTAAAATCTCCAATCCAATCTCTTCCATGTGTTTTCACTCTAATAGAGTTCTCGAGAATTATCTAGAGATTTTGGGGTATTGATTGAAAGAATGAATTCATCTAGGTAGTTACGAATTAAAAACCACTTAAAATAACTAATATACCCCTAAGTAACAACCCAAACAATTATTTAGGTGTGGAATAAATTTACCCATTACTCGTTGCAACTTAACTGTTAAATGCGAAGTTACATGCTTCACCAACGATTGTTCATCGACGGACTATTTGTCCACTAACAGATCGTCTTGGATACCGGTCGTTTGGTTCAGAGACTGGACACATGGATCTTAAGCTCCTTAGGTTATGTCTTGACCAACGTCCACCAATTGTTACAACTTGAGAGTACCCCTTAGAAGTTAGGGCATTCTTTAATCGCAAGACGGAGTACTTGACCTCTCGGAGTCTTGTACAAGCCCTTTCATATCGTTTATTTCATATATGTATGAAAAGTAGTGCGGAATTAAAGATTTTCTTACAAAATTATAATACTTCAAAATATGTCCTTTATAGAAAACATAATTAAAGGCTAAGTCTAAAAGTCTCCATCTTAGACATACGAATATATTTCGACACGACACATACTTCATCATATAGGAAAATACCTAAGTATGTTACGATACTTTCTATAATGATAACTAAACATCATGATGTCCTCGAATCTAGTGAGGACATAATAACTCTTGCTTGAATGAATATTAATCCAATCTTCCACATCGAGACTCCTCTCATATACAAACCCGTCACACCTTTAGAATAGACCAAAAGTAAAGGAATAGTGAGACAAAACTTGTAGCTATGTATTACATATGGGCTTAAAATCATGAAATTTACTTTTTTTGTATAAAAACCTTCTCTTTTTGTCAAAACCCCTTATGATAAGTATAGATATTTATCTTACAACTCACATATTCAATATAGTCATCATTCCACAATAACATCAACATAAATTCACCAATATAAACTTATACAACCCCACCACAGGTTATCCTAAGACTCTCCTTAAGTAAGAAAAAATAAAAGAGGTCCTTTTACACCACTCTCATTCTATCATAAACAATCCTTAGACTACCTAAAATCATAAGATTGTTCCCTTTCTTCATTTACTCCTCCACCGAAAGGATTTGGAGGGGGGTTACGCCAAGATTCCCTAAGTAGGACAAGAATACACTCCATACTACCCTCTTCAATCTTACCTAAGAAACCCTAAAAGCTACTCTAGATAGAGGACATTCTAGTAAATATACACTGCCTAAAGTTATAATCATTCATTAAGTCAATTAGAAGACATTTCATTCATTAAGTACTTCATGTAATGGCAATAGAAAGACCTAGGGAACCTACACTCTAGCACCATAAAAGCCTACTCGTGTCATGTATACATAGCGTCCCATTCCACTACCTAAATGTTGTAAAGCTTATCAAATACTAGAATGTTTCCCACAAGATTAGAATAAAAAATAACAAACATAGACCCTACTATCTAGGCATGGAATATGGCATCTACCATTATCCGATAGAGGGTGTTCTACTTTCCAGGGTTAGAACTAGGACACATCTTCCGTATGCACGTGGTTAAATAATATCAAGATCTTTTATGCACTCTAGTATCCTTCTCAAGTAGAGATACATTTCACCCTAGTATCCTTCTCAAGTAGAGCTACATCCCATAACATATACACTCAGTTCTAGCCTTTGTTCTCATAGAGTAAGTTCAATAAAAAGGGGCATATGAAACGTATCATCTCTTAGTCATTACATAGTCATAATGAACCTACCGATGAAGGGTCCACTAGGGCATCCACTCAATAGTCAATAAGGATAGATCATTCTTAACATTCTTTCTATCTATAAGGTTTCATAACTTAGTCCTTGGATTAGGCTAGGAAGGGCGACCATCTATGTGTACTGTCCTATTCTTTATTCCAATTTAGCCTCATTCCACATATTCAATTGTGTTGGGGGGGGTCATGTATCATATAGGATTAACCCAAGTCAACCTAGCGATGATAGCACTAGTCACAACAACTCGAGACATCCCTAGTTCTGTCATGATCCACACATAGTCAACTTGGGAAAGTTTCAATCTCGACACAAACACATATAGTCATATAGTCCTTCATATTGGCTGATACATAAGTCTTAACCTCACGGACCACCAAACATCGCGAGTGGTGCACCCACATTTATTCCCCTATGTGAGCGAAGTCTCACCGCATACTAATCCTAATTTGCTTACATATTTCAACCATACATAAACAGAAATAATGCGGAAGACTTAAAACTCATTCCTATCAGGGAATAATACTTTAAAATTAATACTTATTGTCCAAAATCTGTGAAGTCATCACAAGAACATATATCCTCAATTACACTAAAATCTAAACAAATAAAAGAGAACTAAAACTAAAAATACCAAAAAACCAATCTATCACCAAAAAGCGAAAAAATTCTACGCTCTACACCAAAACCCACAGTCTGCCCCTCCCCTTAACCCCTCCGAGTCAGTTTTCATCAAATAACTAAAATAAATTAACGGCTAGTCCATACCCAAACTCAAGGCATCAATACAACTTGACTGATGGAATCCAGTCCGAGCTAATAACAATAGCCTCCCCTTAAATCTGACGTTATGAAGACTCTGCTAGAGTTGTCAGACGAGTTGAAGACGATGGCACGGTTGCTGCACTCCACAAATAACAAAGAAAAACAAATACAAGTAGGGGTCAGTACAAAACTCAAGTACTGAGTAGGTATCATCGGCCAACTCAAAATAAAAAGCAATATATACATTGAATAATAATATAAAATCAACTACGATACTTAACAAGTGGCAAGCAACAAACACATGAAGCATTTGCAACAACACCAAACACATCTATGAGGACTCAAGCCTCCACACCGTACTCACTTAAGAATTAGGTTCTTCAAATCGGTGTATATTAGCATAATTCAAAATTCTTTCTCTTTGTTCTTCTTGTGTCGGAACGTGACACACCGATCCTCTACTACTATCCTAGTGTCGGAACGTGTACCTCTTTTCCGATCCCCTACTATCGCTGGTGTCCGGATACGTTGACACTCGATCGTCTACTACTATCCTGGTGTCGGAACTGACAATCTCGATCCTCTACTAATCCTGGTGTTCGTGAACGTGACACTCTCGTATCCATAACCACCCCGCCTTCTTTTAGTTCACACCAGCCTTCTTTTAGACCAAGGCAATCCCATTAACTAAGTGGATTTAAGGTGTAAGATTCAACAGCCTACATCTTTCCAACCACTCTACAATTACAATCACATCATGTCAAGCCTACATTAAGCTTTAGAAAGACTACAACACTAACTCAATACATTCATATCGCTTTAACTAGTTTACTATGAAATAGGCATAAACCTATACTTCTAACCTCCACCCGAAGACTCTTGATCGATCAATCTACTCTGCAAATCCTTGTTGTCTCTCTTCGTTTTCTTCTCTCTCTCGGCTCTTCGTCTCTTATTTTTCCTCGTTGTTCTAGCTTATTTCTTATTCAAAAACTTTTTCTTTTAACCCTAAGTGTTCATATAGAATTTATATAAAAGATGATAAAATAACGCCACTTTTATTTCAAGGCGTTATCTTCCTTTAAACCCCACGTAATTGATTTTAACATTAATCCACTAACTTTATTAATTAATAAAGCATGATAGTACCTAAAATGGCCCTTAACAATTTCTAACCAGAAATCCGACCCAGTCAGGGTGTTACTCAGCCTGTGACGGTCCGATACTGGCATACTCCTCTACCCGCGTTACAAAGTTCAGAGGTTAATTCTGTGGAAAGCTTTGTTACGTTCGCGTCGGAAACACGTCCGTCCTGCCATTCTCCGTCGTGAACGTTCAGAGAGTCGATCTCAGTACTCAATATTCGTATATAATTTGTTTTTGGAAGCGAGACCCACCTTTATACACGTCCGTCGCGGCCCATGAACGTCCGTCGTGGGATCCTCGACCCAGACCGTATTTACAGAAATAAACCTCTAACTGCTCAATAACGACTAAAAATATGTTCATTTTTTGTTAGCAATAGATACCAATTTGCCCATCGTGCGGCCTCGAACGATCACAAGATGAAAAACAATAGCAGTGCAATGAGTACCTGAATTCTGGATAGGTGTGGGTATCTTTTCTTTCTTGCATATCCCTTCCTTTTCCCAAGCGGACTCTCAACTGGTCGATTCTTTCTTCATTGAACTTTATGGATGCAATCTCCATTGATCTCAACTTGGGAGGAGTTCTCTTCCATCAATGGCAACAGGCTCGCGCCTCATAAGACACGGGAATTCGTCATCAGAGAAGACTGAATCCGCCACGACTACTGTAGTTTCCATCCCATTGGTATCGTTCACATAACCATTAATATCGGGTGCACTCCGAGCAGTCCTGAGGTAAGGCTAATCATAATCTACCTCCCCTACTCGCGTTACGTATTTCAAATGTCCAATATACTTGGGCTTAGCTTACCTCTTTTACGGCAACCGCATCACCCCTTCATGGTGAAAATAACGGAGACTTGTGTTTCTACTCCTCCATGAACTCTCCCATCTCTATCCTTTCGATCTGGCATATTCCTTTTGTCTGCTTGCGCCGTCTAAAAGCTTTTCTTGAATGAATTTCACTACTTTCTCTAGATTATCCTTCAGAAGATTCAGTACCCCAGGGTCTCACCTCGATGCATCATCAACCAACCAATGGGAGACCACATTCCTCCATACAATGCTCGATGGGGCCATATTAATACTTGAGTGACACCTATTGTTGTATGAGAACTTCTGCTAGCGGCTAAAGAATTATCCCATTGACGGCACCAACTTAATATCCACACATGCACGAAGCATTCTCCAAACTCCTGAATCGTGGTCGTCCATTTCATTACTGCCATCGGCTGAGGTGGAAATGCTACTAAGGTCCAACCAGTCGCCCCTAGATAATTCAGCAATGGCATGTTCTCCAAAACTTAGAATGTAACGTGTACCTCTATCTATATGATTGAAAGTGACACTGCCATGCAATCGAACACTTTTCTGAGGTATAAGAGTTTGGCTACTTCTTGGGCGATTGTAAGTCACCCTGCCGGAATAATTGAGTCAGACTTAGTTGAAACTGTCGCCAATTACCCCCGACTAGAAAAAAATAAAAATTCCAACTTCCCAATGTCTTTGAAGACAAACCACAAGTCATGCCATTCTCTCCCCGTTCCTTCGGGAAAGGGCATGCGCTAAGTGTTCCTCCGAGCCTCTTGTGTTCATAATTTACCCTGGTCGACAATTCGGGGCATTGTGCGACAACATCACAATGTCATCGCTTCATCGTACTCCACCAAAAAATGTTGATTTAGGTCAGCGATATCATCTTGGTTAACTCGGATTGTATAAAATATCCTGAACTATTACCTTTGTACAATAGTGTGATCAAATCATCAACACGAGGCACCCATATCTCTTCCATTAATCATCGTAACACCTTCCTCATCGATTTTTGCTTCCTTTATAGCCGCCTCTCCATCGCAACACCTTATCTCGATCCGAATCAGCTTCTCTCATCATAAACTGCTTCCTCTTAATTTGTCAAAAGGAAGTCTTGCCTCCACATAGCCTGAAAAAGCAATCCGTTATCTAGTACTTCAGCCTCATGAAATTATAGCCAGAGTCTGAACCTCTCTATCCAATGGGCGTCAAGAAACCCTGGGCAAGTGAGCTAGGTACTTCGCCATGGCTCCGGGCTTTCTACCTTAATGCATCTGGTCCAAAGCGACATTACTTTTCCCGGGTGATACAAGATAGTGATGTCATAGTCCTTCAAGTAGTTCCATCTATCCCTCTCCTCTGTCTTAAATTCAACTTTCTGAGTAAAGACATACTGTAAACTACGATGATCCTTATCAAGACTTCACACTACGCCCATATATATTTGTCCTCATTGCGTTGTAAGTGGCAAACACTACGGGCCGGCCAAGCTCCATCTCATGTCGGAATAGTTGCGTTCATAGGCACTTTAATTACCTTGCAAGTCATAACTGCAACCACATTTCTCTCTGTACAACATTAGCACTGGCATACCCAACCCAGAATAAGTGGCTCATAATAAACAATGAATCTTGCCCTTCTATCTGGAAATGTAAGAATTGGTGCATGTCAACAAAGTCTTGAGATTCTGGCAGCCCTTTTCACATTCGTCTGACATTAGCAAAAGGAACATCCTGCGTGTCAATTTGAAGACGATTGCACGTTTTTCCTGTTGCTGCCCTCCACAAATAACAAAGAAAAACAATACAGTAGGGGTCATACAAAACACAAGTACGGAGTAGGTATACGATCGGCCAACTCAAACTAGAAAGCACTATATACATGAATAATAATATAAAATCAACTACGATACTTAACAAGTGCAAGTAACCAAACACTGAGTCATTTGCAACATAACAAACACATCTTGAGGCTAAGCTCTCCACAAAACACAGCCGTAACTTATTTCAGAATTAGGTCTTCAAATCGGTGTATATATTAGCATAATTCAAGATCAATTATCTTTTGGTTCTTCTTGTGTCATTACTTGACACTCCGATCCCCTACTCCTATCCTTGCTGTGCTGGAACGTGACACTCTGATCCCCTACTATCATGGTGTCGGAACTGACATCTCTGGATCCCGTACTATCTTGTGTCGAAACTGACACTCCTCCTCTACTATCCTGTGTCGAAACGTGACCACGCGATTCCATTACCTTCATTTTTTAGTTCATCAGGCCTTCTTTTTACCTAAGGCATCACATTACAAAGTGGCCTTTTAAGTTTAAGATTCACAGCCTCATCTTTCCATACCCCACTACAATTACATAATCACCTAATGCACACCGCTACATTAAGTATTTAGAATACTTTACAATACTAACCACATACATATCATTCGCTTAACAGTTTGACCAATGAAATGCATAAACCATAACCTACTACACGCAGAAGAATCATATCGTCAATCTACTTCACCAAATCCTTGCTGTCTCTTCGTCTTTCTCTCATCTCCTCCTCGGTTCTCTCTTCTTTTGTCTCTTCTCTCTTTCTTCTCTACTTTTTCTTTATTCAAACACCTTTTTCTTTGTCCCTAAGTCTATAATTGTAAGTATAAAAGTTTTTATAAAAATAACCCTCACTTTTTATTTCAGGTATCTACTTTAAAACCCCTCACGTAATTGAATTATTACATAATCGCACTAAGTTTATATTATAAGCAATAATAGTCGCGCCAAAACCGGGACCCCTTAAAACTTTTAACAAAATCCGACCAGTCAGTGTTAGCAAACGTGTACGGTCCGTCAACAGTCGACTGTGACTGGGGGGGAGGGTCGGTCCTCTGCATAACCCCTCACAAAGTTCACAGAGAGTTAATTAAATGTGGGAAAGTTTGTGACGGTCCTTCGGACAACGACGGTCCGTCCTGGCCAATACCGTCGGACGTTCAGAGAGTCGATCCCCGTACTCTAATTTTCCCAGGATCAAAGTATTTTGGAATGAGGACACCCTAGCGACTGTCCATCGCGCCCATGGAACGTCCGGTCGTGGATCCGTCGACCCGCCAGAAAATTATGTACCATAAATCAACTTCTCTTGCTCAAAAGACTAAACTAGGTCGTTACAATCTAACATATAATATATCATTTCACAATAAATGCAAAAGGACCATGTTAAATACAATTCATAAACTAATGTCTATGAGTCCACATCATCTCAAGTATAACACATAAGCACAACCACCATAAGTTGACCATACGAGTCACAACATAATTATGGACCTACGTTACATAAAATAAAGAACATTAGGGCAGCGTACTACAAATTTATTATCACAAATTCAATCCATAGCTAAATAATCTAATAAAATACTCAAAGGCCCTTACTCATGGCCATGATCATCAATTCAATCCTATATTTACAATAGAAAATGAATTAAAAGTAATTTAATATAGATTTATTATTTTAGGGCAGCGTAATTGTAACATGATTCTATCATAATTCAATAGCCTTAATAAAACTACATAAGAATTAACAAGCATTAAGATATGATGAAGTCACTGACAAAGTAGTCAAATCTAGCGTTCATGAATTACATGGATCCATAGAAATTTTGATGTAAAATAATTCTATTAACACTAATTCAATCATAAATCATTGATCTAAAATGTTCTATGCAAGGACCCTTGGCTAGATTTAAATTTACAATATTTCATGGATTGGACCATATTTGAAATTTATTTTAATTGACTCCTTGAAGGATTATATTTAAAGTATGAAGAACCATACTTTAATTGTGAAGAAAAGTGCACAATATTGATGTAGAAAAACTTTAGAAATCTATCTTCTTCCTAGGATTTTCAAAACTTCATCATTGGAGCTTTTTGGAGAGAAACAATGGACAGGTTCTTTTTTTGAATTGATGATTATGATTTTTATGGTGAATTGGGCTTTAAATAGGTTTAATAGCCTCAAATAACTAGATCCAAAAATATCGAAAATATCCCTGAACTTATAGGACCTTTTAACCAACTCATTCTCAACTTAAACTTCAACACTTATCATCAGGAATCAAGTCCGCGATGCGGAGCTGTTCCCATATCATTTTTTGAATTAATTAGTGAACCATTGGATTCTTCCATGTGTCCGCGACGGGTAGGTATAATTTGTTCTTGGGAGGAACAAGTCCGCGACGCGGACATGTTCCTTTCATGACAAGTTTTGCTGCCTTGGACAGAATCATCAGCACATATTTGGGTCCTCCTCAAAACAATTTGGCTTGTTCTCCGGGTGTCTTTCTCTGAAGTTTCGATCCTTTATATTTCATGATATTAGTAGGAACCATCGATTCTAAATATTACCCTCAAAAAACACTCCAAATCTTTACTACAACACACTACGAAACGCTAGTTTAACTTTGACTATTTTCAAAACGTCTTTGACGTTTGACATCCAAACATCATGACACTCTACACACTGACTATAAATATTATTATTACCAATATAAGGACCTCATAAGATCATGACACATAAAAAAACACAAAAAAAATTAAGGGATATAGGTGACTTAGTCGTTGAATTTCTTGGCCGTCCCTTGACGTTGACTTCCAACTCTCGTAAATCTTTAGACGCTGCCTAAATAACACACAATAAAACATTTTAGAATCTTAGACCCTCATGAAAAACATGTTTTGCTCTAGTTTCACCTTTTTCATCTTGAGGGTGTAACAATACTCCCCATTTGGACAACATTCATCCTCGGATGACACTTGCCACTCTTCGAACACTTCCAAGATTAGAGCCTCAACTTAATAGCTCCTAAAAATAAAACATAACACATTATATAACGAAAAATCAAGGACAAAACATCAATTTCACGTAATAAAGAGACATATAACACAATAAGAACCTAAAAACAAATCTACCACTAATCATGCCATAATACACACATCTTTCATTCCAAATAACAAAAACTCATTTTATATTCATTATAATGCTCATATACATAATTTATAACCACATTATGACCATTTTGGATGAAAGAACAATTTAGTAAAAATTTCAAAATCATTACAGTGAACTGCAAAAGCCTCATAGTGAAATATGCTAAAATTTTAATAATATAACTTTTAAGCAATTTATGATGGATTCATGACAATATAAGAGGGTAATTTATAAAATTCAATTCAAAACATAATCATATCTTTTTAAGTTGTACAATGCATGGAATCAATTAAATTCAATTTTAAACAAAACGCAGAAAGATAATACAACATGCTACATACTAATATGACTTTTTATCTCGCAAGCCTGAATTGAATAAAAGGGATGAGATAACAAATCACCATTGTACTACTCACAAAACTTCACCACTTAGAAGGAATTCCTATAACTAAATAGAGAAACTATAACTGACCGGCTTCATCATCATCATCCGATTTTGTTCCTTTGGCTCGAAAAGCATAAAAGCGGTTCCTCTTTGTAGCACCACCATCCAGAACATTTGGAGGAACTTTCTTGTCCTTTCTTCCTCTAGTCGCACTAGTAGGACAATCTCTCATCTTATTATAGTCCTTCCCACAACTAAAGAACCCATTAGTACTAGTTAGACTCTTCGCAAAGTACTTTTTCAAAAAAGTAGCACAAGTAGGCTTAACCACTTGGGAACCACCACGTCTATCATAGTTATCTTTTGGAGTACTTCACCATCTTTATTTGGACCTATCTTTTTAAAACATAGTTCTAAACTTGCCTCTTCGGCTTCTTCCCTATCTAATCGCCCTCTTAGATCTCTACTTCTCTACAAAGTTTAGACTTCAATGATTTAGCATCTCATAAGCCTAGATAATGTCAGGTCACCTGGCGAATCGTTAGTGACCCTCTTCCTTCTTCAATATCTGAAAGCACCGTCTGGGTCACAAAACGCTCGCTCATTCTCATCTCTTTAGTATTAGCACGCAAGGATGGAGCATACTTATACAATAGGATAAATTTTGTGGAATACTCCTCAACACTCATGCCATCTTGCCTAAGGTTTGTCAGTTCCTCAATCTTAACCTCATTCTTCTCAAGGGGAAATTACCTTTCCAGGATTGATTGCTTAAACTATTCCCACTCTACAGAACCCAATTCAAGAAGTCTACTATCCTTCCATTTAAACCATACTTCAGCAACATCTTTCCATCTATACGAACCTAAATCCGCTTTCTCCCTAGAGTAACTCCCATAGAATTCACTATCTTATACACCTCAACCAAGAAAGCTTGGGGATCCTCTCCCACATTAGGATCAAAGAACATAGAAAAATTCATATTGACAAAGTCTCTCAATCTTTAAGTCATAGTATTATCTGTAGCATTCATCCTAGGACCAATTTCTCTATTCACTTGAGTTGTTATAGTTTGTGATAGATTAAGGAGAGCCTCTCTAATATCCCCGTTAGCAATAACCGGGGAAACCACCGGTACCTCAGTACGCGCTCGACCCCTTCAATGAGTTGTTCACCGTTGGGGGAACTTGAAGTGCCTTGATGAACTTGTTTTACCTTGCTTCACATCGCAGTGGAGAACTCCCCGCGAATCACCTCACCTCCTTTATCACCGCCTCTAGATGGTGTCGTTCTCGTATTCATCTCTTATAAACATAAGAAAAAATATTAAGAAAGTACTGTTATGAATTTTAACTGTATGGAACTACACAAGACTAAAGAAGAAGGGAAATTCTTTCGTCCTATATCTTCTCGCTCATGGATGCGTAGTGATTCATATGAATAAAAACACTCTACTAGGCCATGGCCTTTTGATTTTTTCTATGACTACTTTCAAACCTGATTCTCTGATACATGTTTTGTTATATGACCGCTATAAAGTTTAAAGCCCCCTTACCAGTTAGGGCATTCTCGGTCGAAACAGGCATACTTTCTCGTTCCTTACCGAAGGTATTTTACAAGTCCTTTCAAATCGTTCATTACATACATGTATGAAAAGTGTCGCAGAATTAAAAATTTCCATCCAAAATAATAGTGTTTCAAAATATCTCTTTTATAGAAAAGCATATTGAAAGGCTAAGTCTAAAAGTCACCACATTAGATATATGAATATATTTGTAAATGGACCATAATTAATGATAAAGGAAATAACTAAGTCTAGTACAATACTTTCAATAAGGAAAACTAAAATCACGATGTCCTCGATCTAGTGAGGATATACGAAATCTTGCTTGAATGAATACTAAAACAAACTTCCACTTTTAGACTTCTCTCAAATGCCACCTATTTCTTTAGAGACAGACAAAAATTATGGAATTAGTACAAACACTTGTAATAAGTATGGAATAATGCATAAAATCACAATAAAAATACTTTTTGTATGAAACATGCTCTATTTTAAAAATCACTTTAAGATAAGTATAATAATTACTTGCAAGTAAAAATATATGCATATAACTCACATTCCACAATATAGTATCAACATCACATTAACCCATATAATCGTATACACGTCCCACCGATCGTTATCCTATGACTTACTTGAGTCAGACAAAAAGAGACCACCCATACACCTTCTTAAAGGCTACCTAAACAATCCATAAGACTAACTAAGATAAGAATTTTTATATTTCCTTTCATTTACTCCATGATTCACCGAAGTAGGACAAGAATAGACCGCCCATACACCCTCTTCAAGCTTACCTAAGAAACCCTCAAACCTACCTAGATAAAGGACATTCTAGTCAACATACATTATATAAAGTCAAAATAGTTCATTTAGTCAATTAGAAGACATTTCATTCAGTAAGTACTTCACATAATGATCTTAGAAAGACCTAGGGAACCTACACTCTAAAATCATCAAAACTTACTCGTTGTAACTCCATAAAATGAACTAATGTGAACTTGATCTAAATAAATATTTCGTGATATAGTTTTGTGTTAAAATAAGTTATATTAATGTTCTTAGGCAGTGTGTGAAGTTTGGTGACGTTTGTAGGTCAAACGCACATTAACGTCCATGATGTTCGCAAGATGTGCCTTAGAAAGTTCTCATGTGTCTTCATGTGATCGAGTTAGTTTTACATTTTTGTTTTGTTAGAAATTGATGTTGAATGCTTGTAAGACCTAGAAAACTATGAATAGGGAATAAATGTTTGGGTATGACCCCACCTAGGACCCACGAGGGCCCCAAGAGAAGGGCCAAAGACTACGACCCAAAACAGCCTGCTAGTGTCCACCAACGGAATCAGTTAATGGCCTGTTGACCAATCGATGGCTCATCGACTTAGTCCGTCAATTGGAAATTTAGGTCTGCAGGATTTGGAGGTTTCAAACTCAACCAAGGAACCACCACCAATGGGCCGTTCATGGACAAATGGTCCGTTGGTTGGAGTCGTTGGTGCTTCTGCCAAAAAGTTGTCAAAAATGTTTTTTGACTCGTGATGTTTGGTAAATTCATACCAAGTCTTTTATGAACCTTCGGTGTCATTTTTAGGGTCTTTTAGGTATATTAACATGTTTTAAACCCTATGACCTGATTTGAGACTTCATTTCCTAAAACAGAAAACCCTTCTCTAAATAAAAAATCTCTCAAAACTCCATATGAGCAAGAAATCAAGAAGGATCTATGAGGGGTTATTGGTGGACTCTGTGTGGTTTATTCTATTTGAGGTATGGCATTTATACTTGAAATGTCTTTCATTCAAGTAGTCCCTGCTAAGAGATTTTCTAAAAGGGTTTTGAACCCTAACTTCTTCTATCTTTAGGTATGAATAAGGGTCTTGATGAAAACCTTTAAAATGGTTCAAATATGATATTTCTAATGTTAGTTGGTTATTTAATGCTAAAACTTCTAATAAAATATATTGAAGCTTTATATTATATCTTGGCTTAAGGAATTAGTTAAATGAGCATGACTTTTTAGTCTATGAACATCAATTTCTTTGGGTTGATTTTGTTGTTTAGCTACTGTCCTAAGGGCTATTTTATCATGAATTGTTGAGTAATTTGCAAATAGCTGTGAAGGCTTTTGAAGAATGGTAAGTTGATCTCATTATTAACTCTCATTATGAATTGCTCTAGAGTGGTATGTTCCACCTTCTTGGTGGTTGTGTTTACTTGAATTGAAAGAATATGAAGTTAATTGTTTATTGAAGCAGTCCATAAAGACATATTATTTGAAGTAAGATAATTGTGATGCTTTTTTTTATATGAATTGTGAAGCTTATTATAAGAATGTATGCTAGAAATTTTATCTTAATTAATTATTTGACTAAGTGAAGCATGTTATAGTGTCTAATGTGATGAGTGAAGGTCTAAGCTTGTATTGAATTTAATTTAAGTGAAATGATTCTTATGTGCAAGGCGTATTCACATGTACACACACGTACACTCTCTTTCAATGAATGAATGAATGAAGTAAATAATGTGAATGAAAAGGGAAGCTTTGGGGTGAACACTCTTCGTGAGTTGAGATGAAGTGTTTAGTGACAACCTCATTATCTTCCAAGATCTTTCTAAGATAGGTAGGATGATGGATACCCTTCGTTAGTTTACATATGGTGTCAACTAGTAATCCTTTACTTATAGTTTATAATGTTGAGAATCCGTGTGGAGTTATGACTAGAACTGAAAGGATATGAAGAAGAGGTGGTTACACTTTGTGAGTAATGATGTTGTATTCCAATGTACATCTTCAGATGAGTACTCCTCGTTAGTACAGAATGAGTTACTAAGTGACAATCTCCTTATCCCTTAACTATGTGCCTCCATCGGTGTAGATATTTGGAGATCAAGGTAAAAGCCTGAGAATGACCATACTCGTGGCAAGTAGGGATCCCTTATCTGATAAAGTAAGTATCGGGATTCAATGTATAGCTCTTATGGTCTATGTTGGGTAAGCTAACCTCCAGAAAAGAATAAATGAACTAAGTCTTCTAAAAAAATGAACTACTTAGGATAGGTGGTTGAGTGGGACACCATCTATCCACTTCACTTAATATACCTCACGAAAGGGGACTATTTGTGTTTTATATGAAGTGTATGAACTAAGTCTTCTAAATGAACGTACTACATATGGTTGGTATTTATCATTTTCACTAAGTAGACCTTCCGAAAGAGGATTCTTGATTCGGTATTATATGAGTCGAATGAGCTATGACTTGTACAAGAGTGTAATACTCAAAGTAGGTGGTGGAATGGGAGGACATCTACTCATTGCACTAACTGGGCATTCCGAAAGTGAAATCTCTGTATGTTGTTTAAGTGTATTTCTAATATTTTTCCATTGAGTAGAGTCTTGTTCTCCGAATGTGAGTAAGCGTAGACGGTGTAGTCTTGGGGATCACCAAGGTGTGTATTGAATGAGGTATATGCATGTTTGCTTTCTTTCTTACCTTGGAGAGTCTTAGGATAACCTAAGCTAGGGAAACACATATGAAAATGAGTTTACATCCTGTGGGTTTTGAGTTTGAGATTTCACTATTTTGGGATTAAGGTAGTTCACTGTAATGCTAAGGAATAAAATGAACTCACTATAACATTTTTTCGTTTAATGTAAAATGATCTTTTTTAAAAAAATTAAGGAAATCCTTATATAAATGTTAAATGATGATTCTTATGTTGTTTTACTTCTTTATTCGTGAATTTTTTGCTTAATTTGTATGAATATGTATTTAAACTAAAATGTCCCTATTGTATGTGTTTGCATATGCCATACTTTGTACATTGTTTTTTACCAACCCCATAATTATTTATACTTAATAAGTACAAGTTTTGAAGCAAGGAGATGTCTAGAAGGTGAAGCTTGGTACTTATACTCTCTCAAGATTTGGTATGTCCTCATATATTAGAGGACACAGTTTATGTTTCTTACTTTTGTTGTTAAGACTTATTACCTATTTCTTTCAAATGTGTTGGGCCGTGTCCTTTAGCTATTATGTTGTGTCTTTATGTTTGGCTTGTGACGACGAGATTTTCAAAGTATTTATAAAGATATTCCTTTTTAAATTAAATGTCGTGAAAATATTTTATTCCGCACTCCTTTACATGTCTTATGAAATAAATGATTGTTAAAGTGATTCTATAAGACTTTAAAAGGGTCAAATACGCCTCGTACAGATCTAAGGGTTCTCCCTAACGTCTAAGGGGTACTTGCGGGTCGTTAAAGACTTTGTATCAGAGCATTAGTGTATGGGAAATAGTTTAGGGTCTAATATTCTCACAATCCACATATATTAGAGTCTTGGTCATTGTTGTGAGTGATGACACATCCATGGACAAGAGGCTATAAAATTATAGAACTTTCACTTTCATCATTATTTTAATGTTGTTCCTTAGAGTTGAGTTTTATAATATCACTCTCAACCTCTTCTCATTGTGTTTATAAGACATAAATACAAGGAGATCAACCGCTAGGAGTGAGAAGGGAGGTGTAGATAATGAGAGGATCCCTCCCCATGTTGACCAAGTTCCAATTGATGGCATAGATGGATAAAATGAGGAGGTTCCCCTTCAAGAACCTCAAGTGCCAACGAAACCTCAAGATCCTCAAGCGCCTTAAATGGTTACAATAGTTCAACCTTCTTTTTGTTGAGTGGGATATAACTAATGTTGTGTTGAAGTCTGCCTTAATGAATTTTACACAACTTATGATGGATCAAGCTCATGTGTTTAATAATCACTTTATTTCCCAAGAAAACCAAAGGGGTGGACCTCAACCTCATGGTAGTAATCCCTCTTCTAGAATCCGTGATTTCATGAGGGTGAAACCTCATAATTTTTGTGGTAGTAAGGTGGATGAAGATCCACAAAGCATCATAGATTAGTTGTTCAAAGTGGTGGATGTTATGGGTGTGACTCCTAGGGAGAAAGTGGAGTTAGACGCTTGCAAAAATAACGTGTTTTGCTCAAGTGGGGTTCGAGAAATGAAGAGATTAGAGACCTTAGAGAGATGGTCCGGTTGATTTGGAGATGTTGAAAGAGCCTTTAATAGATAGGTTTTTTACCATAGATTGGAGGGAGAAGAAAATTGTTGAATTCATGAATATTCGTCAAGGGAGAATGAGTTTTGCAATAATATTCCCTCAAAGTCACCCAACTCTCTATGTATGCCCCAACAATGGTATCCAACCCTAGGTATAATATGAATAATTTTTTCATCGGAGTTCATGTTTTGTGGAGAAATAGTGTCGTACGACAATGCTTCTTAATGAAAAAGATATTTCTAGGCTCATGGTGTATTCCCAAAATATGGATGGGTCAAAAATTAGAGATGCAAGAGGGTAAGATCCCAAGGTCGGATGATTCTAGTAACAAAAATCCTACGAAGAGGTTCTTTCAGTAAGAGTCTTCCATGGCTATCTAGGTAAATGTCTTACCGGAGAAAATGGTTGTTTTGCAGGTGGTAGTAAGGGACAAAAGATGAGGGAATTCCCTAACATCAAAGAAAAGGTAAAAGATGTCAATAAAGGTCCTCAAGGTTGTCGAGATCCTAATGCTCCAAAAAAGATTCATCCATATGGGATGGGAGCTAGGAAAAAGGACTAATCCGTAGTTGGTAGTCCAGGTAAATTTTAACTATTTTTTGTTGTTGTTCTGATGGAATAAAATGAGTTTATATGGTATTTTCCTCTTATGTTCATGTGTTCTTCATAAAATTCTTAAAGGAGAAATTGTTGAAATTTATGTATGTTTCACTTTGTGAGAGTCATACTCACTATAAAATTTTAAAGTTTGAGAAAAATTTTCTTTTTCATTAATAAATGTTCAACATTTTTAAAAATGATGTTTAGGGGCATATATAATGTTGTAGAAGGTAGTTCGTACATAAAATGATGAATTAATTCTGTGCTTGAACTTGGATGTTTCCTTTTAAAAAGTTTCTTATGTTGCTTAGGAATATGTTTCTGAATGTGTCGTTGACGTTCCTTGAAAGTTTTGCGCATTGAATATGAATTTTCTTTATGATGTGATGTGTTATGTGTTTCTAATTTATTACTTGGTGGTCTTAAAGTTTTAGTGTCATTCAAGGACAAATGTTTTTTTAAGTGAGGAGCATGTAGCACCTTAAAACGAATTAAGGTGAACTGGAGCTTCATACATGTTTCCTGAGTAAGTTTTGTGTTAAAATGAGTTGCATCGATGTTTTTAGGTAGTGTGTGGTGATTGGTGACGTTTGGAGGTCAAACGTCTATGTACATCCATGACGTTCAATGGTGTGCATTAGAAAGTGTTTTACGTGTCCTCATGTGTTTGAGTGAGTTTAACATGTTAATTTTGTTTGATATTTGCGTGGGATGTTCCTAATACCTAGACAAATATGTATAGGGATTGAACGTTTGGGTTTGACCCCACCTAGAACCCAGGACGGTCTCTAGAAAAGGACCCAAGATTAAGACCCAAAACTTCCTTGCAGTGTCCACCAACGGAACCAATCAACGGCCAGTTGACCAATCGACAATTTTTCTACTTGGTCAATAGATTGGACCTTCAGATCTGCAGGATTTGAATGTTACAAACTCAACGAACAAACCACCACCAACGGGCCATTGATTGATAAACGGTTGAGTTGTTGGTGCTGCTGCCAAAAAGCAGTCAAAAATATGTTTTGACTTGGGGTGTTTAGTAAATTCACCCCAAGTATTTTATTAACCTTTGGTGTTATTTTTGGGTCTTTTAGGTATATTAAGATGTTTTAAACCCTAATACCTTATTTGAGACTTCATTTTCTAAAACCAAAAACCCTTCCCTAATGAAAACTCTCTCAAAACTCCATAGGATCTAGAAATCAAGAACGATCTAGGAGGGGCTATTGATGGACATTTATTCATAAAATAGCAGTTTTGTTTCATCTATTTGAGGTATGGTAGTCATCCTTGAGATCTCTTCATTCAAGTAGTCCCTTCTAAGAGAATTTTGAAAAAGGTTTTCAACCCTAACTTCTTCTATCTTTAGCTCTATCTATGGGTCTTGATGAAACCTTTTAAATGGTTCAAATATGATGTTTCTAATGTTAGTTGATGATTTTGACGCTAAAACTTTTACGAAAATATGTTAAAGCTTTATATCAAATTTTAGCTTAAGGAATGGGTTAAATGAACATGAATTTGTAGTCTTTGAGCTTCAATTTCTTTCGGTTGATGTTTGTATTTAGCTACTACTCTAAGGGCTATTTTATCATGAATTATTGAGTAATTTTAAAATAGGTGTGAAGGCTTTGGAACAAAGGTAAGTAGGTCTTATTAATAACTCTCATTATGAAATGCTCTTGAGTGGTATGCTCCACCTTCTTGGGGGCGGTGTTTACTTGAATTGAATGAATTATGAAGTTATTTTTGTATTTTGAAAGAGTCCATAAAGGATATTATGAAAAGTAAAATGATTATGATGTAATTCTTGTTAATGTGACTTGTAAAGCTTATTATAAGAAGAATGGTAGAGATTATGTCTAAATGAATTATATGACTCA
The DNA here is from genome assembly GCA_027704765.1 of Solanum habrochaites. Classification (NCBI taxonomy): domain Eukaryota; kingdom Viridiplantae; phylum Streptophyta; class Magnoliopsida; order Solanales; family Solanaceae; genus Solanum; species Solanum habrochaites. The sequence continues at coordinate 22,140,771 of JAKWJA010002493.1, forward strand.
CTGAAGCATGTTAAAGTGTTTAACGTGATGAATGAAGGTCTAAGCATGTATAGAAGTGAATGTAAATGAAATGATGCTTATCTGCAAGGTGTATTTACATGTATACACACAAACACACATTTCAAATGAATGAATGAATGAAGTAAATAATGTGAATGAAAAGGGTAGCTTTGGAGTGAACACTCTTCGTGAGTTGAGATGAAGTATTTAGTAGCAACCTCATTATTATCAAGAGCTTTCTATGATAGGTGGGAGGATGGATACCCTTCGTGAGTCTACATGTGTTGTCGACTAGTTTTCCTTAACATATAGTTTATAATGTTTAGTATCTGTGGGGATTTATTGCTAGAACCGCGAGGATATGAAGAAGAGGTTGTTACACTTGCTGAGTTGAGATGTATTATTCCAATGTAACTCTTGAGATGAGTACTCTTCGTTAGTAGAGAATGAGTTACTTTGCAGGAATCTCTTTATTCTTTGTGTAGCTATTGGGAAAACTATGTGAATGTTATGAGAATTACCCTACCCTAGGAAAGTGGGGATCGCTCATCTGATAAGGGAAATATCGGGATTCAATGTCTAGCTCTCATGATCTATGTTGATTAAGGTAACCCCCAAAAAATAATGAATGAACTAAGTCTTATAAAAGATTTTACTACTTCTGTAGGTAGTGGAATGGGACGACATCTATCCAATAAACTAAATAGGCCTTCCGAAAGGGGAGTCATTGTGATTTTAATGAAGTGTATGAGCTAAGTTTTATAAAAGAATGTAGTACTTAGTGTAGGTGGTGGTATGGGACGCTATCTATCCATTGCACTATGTAGTCCTTCCCAAAGGGAAATCTTGGTGTGCTATATGAATTGAATGAGCTAAGTCTTCTAAAAGAAAGTACTACTTACGGTAGGTGGTTGAATGGGACACAATGTACTCATTGCACTAAGGGAAGTCTTAGTGTACTGTCTTAGTGTTCTTCTAATTTTTTGCTATTGAGTGGTGACTTGTTCTACCGAGGCAAGTAAGCCTAGACGGGTTAGTCTTTGCGATCACCTAGTTGTGTATTAGAAAAGTTTTCTGGGTGTTTCCTTCATGTCTTACCTTTGTGAGTGTAAGGATTACCTTAGCTAGGGAAACTTCTATGGAAATGAGTTTACATCCTCCTTGTTTGACTTTGGGAGTTCATTGTTTTGGTATATAGGTAGTTGACTATATTGGTAAGGAAAAAATGAACCCACTGTAACAATTTGTAGTTTACTGTAAAATGGTCTTTTTGTAGAAGTTAAGCAAATCCTTCTCGAAGTGTTAAATGATGATTCTTATGTTTCTCTACTTCAATATTACTGATTGTTTTACTTAATTAGCATGAAAATGTATTTATAGTAAAATGTTCCCCTTTTCATGTTCTTACATATTCCATACTTAGTACATTGTTTTTAAATAAGCTCATATTTTTCTATACTTAATAAGTATATCTTTGGAAGCAAGGATAATTCTAGAAGGAGAAGGTAGGAAATTCTACTCTCTCACGATTTGGTATGTCCTCATATATTCGAGGACATTGTCTATGTTTCTTAGTTTTTTTAATAAGAACTATTACGTATTTCTTTCAAATGTAAAGGGTCGTGTCCCTAATATATAATGTAGTGTCCTCATATTTGTCTTGTGACGATGAGAATATCTAAGTATTTATGAAAGAATTCCTTTTTATATGTAGTGTGATGAAAAATATTAATTCTGCACTACTTTTAATGTCTTATGAAATGAATGATAGTTAAAGAGCTTGTACAAGACCCCAAAGGGTCAAGTATGTCTTGCCCCGATTCAAGGGTTCTCCCTAACTTCTAGGTGTTACTTGCGGTAGTTACACTCGTGCCATGTCTAGATAGCATTCCATTTCCCTACCTAAACATTGTAGAGGTTATCAAATACTTGAATGTACCCAACATGATGATAATAGGCAATAAGCGACGCAGACCATACTATCTAGGCATGAAATCCGGAGTATACCCTACACAAATGGAGGGAGTTCGACTTTCCAAGGGTAGAACTAGGAAACGTCCCATGTAGGCACGTGGTTAAGGAATATCAAGGTATCTTATCTTCTCTAGTCTCCTTCTCAAGAGAGATACATTGCACTCTATTCTATTTCTCAAGTAGAGCTACATCCCATAACATATTCACTCGATTCTAGACTTTGTTCTAATAGAGTAAGTTCAATGAAAATGTGAATATGTAAAGGTACCATATCTTAGTCATTACCTAGTCATAATGCACCTACCAAAGATGGGTCAACTATGGTTGACACTCAATGGTCTATAAGGATAGATCATTCTTTACTTTCTCTCTATCTAGAAGGTTCCACATATTAGTCATACTTAGAAGGGAACCATCTTAGGTCTACCGATCCTAGACATTCATTCAACATTCATCTTCAAATCAAATATTCAATTGTATTAAAGTATCATATAGGAGTAACCAAGTCAACCGACCAAGATACACTAGTAACACAGAAAGATAAATCACTTTAGTCTATCATGATCACTCCTAGTCAATTAGGAGAGTTCAATCTCACACATACACGTATATTACATGGTCCTTCACATTGCTCATTTTTAAGTATAATATGATAATATCACCATTAAAAAAATAATGCCGAAAATTCCATGTTAAATACAATTCATAAAGTAATGGCGACGAAGCCATATATCTCAAGTTTAACACATAAGCATCGCCATGATAAGTGGACAATACCAATCACAACATAATTTAAAACCTACATTACATAATACAAAGAGAATTAGCGCATCCAACAACCATCCATTCTAACCATTTCAATCCATAGTTATATCATCTAATACAATACACAAAGGTTGTTACCCATGTCCATGATCACCAACTCAGTCCAATATTTACAATAAACAATGAATCAAAAGTAATTCAATATGGATTTATGAATTTAGGTAGACATACTCACTATTCTAACATGATTCTATCATATTTCAAGTTCCCTAATCAAACTGCATATGAATTTAATAGCATTAAGACATGATCAAGTCAACCACAAAGTAGTCCAAAACTAGGGTTCATGAATTAAATGGGTTCGTAGAAATTTTGATGTAAAATTATTCAATTAACACTAATTCAATCACAAATCAGTGATCTAAAACATTTTATGCAAGGACCTATAGCTAGATTAAATTTTTTAAGATTTCATGGTTAGGATCATATTTGAAGTTTATTAAAATAGACTCCTTCAAAAAGAGAAGGGACGAAGAACCATACCGTAATTGTGTTGAAAATCTCTCAAGATTGATGGACAAAAACTTTTAAAATATATCTTCTTCCTTGAAGCTTCAAAACATCATCAGTGGAGATTTTTGGAGGGAAAAATTGGAGAGATTTTATTTTGGACTTGAGGGTTATTATTTGTAAGGCAAATTGGGGTTTTAATAGATATAATGAAAGACAAAAACTAGTCCCTAAAATACCCAAAAGACCCCTGATCTTATAGTACCTTTTAAGAAACTCAAACTGAAATTAAATTTCCTAAATTATTGTTGAGGAAAAAGTCCGCGAAATGTAGCTATTCCCGCATCATTTTTTTGAATTACTTCTCAAAACAATGGAGTCCACGATATGTCCGTGATGCGGACACAGAGTTTGACCTTGGGAGGAACAAGTCCGTGATATAGATATGTTCCTTTCATGCACAGATTCTGCTGCCTTGGGCAACTTCAGCGACAGATGTTTCGTTCCTTCTCAAGGACCCTTTGGCGAGTTCTCGGGGCGTCATTCTCAGACGTTTCAACCTTTAAATGTAAGGCTATAAGTAGGAAACATATATGCTGAATTGTACCCTCAATTAACACAACAAAACACTATGATAAACTAGTTTAACTTTGACTATTTTCTGGACGTTCTTGGACGTTTGACCTCCAAACATCATAAATCTCAAAACACTGCCTATAAATACTGTTAATACTCTTACAAAGACCTAATAATCTTAATAAACACTCAATAAAACATAAAAACACATAATGCATATAGGTAACTTAGACGTCAATAGTCATAGTCGTCCCTTAATGTTTCACTTCCAATTAACCTAAATATTTAGACACTGCCTTATTACTGTATTATAATCCATATTATAACCTTAGACACTCATTAGAAACATGGTAGGATATAGTTTCACCTAAGATGTTTTTAGGGTGAAACACCAACGATTGGACGTCGACGAGACTACTGGCCGTCTATTGCCTTAGTCGTTTGGGGCTATCCTAGACAACCTTTGTCGTAAATGAAGGGTCCTTCCTCAAGGACCCATGGTGGATCTGTGGTAATGGTTTACCGTATGTATCAAACTCGAATATGGTCGTATATGTGTGTAGGAGTTCCCATATCAATTTCATAAAAAATGAACACAAAAAGCTCAATGAAACATGCCAAGACAGAGAAGGTCGTTTCAAGGTAAACTTTTTGAACGTCATGGACGTTCTTGGACGTTTGACCTCCAAACATTATAAAACTTGACACACTGTCTATAAACACTATAATAAAAAATATAAGGACCTCATAAGCTCATAAAACACTCATAAACACATAAAACACAAATGAAGCACAAAGGTGACTAGTTGACGAACGCCTTGGTCGTCCCTTGACGCTTGACTTAAAATTAATCTAATAATTTAGACACTGTGTGATTACCATAACTTAGACAATTTTAGGACCTAAGACCCGCATGAAAACAATTTTAGGCTATATCTTAACCTAAGTCGTTTTGGAGGTATTACATTAAACAATTTCAAGAGTAAAGACTCAAGTATAGAAGATCATAACCATACCACACCATATTAAATACACATAGATAGGAAGAAAATAAACTCCTCATAACTAAGATAGTCAAAGCAAAACAAAAAAGTCCAAACTTCATCCACAAGTCATCTTGTACTAAAACTGACATTTTAATTTCATATAGGAGGAACTTACTTAAGTACACATTATCATGCTCATATACATCATTTATATACATATTATAACCATTCCTCATCAAAGTACAATTTAGTGAAAAACTCAATTATCATATAGTAAGAATTCTACTTAGATTACTAATGGAACTTTTTAAGTAATTTATTATGAAGTCATAACAATATAAAGGACAAAATTATATAAAATTATTTTGTCACATAAACATAACTTCATGAAAATACACAATGCAAGGAGATCAATGAAATTCATTTCCACTTATGACTCCTAAACAAAATGCAACATTCTTTTATCACAATGTAACTCTCATGCCTAGACTAGATGAGAACGAGACAACAATCTACATCCCAACTACTCATCATACTCCCCCACTTTGAAGTGACCTGTCCTAACTAAAGAGAGAAAACTATAAAATACTGGCATCATCATGCAAATTTTCTCCCTTATATTGGAGAATATAAAAGTGGTTCCTCTTTTGAGGACCATCATCCAAAGAACTAGAAGGAACTAGTTTGGCCTCTCTTCCTCCAGACGAAATAGTAGTAAGATCCCTTACCTTATGACCATCTTTATCTTAACAAAGGAAACCAGCGGTACCGGCTAAACACTTCCAATAATGCTTCTTCCCACGCCTAGAAGAAGTAGTTTCAACAACATGGGAACTACAACAACCCTCAATATTAAACTTAAGAGCACTATATCCTTCTTTCATAGGAGCACTCTTGTTGAACCTCGATTTCTTTTGCTCCTCCACTCTACCCCTCTTTAATGGATTGAGCATACACCCTAAACCTAGAAAATTACATGTTAATATTGACCATCACAGTACAACATTTTTCTTTCACAATTTAGGCAACACCGGTACTCATATCATCCCTTGGGTTAGACACCAAGACACAACTGTGAAAACTTCAAAGAATACCCTTTAACACTCATATCGCCTTTATTGAGGTTTATGAACTCCTCAACCTTCACCTCCCTTCTCTCACAGGAAAGAACTTTCCTAATAAAGCCTCCTTACACTCTTCGCACACTATGGCACCCGACTCAACCAATTTATTATCTTTCAATTCATTAGTCAATTCTTGAGCAAATTCCATCAATTGGTAAGAATTTAACTCTGCCTTCTCCCTAGAAGTCACCCCATGGAACTAAAAACCTTGTACACACTATCAAGAAAATCTTGGGGATCCTCTCCCCCCTTAGAACCAAGAAATAGAAGAGGATTCATATTCTCAAAGTCCCTAAACCTTGAGGTCATAGTACTCTCACGTGCATTCACCCTAGGCCTAATATCTCTAGTAACTTGAGTTATCATTGCTTGGGCTAGGGTAAGGAGAACCTCTATAATATCCCCATTAGTCATTTATGGGCGAATCACTAGAACCTAATTCCCTTTACCCATATTATGGACTTGAACACCTTGTGGAGCTTGTCCATCTTGGGGAACTTGTTCACCTCAAGGAGGAACTCCCCCTAACACCACCTCATCATAAACTCTCCAATCCGATGTCCTCCTCGTATTCATCTCCTATAAACATAATAGAAAATATTTAGAAAGGGTACCTAAAACATTCAATCTTTACGGAAAGAAATAATAGTAGAAAATAAGGAAAACTCTATCATCTAATAACCTCTTGCTCATGGATGTGTCGCGACTCACGCCAATGAACATGACTATACTAGATGTCTCTATTACAAAACTATGAATCATATATACTAACTTCATAACCTTATACTCTAATACAAAGTTTGTAACGACAAGAGGGTACACCTTGGAAGAAATGGTATCCTCAAATCCTTGCATGTTGTACTTTACCTCTCAGAGGTCTTGTACAATCACTTGGACATCATTTGTTGCATACAAATATGAAAAGTAGTGCAGACTTAAAAAATTACAGAATAATATCTAAAAATCTTTTTTGTAAAAAAAAAATGCTAAGTCTCATGGTAGCTATCTTATACACATGAATATCTTTGGGTCACAACCCATACATCAATATAATAGAAAATCGCAAAGTCTAATACAATGTCTTTTGAAACGAAAGGCTAAAGATAACAATGTTATCGAATCAATTAAGGACATAGCATAATTTCCTTGAAAAGATACTAATATCAAACTTTCACTTCAAATGACTCATATAAAATATCACCTACTACTTTTGAAGCAGACAATATATTGAATTAGCGTATTCTGTGTGCTAAGTAGGTGATATGAAATAAAGCCATGCTAAAAGGATATAAGTATAAAACATGTTCTTTTTGTTCTTTTGAAGGAAACTTCATAACATAAATCTAGAACAACTTTAAACACAAACTTCACATATAAGACACATTCTAACTAATCCTGATAATTGCATTAACAACACTAATACCATATAATCATATAATCCTCCTACCAAAGATTATCCTAAGACCTACTTTAGCTAGACAAGAAGAGACCGTCATACACCCTCATCAGGCACAACTAAGTAATCTTTAAGACTACCTAAGATAATATTATAGTATTTTTAATATATTACTCACCACCTAAGTTTACTTTAAGATTCACTTGAGGGGAACATGAAGAGATAGTCCATACACCCTCTTCAAGTCTACATAAGCAACCTTCTATGCTACCCCAGATTGGAATACTTTTATCCAAAATTCATTAACTTGAGTGAATATCATTTATTAAGTCAATTTAGATTCTATTATAAATTTATAAGACATAACATAATGGTCATGGAAAAGAATTAGGGATCCTACACACTAGCATCTTCAAAGCCTACTCGTTCTATGTCTAGATAGCTTCACATTCAACTATCTAAATATTGTAGAACTTTTCTAACACAAGAATGTATACCATATAATGAGAATAGGCCTTAATTGACATAGACCATACTATCTAGGCATGGAATTTGGAGTCTTCCTACACTGATAGAAGTTGTTCTACTTGCCAGTGGTAGAACTAGGACACATCCCATGTAGGCACATGGTTAAGGAATGTAAAGGGTTTGTTTTCACTCTTGTTGCAACTTGATTATAGTCACTCCAAAAGCACACTCACTCGGTGCTAGACTTTGTTCTCATAGAGTTGTTCAATCACACATGACATATGAAAAGGCAACACTTTTAGTTGTACATCACCATAATGTATCTACAAAAGGTCAATTTTTTAAGGCTTCCACTCAATGGATAATAGGATAGCGTCAAGACTTTTTTATAGATGGTTTCATACTATTACAGACAACCTACCCCTAAGTCCATTAATCATACAAGAGGGATATGTTTACATCTTCAAACTTAAGGATATCTCAACCTCCTTTCTAGTTGGAAAGTTCCTAGTTAATGACCCTCTTTACTCTATTCAAGGTTCTATTTAAACCATACATTTGAATAGTTGAAAAAGTTAGTTAAACCTAATAAGTAGGAATTCATATTCACATTCTTCATGTATCAAGTAGAGTGAGATAGGTCTACAAAACAAGACACATACATCTTTACTTTATGACATGAAAAATAATACTCAAGTAGGACATAATGATTATTTAGTCTTCTACGAGTCACCCTCTTAACTCCAATAGAAACATCAACATATTCCATCATAAGAATCATATAGTAAATTAGGAAAAATCATAATTAAACATCAAGACTACACAGATAAGAATATCACCATAGTCTACCACGATAACCTATCATCAATTAGAAGAACACTTGCTTTCACTTTTTCACATATACTTAAACATAATCATGTTTCCCATTGATCAAATAAACAAGCTCAAACATATTAATATCACATATAATAATGTAATGCCAACAACGCCATGTTCATTACAATTAGAATACATAACCACCACAACCATAAGTGGACATACCAATGAAAAAAATTCAATTTCTATACTACACAATATATAGAGAATTAGGTAAACGTAGAACCATTACATAATCATCACAACAATTCCTTTGACGTTCCAACAATTTCAATTCACAAAGGCTCTTTCCAATAGTCATATGCATAAATTCAAACTAATATTAAAACTATATAGTTGATTTATTAAGAAACCATGTTAAAATAATTCAATTAAGGAATCCCATATACATTTCTTACCTAAATCATAAATATTTCAATATCCCAATAGAATCTACTTAAGAATTAAATTCAATTAAGCCCTTATAAAATCATCCACATTTTAGGGAAAATAAGGAAATCAAGATTTTCATGGGTTCATAATAATTTTTGTCTGAAATACATTAATTAAAACTAATTCAATAATAAATAATTTATTCAAATAGTTTTATGCAAGAACCCATGGGTAGAATTCACTTTTGAATATTGCACGTTTTCAGAAGTCTTAGAAACGCCTTTGAATTTTGGCTCCTTGAAGAAAGAGAGTTCAAGGATGAAAACACATACCTTTATTGATGATTTTCCATAAAAAATGATGAATATTTGATGGAAAACCAAGCTCCAAGTTAAAATTTTCTTCAAGCTTCAATAGAGTTCTAGAGGGTACTATTTTGGATCTTCGGTTTTGATTTTGAATTGTGAGCACAACTATAGTTTCAAGACTTATTAAATCACTTAATATAGTAAAAATGACCATAATTAACCTCTCATTTTAATTTCCTAAGTCTAGTGAATTACCTAAAAATCCAATAATTCAGCCGAGGATCTATAGGAAAAGTGAAGACCCAAACGACGAGCCAACCGATTCTTCGTAGTTTGAACAACGAGCCGTACTGGTGTGGATTCTTTTTGTTCAAAGACCTATTATTGGGGGATATATCTCCCATCACTATGTATGGAGATACGTCCCCCATTGAGGCGTCACCTTAACTACGATCCATCATTTGGCAGTCGTACATGCAGTTTGCCTTGGGCAGTTTTGACCCAAGGTTTGGGTCGTATCATGGACCCTTATGTTGGACATTTTTTAGTCTTTCCCGTAATTTTAAATCTCAAACACGTTAATATTTTTATTAGGGACGTCTCCCATCTATTTGAACTAACAAAAACCGTAAAACATACTAAGGCACTTCAGAAAACACATGCATGTCTCAAGGCCATCTTTCGAACAACATGGACGTTCTTGAATTTTTGACCTCCAAAATAATCTAATACTTTACACAAAACCTACATTCACTACATTTAACCATTTTAGAACCTTATAACCTCATGACACACCTGTTAGGATCTAGTTTCACCTAGTTTATTCTTAGGGGCGTTACTTTCTCCCCCAATTGGACAACATTTATCCTCGAACGACACTTGCCACACTTTAAAGACTTTCTAGAGTAAAGACTCAATCTCATAAGCTCATAACCATACCACACCATATACAATACATATAGATGGAATGACATCAAATCCTCATAAAAAAGAGACTAAAAGCACAACAAGAAAGTAGGAACTTTATCCACAACTTATCATACACTAAGACTCACATTTTCATTTCATATAGGAGGAACATCCTTAACGACACATTATCATCTTCATATACATCATTTTTATACACATTGTAAACATTTCTCATTAAACCATAATATAGTAAAAATTTCAATTAGCTTACAGTAAGAATGCTCCCTAGATCAGTAATGAAACTTTTAAATAAATTTATTATGAAGGCATTACAATATGTGAGACAAAATCATATAAACTTTGTTATTCACATAAATATAACTTCATTAAAATGAAAAATTCAAGAATATCATTAAAATTTATTTTCATTTAAGACTCCTAAAAAAATGTTACATGCTACTATCACAATTTAACTCTCATACTTAGAATTATAACAGTTTGAAAATCCAAGACGTGTCGTAAAATCTAACATAGATTTCATGAAGTCTATGTACTTATTTTAAGCCGATTTTAATGAATATAGGTCATTTAAAAAAATTTAAGAACCAAAATGAATCAGAACGTCCGTGACATCCGGATGTTGGTTCAAAGAGGTACTAGCGTGTGCCTTAGCTTATTTGACAAACTCTTAGGAGTTGGAAATGTATTAAAATTGTTAAAGGGTAGATAATATGTTTTAGAATCGTTTCATATATGAAACATATGGATACAACTCGTCAAGGATCAACCAAGGGCCCTTGAGGAGGACCCTTGCGTTTGAAGCAACTCTACCAGGGCAGTGTGCAACAACGGTACCACCTACGGTCCCTGTGTTGAAATACGGGCTGTCAATGAAACTTTAGTCCCATACTTATCCAAGTTGAGGAAGGAATATTGCTTCACAGTCTTTGAACTCATCAACAAAGTGCAGGATGGAGGGGTGAGGGTCTGTAGGTTCACAAACATCCCGTCAATAGGCTTCCGTCTTGGAAAGGTGAGTTTTCTGCACGTTTTAACAATAATTCATTTAAAGGATTAGGTGTTTGAGGTGTTATTTAGGGATTAAGAGGCGACTAATTAACTAACGTAAAACCCATATTAAAACCCCAATCCCAATTAAACTAATTAGAACTGTAAAACACAAACTCTTTTCATGCTCTCTTCTTTCTCTCTCTACTTGAACTCACCATTGAAGACTATAAAATGGAGAATTAACTATAAAAATTTCAAACATTAAGGTATGAGATCTAATTTACATTTGATACTCTTTCCTCAAAGGGTTCCTTCAAAATGGATTTCAAAAGTTGAGTTTTCTTATGTTTTTCATCCAATTACAAAATCAAAGTTTTGAAATGAACTTTTGATGATTTCTTTAGGTAACATTAAATATATTAACTTGTAATTTAACTTGTTTATGGTAATTTTTGATGGTTTGGTCTAGATTGAAGAATATGATCCTCAATCCCTGACCCTAGGTTGTGATCGTGACCTATATTGTATAGTGATCATTAAATTGACTTGGTTATTGATTAGATTACTATACTATGATTTTATTATGAATTAATTAAGATGAACTATAGGCCTATTATTCTAGTTCTTTATATGTGATTTAGGGCATGAAGTTGATAGTGTGATATAATGTTGAATTGAAATGTCTTGGCTATGTTGTGAGGTTGAGTAAGGTGCATGTGATATAAGGATAGTTGAAACTAACATTGTGACTTGATATGCTAATGTGTTAACCTCACTTATATAAATTACGATGAAAGGAATTATACTCATACAATTCTTATTCAGCTATTTATGATTATGATTATACAAGGGATAGACCCTATGACCTAAACTAAGATATGATTAATAATTAAAGGCTTAAAGACATTTCAAAAAGGGACTCTAGCTTATCACTGAGTGAACTAGATTGAGGAGTGTCCCTTCACACATAGGGAAGGTAGGAACACCATGTTATTCTTGAGATTGGAGACTATAATGCATGGCGCTTAAAGAGGGTCCAAACTATATCTCTTAGTTCTTCAAACTATGTATCCCCCATAGGAATACTAGCTAGTGGATCCACATAGTTTTTTATGTTTCACGTTATTGTACTACCTTAGAAATTAGTCCGCCTTCTTTTGGTGTAGGGTTATATTACACCAGATTCCACACATGCTCATGTGGTCTATATCGGTTAGGTCAAGATGTTCCTATAAGGGAAAATTAATTAAAGGACTTGAACTCTAATTTGATAACCTAGAAGGTCTAGCTTAGTCTAGGTATTGGTATGAGACTCTACCTAAACATTGCACTAGTTACCCTTTAGGGGAGTCTTAGGAGGATGTTCTCATATATGTTTATTTTATGATTATATATAATATGTACATGATGACCTTGGAACATTATTTAAACTATATGTAGATTAGCTCCCTTATTAGTATGCCATGGATTATAATGTTAATAAAAGATCAAATGTAAATTTAAATGTTATGTTATGTGATGTTTTACATTGGTTATGGTTTCTTATTAAGGGTACTTGATTATGTGAGGTAAAAAGGCTTTGCTTGGTCATTGCACTTGTTGACTTGATAAGGATTTATGAGTAGTTGTCTTGCTTATTATTATATTATTGACTTTTATTAATTATTTTGAAGTTATTCCTAGATGATAAGGTTGTAGTAATTAATGATTTCAAGTATGCGGGAATATGTATTACTTGTTGAGTTAGTGAGCATTCTTGGCTGGTTGATATGACTTTCTTTGTTTTGCATTAGGTTCCTAAAAGGTTAAAATGACTTGTTTTTACTAAAAGTCCCTTTTTAGAATGTTTTGCTTCTCTATGTGCATAACCTATCATAATTAGTATATGTGGAGTACAAACCCCATTTTCTTCCATTTTTCTCAAACAATTTAGGTTTCTGTCATTCAAGAGTTTGGAAGGCGACACTGTTGAAGGCTTGAATTCTTCATTTCATCCAAGTTGTGTAGGTCCTCATTGTCCTTGGGAAATGCCACTATCTATCTTAAGAACTTGTTATGAGCTTAAAGAATCTTTCATTCTTTGCTTTTCAATTGAGTACTATACTTTTGTATGAATGATATGTGTTCTTTTTGGATTTATGTAATGGCTATACCATTTTCTCTTAATCGTTTAGATGGTATGAGATTATACAATCTTCTAGACTATTCTTCTATTTTATATGTTTGTATGTGCAATAAAAGTAGAAGGCTATGTAATATTACTATACGAAGAGTCTATGTATACTCGATACGAATATATATATGTGTATGTAGAGCTCTATGTGAATCTTCAAGTAGTTGTAATGATAATTTTAAATTTTTACACATTTTCAACATATGAATGCAATGACATGAAAATATGAGGCTAGTCTTAGTGTTTTCAAAGGACGATGATGTCAGTTACATCTAGGAGGTAAAACCGGATGTGAAAAACATGGTATTAGACCATCAGGTTGAATATCATTGAGTAATGACTTTGTCTCTACCAAATTTATATAGGTTTGTATTCATAATTGTGAAGCGTGCCACACTTATTAGTAGGAACCTATATTATCCTTAGGAATCACTCTCTTTATTGGAAATCTTCTATTGTCTCAGAAGAATATGAAACTCAAAGAATTGAAGAGGTAATTGCCAATGAGGGAGCTTCTCCCCATGGTGAGAAAATTCCTCCACTTCAAGAAGATGCTAATGTGGAGCAAGCATCGATCAATCCTCTTTCTTTAACGGATGAGAACATAATAACCGCTCTTCTTTTATTGTCCCAAGATATCACCACTAAAGTACAAGTGGACATGATTCAATCCCAAGCTATGACATCTCAAGCAAATCGGGAGGTTGTGCCCCTTCCACATCAACAAGTCACTACTATGGCTTCCCGTCTGGGGGACTTCACTCGAATGGACTCTCCTACATTCTACGGGTCTGATGTTGATGAAGACACCCAATAATTCATCGACAAAGTCTCAAAAATAGTTTTAGCTATGGGGCTTTCCACAAGTGAGGAGGCTGAGTTGGCTACTTATAAACTAAAGGACGTGGCAAAAGCATGGTATGTGCAATGGAGGGATAATAGGAGATTAAGGGGTGGTCTAGTGACTTGAGAGATCTTTAAGGTGGCTTTTGTAGATCGATTCTTTCCTAGAGAAAAGACGGAGGAAAAAGTGGTGTATTTCATCAACCTTCACCAAGGAAAACGAAGTGTCCATGAATACTCATTGGAATTCATTAAGTTGTCCAAATATGCTCCTTACGTGGTTTCTAATCCTAGAGACCAAATGAGTAATTTTATGATGGAGGTGTCATAGGACTTTCCGGAGAAGAGTCATTCGGCCATTCGACATGACAAGATGAACGTTTATCATATTAGAGTACATGCAAGAAGGGTTTAGCAGGCAAGGGCTAAGAGAAATAATAGAGATTATAAGAGGGAAAGATAAATTGATGGAGATTCTTTAAAAAATAGGTTTGAAATACAAGAAAAAACCTAGATTTATGTAGCAGGTTTGACATCAAGTTCATTCCATGTTCTCAAAACCTTGTGTTTATAGGGTTTCTAATCCTAAATTCAAGAGGGGAAAAGGTACTAATTCACCAATCGAGAATCGAACTTGTGTAAAGTGTAGTAAAAAGCACTATGTTTATTACCTTAAGAGATTTTACAAACCAGAAGATTCAAGACAAGTGTAGTGGTCAAGCACAAGCAAGTGGTTCTACTGATGCTCCAAAGAAGAACCACTTCTATGCACTCTGCTCTAGGGTAGTGCAAGAGACATCTTTCGACGTGCTGAGTGGTATGTTAAAATTCTTTCAAAATGCTACTGCGGCGTTTATGTACCTTATGAATAATGTCCTTCAAAATTACCTAGATTCATTTATCATTGTCTTCATTGACGATATCATCGTATATTCAAAGAATGAGGGTGATCATATGGGTCATTTGAGAGTGGTATTGCAAACCCTTAAACAACATCAATTGTTTTCTAGATATAGAAAATGTGTGTTTTGGTTGAGGTCGATGACATTTCTTGGGAAGATAATCTCTAGTGAGGAGTTGATATAGACCCAAGGAAAATGGAGGCGGTGAAGAATTGGCCTAGACCTTTAACTCTAACCGACATTAGAAGTTTCTTGGGTTTAGCGTGTTATAATAGGATTTTTGTGGATCGATTGAGCCAAAAGACTAAGAAGTTTTGATGGTCAGAGGTAGGTGAGAAAAGTTTTCAATTATTGAAAGATTAGATCACCTCGCTCCGGTGTTGACCTATCCTGAGTGTACACGGGAAGGTGATAGCCTATGCCTCTAGGAAACATAAGGTACGTGAGAGAAAATATCAAACTCATGACCTTGAATTAGAAGCCATGATGTTTGCTTTGAATATTTTGAGACATTACTTCTATGGGGTTCATGTTGATGTTTTTACTAATCAAAAGAGTCTCCAATATGTGTTTACCAAAAAATAGTTGAACCTCCGGCAAAGGATGTGGTTAAAGTTGTTGAAACATTATGATATTAGTGTCCTCTATCACCTCACCAATGCTAATGTGGTGGTGGATTCCCTAAGTCGTATGACTACGGGTAGTGTTTTCCACATTGATGAACTAAAGAAGGACCTAGCAAAGGAAGTACATAGGTTGGATAGGTTGGGGGTGAGGATGGAAGGTTCTCCGAATATGGGTGTTATAGTCCATCATAACCCTAGTAATCTCAAGTGGTTCAGTTGAAGTCAAAACAACACCTTGATATAGCCTTAATGGAATTGAAAGAATCGGTTCTGGGCAAGTATAATGAGTCATTGTGTTTAAAGGGGATTACGTGTTAAGGTATTAAGGGAAATTGTGTGTTCTTGATATAGATAAGTTGAGGGATTATATCCTAGAAGAAGCCCATGTGTCCCACTACTCAATTCATCCGGGTTCGACAAAAATGTACCACAACATAAGGGAGATATATTGGTACGAAGGATTAAAAAGGGACATAGCGGAGTTTGTCACTAAGTGTCAAAATTGCCCACAAGTAAAGGCCAAACATCAAAAGTCGGGTGGCTTACAACAAGAGATCTAATTTCCTTCTTGTAGTGGGAAGACAGCAATGTTGTGTGCCGTCGTGGTATTCCGTTATCCTTCATTATCAAATATAGGCGCACAATTCACATTTAGATTTTGGAGATCATTCCTAAAAGGGTTGGGTACTACGGTAAAGTTCAGCACCACTTTCCATCCCCAAATGGATGGTCACGCGAAGCATACTATAAAAAACCTTGCTGATATACTTAGGGAGTGCACAATTTATTTTAAATTGAATTGGGAATAACATTTAACTTGGGTGGAGTTTGCCTATAATAAAATATTTCATTCATCTATTTCCATGGCTCCTTATGAAGCCTTTCAAAGGGTTGGTAAGGTTGCCTATGAATTGAAACTTCCTACTGAATTGGCTTTGGTTCATCTGATTTTCCTTATTTCTATGTTGAAAAAGTGTATCGGTTATCCTGAGTCCATTCTTCTTATTGAGGGTCTTTGTTTCAAGGATAACCTTTCTTATGAGAAAGTTTCAGATCAAATTCATGATAGGCAAGTCAACAAGTTGAGGAAGAAAAAGTTGTTTCTGTAAAGGTGTTATGGATGAATCACGTAGTTAAGGTAGCAACATGGGAGGCTGAGGCCGACATGAAGTCTCGTTACCCTCATCTTTTTCATAATTAAGGTTAATCATTATTTTTAATAAAATAAATATGACTAGAAATATAATTTTCTTGATTTTTGGGTGAAGTTTTGCAAAATTGTGCACTTTTAGGTACTTCATAGTGAAGTTATAGTGAAATAGGTGTTGTAAACTTGAACTTTTGGCATTTTAGTTTATTTCATTTATGTTGTGCATTTTAGTAAGGTGAGTCTTTATGAAATGATATGTAGCATGTTTTTAATGGGAACTTTGTGCTAATTGATAATGTACCGTTGTTTCACGGTAGTTTCAATGCTTTTTACATAAGTTTAGTGTGTGTCTAGGGACTTTTTGTAGTAATTTTAGTGTCATTTTATCTATCTTTTGTATGAAAGTTGCCCAAAAAAGAAAAGCCGATGATAGTGAAAAAGAGGTGACACACAAACCCATCCACAGCTCGTCGTACCATCGACGGTCCGTAGGTGGTGATCGTCAACTGGAGGTCAAAGCATCTGGAAACAAATTGTGCAATTTTGACCAAGCATGGGGCTACGTAAGTAGCAATTGTCCGTAGACTGATCGACGGACCGTCCTTGCAAACCGTCGATCAGATCAGAGATTAGTCCCAATACATGATGTTGAAGAAATAACTATGTATGGAACGACGATAGGTTAGAGCAAGACTAAGGATCTGATCATGATGCTTTAGAGCATACTGATTCCATACCGATTAAGTCCGCCCCGCGCGCTAGTGCAGCACCGAGTTTCTCCCACTCTACTCCATCCGTACCACTGGCCCTGATTTCTAGGGTCAAAAAGCTAGACGCCCAGATGGCCACATTGCTACATCATATCCATCCTTGGATGCATAAATCCATTGTCGAGGCTGAGGATCAGGTTGAGAAGAAGATTTCCTTGTAGACAGTGAGGAAGATTCAGGCGGTCCACCGGTGCCTCAATTTTTTTAAGCTGAGAGTACTCGCATGGACATCCCCCAATATTATTTTTATGTTTCGATAGGCTGTTGTAATGTGTCTAAGTATGTCGTTATGGACGTGTGGTTAACCGATCCTTAGGACACACTTGCGGAGCTTGCTGATGATACGGAGCTTACTAAAATATTCAAAACCACTACTGCGCCACCGCCACCTCCACATGAGCATTCCAAGAGGCACCAATCTATAGAGAGTGAGGAGCCTCGGTCTAGACATAAGGAGCGCATTGAGATGGAGTTCGCGAGGAGAGGTTCTTTGGTAGATGAGGAGGACCGATAGACGAGAGATTGTGAGTTAGCTACTAGGGCGTCTAGATCCAAGCTTTATGATGTTGAGAGAAGCACCACTGACGGTGCTGACATTACTGTGGACACTACTGATGGTTTCCCTAATACTGATTGAGCGGTTTCAAGGAAACCAGACCCACCTGCTTGTTGATGTTAAGCGCTATGCGCCTCTGTTTTTCTTCACCTACCACCTTTGTCTTATATTGCTTATGCATTGGGGACAATTAAATTCTTTCTAGTTGGGGGTGGGGTAAATGGGAAGTGAGTGATAGGGTAAAGTCTAAGAAGCCGCATTCACTATCCTCTCTAGGAGTTTTCTTGTTTGTGTTCTTTTGCCCCTAGAGACTAGTCAACTCAAGATCCTCTCTTGGGGTTTTGTTGCTTGTGTTCTTTTACTCCATGAGACTTGTTATTTAACTGTTGAACCGGCATGTTTTTATGTTGTACATAGTGTGAAGTGTGAAGTTTGAAGAATGATTAATAAATATAATGGATATCCCATTTTAAAAAGAAGTCTTGCATGATTAGGCATAGTGAATGTGGATTGTGTTGGCTCTAAACATGACATAGAGATACACCATTGCATGACCCTCAATTTAAAACACGAACTAGGTGTCCAACAATCTTTTAGGTTAATGAGGTGTTAAGACAGTGTAACGAAAGTTGATTATTCCACTGTTGGTACCTAGCAAGAACTTGAATTTTTACTCCTCCAAAAAGTAATATGCGTTGGACAATTAGGAAAACATCACATGCCCTCGTTCAAATTATCCAATATTTAGCCTAAAAAAGAAAACCAAATGAAATTTATCCCTTTTTTATCCAAATATTTTAAGCATAAAATTTACCATTATTTTCTACGACAACTCATCTTCTATAGGTATAATGTGTTGGCCCTAGTCCATCCTTGGACATGTACACCTCAACTTAGGCCAAAAGCATAAGTTGAGGGTGGGTATGTAGAAAACCTACCTCGTCTTGGCCGTGAATAAACATTGGTTATTGTGTACCGCTACTTATTACAAAGCCATGAGTTGAGGGTGACTATTATGAGTAATGTTTCGAAAAGTGGGGTTGAAAGGATTAATATGAATGGAAAAAGGAAAAGAAATAATGAAGAAGAGAAGTTACTCAATCAAATTAAAAATCAACTATTATTCAAAAAAAATACAAAAAAAAAAAATAAAAAAATAAAAAAAGTGTTTAAAGACGAGTAGTTTTCACAAAAGGAGAAATAAAGGAGAAAACAAGAAAAAGAATACATGAAAATGAAGAGTGGGGTATAATAAACAATGAAAGAGTAATGTACCATAGTTTCAAAGTATTTTTTACGCTTTTTCCTTAAGATTAGTGTGTGTCCAAAAGCCTTTATGTATTGACTATTATGTAAGTTTCTCCTTATTTGAAGGAAATATGTCAAAGATGAACGCATATATTTTTTAGCGATAAAATGCAGAAGAGACCACCTACTGAGCTTATGATGGTCCGTCAAGTCTGTGACGGCCCGTAGGTGGCATCGTAGTGAGGAGAGAAACTGCTGAAGGAAGATAGGGAAGTCTTATCTAGTGTGGGATTACGGAGGTCCATGACGGACCATAATAGCCACGATGGTCTGTACTGCTTGTTTTTCATAATGAGTAGAGAGTAGCCCCAGTACCCGAATTCCAAGAGGTTACTGTACTATGGATCGGAGACCCTCCACAGAATGTCGTGCTTAGAACGGTCCGTCATACTTGTTCGTAGAGGGTAATGAAGAAAGAAGAATAATAATTTGTGAATTATGGGACGATGGAGGCCATGACGGCCCATCGTGACTACTACGATCCGTCACGAGGTCCGTCGACTCAGACGCATTTGGACATATTTTCAGTAATTAGAATCCTTCTTTTATTAGGTTTTTGTTTTTATTATAAATAGTTTGAAAAACCTCGTTTTTGGGGTTAGACTTTTTTTATAATTTTTGGTTCACAAGTTAATGTATTGAAGAACTAATTTCAGTAATTGATACACTTTTTCTTGAATTGATTGATGTTGTTTATGTTGATTAATCAAGTGAATTTCTGGATTTTATTCTTTCTCATTAAAGTAAGTGCATGAATTCTTATATTTAATATATGAGTAGTGTGATTATGACCATGTGTACTAAACTCCATAACTAGGGTTGTGGGAACCACATATGAATAATGAGGTAAAATCTAACTAAAATAGCAATTCTTGAATAGTGTCTTGCATATATTGATAATTCTTTTGTTTAGAAGTCTTTTTAACGGATGGCCACAGTTAGAACTCGCCTTAATGCTACTTGCCGGACCAAGGAGGTAGATAATAGGAAAAGAATTATCAACATTTATTTAGTGTACACTATCTAACAGGCTATTGTATGTTGGTACGAGGTAATAACTAAGTCGAATATTGAATACAATGCTTAATATGAGGTAAATGTAAGGGTTAGTATAGCAACACATGTATCTGGACCAAGGTACGGAGTGAAATTTTCTAGATGTTGGACCAAGGATTTAGAGATACATAACTTATCACTTTAAATGCAAGATACTACGAAAGAATTGTTATAGTTTGAATTATCATGTTAGGAACCTGCGGGGAACACTTAAGCCGTAGTTACTTTTATTAATTGATTAAGCTCCTAGATTTGAATTTTTTAGTTGTTTACTTTAATTTATTTACTTATTTTCACTAATATAGATATAAAACCCCCCCTTTTTTGTCTTTTGTTTTCTAGGGAAATAGTTTACTAAATAATAGTAATAATAGAATAAATTTAAGTCTGAACTATTTTCCTCGTAGAATCGATCCCATCCTTATTAGTTTGGTTCTTTACTTGATACGACCGCCTTACTTCTTATTTGATAAGTATGTGTGAATGTATCAAATTTTGGCGCCGCTTCCTGGGGAAGTAGCTTTTAGATTAACTTAAACGTATTAATAAAGTTTTGTCAATATTTTCTTGGTTTTACTTTTTTATTGTTTTTTATTATTGTAGAACAAACTTCCTTGTATGCCAAATACACGGATAGGAAGAGAACCCTTGCTTAACTACGACCAAGAATTAGAGCATACAGTATGCACTATGAATCGAAACTTGGGTATTAACAATGATGATCCAAAACATCCCATCTCCAGTTGATTCACATGGTAACTTATTAACCGATGATCCTGGTTAAAAACAACAATGGAAAAAAATTTCGTCTCCACGTCCTCAAGAATACTACAGAGATTATGATAATATTGTAAACTCTTATGGGCCACTTGTCTTTCTATTCTGATGCAAATGCTCAGTGCTAGAGGTTTTTTTTCACGGCTACCTTCTAAGGACCCACATGCCCATATAGCTAAAGTAAGGTCCTAAGTGTATTTCCTCTCTCACTGACGGAAAAGGCTCCTATTTGGTTCACCGAGCTACTTATAACTTAAATTTCACTTGGGACAGACTAAGGTATGTTTTCTTAGCACGTTACTAACCGGTGTCAAAGGAACTAAATCACAGAAACATTAATCATTGTGGCACTACCAGGAGATAGATTTAGCAATTCTTAGGATAGATTCACTTCATTTTTTAGAAGTGTCCCCAATCACCGCATATTTGATGAGTCACTGAAGTAGTACTTCTATCAGGGTCAGGCTGATAATAATAAAGCGGTATTGGATACTATTGCAGGTGGTTCTTATGGAGAGTGTCCTTATGATGAGATTGCCGAAAATTTGGAGAAAATTTCCTGGAATAATAAATATTTGAGTATAAGGAAGTCAAATACTAGAATAAATACCTTCGCAGTGAAATCCACACAAACCTAGCCAAAGATGAGATAGCTATGATGAGAACCTAGCTTTGGTTCGTATTAAAACATGTCACTTAAGGTGTAGAAAAGATAAATGCAGTGAAATACTTGTCTAAACTACCACCACCAAATGATGAATATTATCATGAGGAGGATTCCTATGCGGTAAATGAGCATACGGGGTGCTTCCAATAAAATGCCCAAGTCTCAAATAAGGACAATTGTAGCCAAGGTCAATAAAACCATGGTCAAAACTATGGTAACTATAATTGTGAGGGTAATTATGTCCGCGATAGAATATACAACCGCGACAACAACTTTAACATGGGTAACTATGGTAACAGAAATGATAGGAATGGGCCCTATGTTCCTCCTCAAAATAGTGAAGTTGCTCCTAGGGATGGTGGAAGTAGTATGGCACGAAATGAGGATTTGTTGCACAAAATGATGAGGAGGTTCGATGAAAGTGATGAGCACACTAAAGAGTCAAGGAGTGATTTAGCGGGTATTGGGTAGAATGTCAACACACATGCAATATCAATTAAGCAGCTTGAGTTTCAAATAGCCCAATTATATGCGACTGTGAACACACGACAATAAGGTACTCCTCATAGAAACGCTGTCCGAAATCAAAAAAATTATGGACAATGTATGGCATCACTACTCTGGGTGGTAAGCAAACCGTTCACCCACCTATGCCATATAATGAGAAAAGGTAATAAAATATAATGATAAAGTGGTAGAGGTTAGTGGTGAAGTAGAAGATAACACTGTAAAAGATGTTGAAGTGCCTAAAAAGGTAACACTCCTTCCTAGGCCCCCGCTCTTTCCTCTAATATTAGTGAAAAAGACCGAGGATGGTAATTATCAGCATTTTATAACAATGTTGAAATAGCTTTTTATCAATGTGCCTTTGGTAGAAACTCTAGACCAAATGCCGAGTTATGCAAAGTTTATGAAAGATCTAGTTACAAAGAAAATATAGGTCGCTTTTGTGGACGATGATAGAATGCAACATTATAGTGCTATTGCTACAAGATATCTAGTACAAAAGAAAAAAGATCCGGGTGAATTAACTTTTCCTTGTACAGTCTTCTTATTACATTTTGTGAGAGCATTCTATGACCTCGGGGCAAGCATAAATCTCATGCCCCGCTTGATTTACAGGAAGTTGGGTTTGGGTGATCCAAAGTCCACTGCGATGCGGCTACTGATGGCCAATGGAATAGTAAAAAGGCCTATAGGGATACTCCACAATGTTCTAGTAAAAGTTGAGTTATTCATATTACCAAAAGATTTTGTTATTCTTGATTGTGAAGTCAATTTTGAAGTGCCTATTATTCTCGGGAGATTATTCCTTGCTACGGATATAGCCTTAGTTGACATGAAAAAGATGCAGATGAAATTTTTGTTGAACAATGAAGAAGTGAACTTCAACATTTGTAGGTCCATGAGGCAGTGTGGTGAAATCCAATCGGTATGTACTATATTCTACAAAGTTGGTAAGTGATCCGAGAAAAAAAATAGAAGATCGTCTAGGTGTAGAACCATTAGCAGCAGTGATAATTAATTTTGATAACAATTGCATTGAAGAGTATAAGTCATTAGTCGCAGCTTTTGATCGTAGTGATGTTCAGTTTAAACCAAATAAATTTACGTTAGACATGAAGAATCGCGAGTCTCCACCCGCAAAACAATCTTTAGAGGAGGCTTCAAAGTTAGAACTAAAATATCTCCCACCTCATTTAAGTTATGAATACTTACGAAATGGTTAAACTTTGGCGGTAATCATTGCATCAGACCTGAATGAACAACAAGTTGAAATTTTGGTGAAAGAGATAAGAAGGTTCAAAAGAGCTATTGCGTGGACTATTGCGAACATTGTTGGGATCCCTCTTGGTATTTCTTCTCATAAAATCAAACTCATGCCCGATCATAAGCCATGTACTGTGCACTAGAGAAGCTTAAATCCACCTATTAAAGAATTCGTAAAAAAGGAAATCATTAAATGGTTGGATGGCAGAGTAATATATCCGATCGCCGATAGATTTTTTTTATGCCCTGTTTAGTGTGTACTTATGAAAGGGGGAATGACTGTGGTCCCCAATGATAAAAATGTACTTGTTCTAATGATACCGGTTACTTGATGGAGGTTGTGTATAAATTACCATAAATTAAACGGATGGACCGAAAAAGACCATCTTCATATGCCTTTCATGGATCAGATGTTTGATAGACTTGCCGGAAAAGGGTGGTACTGTTTTCTTGATGGATATTCGGGGTATAATGTGATTTCTATTGCACCAGAAGATCAAGAGAAAACCACCTTTACTTGTCCATATGGGACCTTTGCATTCAAGAGAATGTTGTATGGGTTGTGCAATGCACCCTCCACATTTAAGAGATGCATGATGTCGATATTCACCGACATTGTGAAAGATACTATTGAACTTTTTATAGATAATTTTTCTGTTCTTGGTGAATCATTCAAGCGGTGTTTGAACAATTTATCTGAGGTCCTAAAGAGATGTGAAGACTGCAATTTAGTACTAAATTGTGAAAAATGCCACTTCATGGTGAAAGAAGGTATTGTTTTGGGTCATCACATTTCAGAAAAGGGCATAGAGGTTGATCGAACTAAAGTCGAGGTAATCGAGAGACTTCCCCCCACCTATCTCTGTTAAAGGTGTTAGAAGATTTATTGGGCATGCATGTTTTCACCGGAGATTCATCAACGATTTTTCAAAAATTGTGCATCAGTTGTGCGAACTGCAGGAGTAAGATTGTAAATTTTATTTTGATGAATCTTGTCTTAAAGCATTCGGCGAGCTAAAAGAAAAAGTAGTGTCTTCACCTATCATTATTTCTCCGGATTGTAACATTCCATTTGAGGTGATGTGAAATGCTAGTAGGGTTTCTTTTGGTGCAATATTGGGATAAATAAGGAACAAAAAGCCTTCACCCCATTTACTATGCTAGTAAATCCCTAAATGAATCCCAGAAGAACTACACAGTGATTGAGCAAGAACTCCTTGCAGTAGTCTTTGCTTTTACAAAAATTCGATCCTATTTGCTAGGTACTAGAGTTATAGTGCATATTGACCATTCAACATTGAGATATTTGATGGAAAATAAGGATGATAAACCGATACTGATTTGCTGTGTATTACTGCTACAAGAATTTGACTATGAGGTGAGTGATACAAAAGTGACCGAAAATCAAGTTGCCGATCACTTATCCCGTCTAGAAGATGAAGCTATGAGAGAGTTATGGGATAAGACTGATATTGATGATACTTTCCCAGATGAGCATGTATTGGCTGCCTCACAAGCATTGATTTCATGGTTCACATATTTTGCGAACTATCTGGCTAGCAATATTTTTTCATCGGACTTGTCCTTTCATCAAAGAAAAAAGTTCATGTATGATATGAGATTTAGAGTGTTTTAGAGGCATGCCATTCCTTAACCGTTGGTCGACAACATAGCGGTATCCAAACCGGTCATGAGATATTACAATGTGGTTACTATTGGCCAACTATTCATCAAGATGCTCATGAGTTTTACAAAGCATGTGATAGATGCCAAAGAGATGGTGTCATTTCAAGAGAACAAGAGCTCCCTGTAAATCCTATTCTTGTGATTGAGTTATTTTATGTTTTTGGTGTTGACTGTATGAGTCCTTTTGTGAGTTCTCGTGGAATGAAGTATATTTTAGTAGCGGTTGATTATGTATCTAAATGGGTGGAAGCTATCGCCCTCGCAAACAATGAAGGGAAAAGTGTCACTACGTTCTTGCAAAAGAATATATTCTCTCGATTTTGTAACCCAAAGGCATTTATTAGTGATGGGGGATCACACTTTTTCAACAAACTGTTCAAGGGATTATTGCAGAAATATGCATCTCATCATAATGTGGACATTCCTTGCTATCCTTAAACTAGTGGGCAAGGTTAAGTGTCAAATAGGGAGATCAAACAAATATTTTCAAAAACAGTGAACGTTAGTAGAACAGATTTGTCAAGGAGGCTTGATGATTCTCTTTGGGCCTACCGGACAGAATATAAGACTCTATAGGTATGTCCACATACCAAGTTGTATATGGGAAACCTTGTCATCTTCTGGTTGAATTAGACTATAAAGCCATGTGGGCTATGAAGAAGTTGAAAATGGACTGAAACAAGTTGCAAAACAACAGTTAACTAGGTTGAATAAACTCGATGAATTTTTCCTGAAAGCTTATGAAAGATCATCCCTCTAAAAAGAAAAGATGAAGAAGTTTCGTGACCTAAAAACTTAAAAACAAGCGTTTATTGTTTAGGATTTGGTGTTTTTACATAATTCTAGGTTGCGCTTGTTTTTGGGCAAGCTCAAGTCCAAATGGACTGGACCTTACTTGATTACCCAACTATTCCCTCATGGAGAAGTTGAGTTTGAAACGAAGGACGGTCTGCGGTTTCAAACATGCTGAATCGGCAAATGAAGAGATCGAGGCATACCAATACGTATCCTCTAACCCTTGTATAGTTTTCTTTCCATTATTGGTAACATTTTATACTAATGGGTTTTAAATTTGCAGGTGGGACATCACAAGGAAATTCTTTAGAAAATTACTCTACAACATTTAGTAACGGATACATCAACGGGTTGTCACGCTTGTGACGGACCATCGCATGAATCCATTGTGACATGTATGTTTTTAATTTATTTTAAAAATTAGGGCATCCGCGCCGGAATCCATAACGGACCGTTGTATCCACGACGGACCGTTGTTTGGGACTCGTTGCATCATAAACCAGCAAGCCTAACGGACCCGGCTGGGGAATTTTAAAAGTTTTCAGCCATTTAAGGTCCCCACCCCTTTGTTAAAACAATTTTCTTCCTCTTTCTCAAATTTTCTCTTTTTAAAACGTATTGCCTTTCTCATACTTTTCTCTATCAACTGATCAACATAACTTCCCCAAATACACAAATCCAAAAATCTACTTTCTATTGTTCGGAGTCTACTGCTATGTTTCCTCTCTTGAAATATGAGTGCCTCACTTTCTTATTTTTCTCCTCTTCTCGTGTATGTGTCTCTTATCTCTACCCATTTACACTTCATTTTTCTATTTTAATTACTATTGTCATGTTTCATTTTGGTGGTTGTTCTTTGCTCTTTGATCCAACTATGTCTGGCGTAAGTTGAGAGTCCATCAAATTGCCTTGTTAAAACTGATGAAATTGGTGTTTTACAATTACTAATTTGCTAGGTATTTTGGTTAGAAACATGTAGGTTAATATCAAGTATTCGATTTTAGTCAAAGGGGATGATTGTGGCATCCTCAGTTTTACACTGAATGACAGAACAAGTGTATTGACCCTTTTGTCCGTTTTGAGAGCTAAAGCCTTGTGTTTCCTAAAATATTTTCCGTTAGATCTAAATGGTTATTTTGAACTATTTCAGAATTATAATTATGAAATCAGTGGGGTAATTTTAATAATTTATTTTGTTAGGGGTATAGAGAAAATCATATTAAAAAACTAATTAGTGGGTTGTCACTTTGCTATTTATAATTAGTCTGCTATAATATTTAGGGAAGAGTAAATTTTTATAGAAAGATAAGGGTTTGGGCGAGAAAGAAAAGGCTTCAAAACTCATTGTGCATCATCACCGCATACACACAGGAGATATCGTTAGCCAGGTAATCAATCACGAATCTTAGATATTATATTACATTGTGGGTTGTTTAATATTGGTTAGGATATTAATTAATAATGAAAAGTAGTATAAAAAACGTGAATTAAAAATATTAGAAAGTAAAAGGACTCACTGATTTGCAAATTGGAATTGAGAGATATAGTATATCTGTTATGGCGAGAATATGTTAGTTTGGAGAATTTGAATTGATAGTTGGGAGGACATATGAACTTTTTTAACTTAAGGGTGTTCGGTTGCAATTAGAAGATATGAACGTATAAATAATTGGCGCATCAAATTGAAATAAGTTGCTGCAAACATGGGTTTTACATTCCATAATAATTTAGTGATTGATGTTTAGCTAAGGATGGAGGATGGATGCATAAAAAATGTTAAAGTTTTGGTTCCATGTGATGGAATAAGTTTGAAATAAAAATTTATATATATATATATATTATAATATATATATTATATAATTTCTTATTCGTTTGTTGCAAAGAAAGTGGATGAATATTGATACATTTAGGTTTCGAAATGCATCTTCAGGGTCCTTTGAATTGAGGAGCGGTGATCTTATCTTAAGTTTGAAGGGATAGATTGATACTAGAATGTCAAAACATATAGGCGGCAGAAAGTCCTAGTGAAGTAACTTTGTGTGGTTAAATTGAAGATTTTAGTAAGAAGTGAAATATATATTGTAGTCCCTTCATTTTGAAAGTGAAATATAATTGTATATATATGAGTTTAATGGTGTCATGTCGAGGAAAAAAAGTGACTTGTGGTGATGAAAAGGTTCTTAGAAAACATGATGTGGTTATCGGAGTGTAAGTGATGGATGGTGACGAAGATGCCAATTATAGAATACAAAAAAAAAAATTATTGGTAAAATAAATTTGTATGGTGATAATTGCTATTGCGAGTTTTAAGGTTGAGATTTTTACTTTAGTGAGTAATGTGGTTGTATGCTAAATCTTAGGAGCTGTTAGGGGCACCACTCAAATTTAACTTAAAGGATAGAGTCAAATTACAATACGATTAAAATTCGTTGTGATGTGAGATATGCTAGCCTTCAGGAAAAAGGTGGAGAAAAATAATATTCTCTTAATTGAAAGGTCATATAGGTACTTTCTGAGGTCATAATTGTCTCAAGAGCTCGTGGTTTATCTATTGTGTTTTTGATTAAGTCAATAATGTAATAGGTTATCAATATGGCTAAAATTATTAGATAAAATTTAGAAGATGGAGGTACAGACGTTCAACTGAGTGGGGTTATAATGTTCTATTGTATTGCCATTGAAATTGATTTAGGTAATTACTGGGTTTGGGAATTAGTGGAAGGATATTGTAAAAAAGTAGATGGAGAGGCGGATCAATGATATGAAGGACAATAATCATGAGAATTGTCTTCATGTATAAGCAAATGTAGATTAAATTAAGGCAATGTGTACACAATTGGACTTATAATTCAAATTTTCTTAATAAATCTTGAATTTATGGTGGTATATTTTGTCAAGGTATGAATTAGTAAGCTGAGAAAGAATGATTGATTCCATCGATATTGAGCACTTCAAAGAATTATGCATGCTTGGACCATTAAATTGTTAATTTGATTGTTAAAAAGGATTGTAAAGAAGGGTTTACCCTCAGAGTTTTTATAAGATTGTGAAGTAAAAGGGTCATGGGATATTAGTAAAAAAAATATTATCGTAAGCAATCTAGATTAAAAGAGTTTGAGATATTGAAGGATCGAGATAGTAGAATTTGCACCATGAAAAGATGGTGCGAAGAAGTAAACGAATTAAGACCTCTAGCTACAAATCAATGGGGTTTTGTAGTTATGGGTTGTTTTAATTTTTGCCATATTGATTGTGAATTGTGAACTAGTTCGGTTAACCAGATTTAAGTAGGAGTTTATATCGACTTCTATAAAAAAAAAAGAGTTATGGTTTACGGGAAAAACAATGAGGTACGAAAAATAGTATGTTACAATTGGAGGTTAGATTGCTCAAATTAGGATAGGAGACTTTAAGAATGATGTTAAAGGTGAGATATAGTTCCTACATGGGTATTAAGAATTTAGAGTTGCATTAAATACGCTATTGATGGGACTACATAGAAGTAAAATGTGTTACATTGATATTTGATGGTTAATAGAGAGTTGAGCTTTAGTATACAAAATAATTTGAGTAATCAAGAATTTCTCTAAGTTTGACTTCAGTGGATATGGGTTTTGATACATCAAGTATAGGGTGTAGTAATCATTAATAGGACTAAATTTGTGAGCTGGTAGCCAATAAAATCAAAGAGATAGGAGCAGATGAATGAAAATGTTTATATGGGTCACCATGAATGGAGTTCTAGAAGTTATTTGACCTTGGTTAGGTATATTCTTATGTGACCACTTTGTTTGTATTGGACATTATTTGGTAGTTTATGTCACTACTTATACTACGCGTGTTTTCCACATTCTATGGGTTGATTTCTAGTGGTGCAAGGGATGTAAAGATTCCTTTTGTGTCATCTTGAAGGGAGCGTCCTTGCATAAACTTTGTATTTTAGTAATGATAGAAATTGTGGGTTGAAAAGTAGTCTATTCATAGTTCCTATACGCACAAACTGATTCTGAGAATCTAATAAGAGCGGTATAAGAATTACAATTGTACTAATAGTAATGTTTTAAAGGTTCTGCATTTTGAAGTGTCATCCCTTGTTGGTGTTACTTGATATTATTCTTCCCTTGGGTTAGATATGGTTATTCTCCCTTGATGGTAATCGAGTCTAAGCTAATATTTTTTTTTTATCACTAAGCTTGTGCTGAGTGAGATTGTGTTGTGAAAAGAAAAATCATGATAAGATTGTGATGTTTTGCATTTATGAGTCTTGGTTGTTGGTTAAAGTCCTTCTTGTTGTTGTAGCCATCTTTTTATTCAAATTTATGTGGTCTGTTAGATATGTTCAGAGGTTTTGTGTCAGGTATAGTTGGAGAATAGAGCAGTGAAAAGTTCCATTATTAGAAATAGTTTTGTTGTAGTGAGTGTACATACAACAATAATTAATTCCTAGAATAATGAGATGGACCCATTTAAAGCCATTGTATGGAAGGAGGTGTAGATCTTCAATTGATTTTGAGTTTTTTAATTGTTTTGATATAAGACCACGTGGTACTACTATTTGAATGGAATTTTTGAGACCAACTCACCCTTTCTTGCCTTGCCTTCTTTGATCTTTCGAGGCACGAACGATGGGTAAATTGGTATCTATTGTAATGACCCTTGTTGGTCGTTTTGAAAGTTAAGCGTTGTGTTCATAAAAATTTTCTGTTAGATTCTAAATGGGTTATTTGAAACAATTTCATAATTATAATTATGAAATTAGTGGGGTAATTTAATAAATTTATAGTTCGTGGTATAGACAATAATATTAAAACTAGAGTGGTTACTTTTACTATTTTATAGTAGTATGTATATAAATAACTAGGGAAGTAAATATTTATAGAAAGAATAAAGGTTTTGGCGAAGAAAAGGGCGTCCAAAACTCATGGTGCCTCATCACCGCATTTAAACACAGGAGGCATACGTAGCGGTCAGGTAATCAATCACGAAATTATTAGATATTATATTACATGGGGTTTGTGGGTTTGTTTAATACTTGTTGTTTATATTAATAATAATGAAAAGTAGGTAGAAAAGTGATGAAAAATTATACCAACAAAAAAACGGACTCACTGATGCAAATTGGCCTTGAGGAATATAGTATATAATGTATGGGAGAATAGTTTAGTTTGGAGAATTTGGTTAAGTGGTGGAGGGACATTATGAATTTTTGTAACTTAAGAGGTTTCGGGCCACTAGAGCTAGAAACGTAATAAAACAATGGAGCAGCAAATTGAAATAAGTTGTTTGTCAACACATGGTTTCCGTTACAAATAATTTGTGATTAATGTTTAGCAAGGATGTAGTGGGTATGATAAATTGTTTAAGTTTGTTGCCAAGTTTATTGAATAAACTTTGAAATACAATTATATAATATATAGATAACAAAAAATTCTTATTTGTTGGTTGAAAAGAAGGGATGAAAGTTCTCTTGGCAAAGATTTTCTGTGGTGTGTTTATTGTGGCCATATTTGTGGACTTGCTGCAACATTCTGCCTCTGCAATCAGTGGTAATGCTACAAAATTATTGAGGCATTAATTTGATCAATGACAATTATAATGGGGAATATACAATTGTAGGCATGTATGGGTAGGACGTTCGCTGCCACGGGTTTCGCAACCGATGGCTTCCTGGTTTAGTGTGCGAACATGTAATAGAATTGGCCATGTAAGTAGCATCTGCTTCCTTTTGATTCTAATAATCTTGAAGTTGGCTTCCGGGTAGTTCTGCCCTAAAGGCGACGATTCTTGTTCTTCTTCTATTCTTTTTCCTCTTTCTTCTTTTTTTATTGGTGAATGCCTGCATTATTTGAGTGTTGACATGGCGCCTTGTTAGCTGCTCTTCATCTATGCGATCTTTACGTTGTTTTGTTTCTTAATTATGGTTTAGTTGATGCATGGCGAAAAGGAAAGGGGCAGTGAATGGTCGTAGCTCCTGAATATCAGACAATAAAAAGAAAACGGAAAAATAAGGATGGACAGGTATGACAAAAAAAAATAAAACAACCGTAAAGATAGTCTAGATGCAGAGCCAGCTAACAAAGGCGATGTCAACACTCAAATATGCAGAGGATGGGCCATTCCAATAAAAAAAAGAGAAAGAAAGAGGAAAAAAGAAGGAGAAGAAGAAACAAGAATTATTCAAGAAGTTTTTGTATATTGAGATAGGTATTAAATATTAGGTGTAAATGATTGAATTACTTTAAGGTTAGGTTATTCACAGAAATACGAAACTTAACCTTAGGCTTGATATAAGGATTAAATAAGAATACTTGACAAATTAATGGACCTCAAAACTAAGAATTGAGTATAGATTTGTGTTGATGATTTTTGGGTATAGACTATATATAGTAACCATGGGTGTTTATCAATATAACCTTCAAAATAATATATATATATGGGATTGATTGAAAAGGTTCATGAGGGCATTGAGGAAAGCAAGGCATTGGAGAGAGAGGTAGCTTGATGATTTCGAGTCTTCAGTTTAGTTAGGTTATGTTTATGCTAATGTCATATGGGGGGGGGCAAACTCGTAATGAGTGACTGATTTGCATGATGATATTGTGAAGTTTACTATGTACTTGATTGTGTGTCTTGGTCGTGGTTTGTAATGGTCTGAAAATCTCGAGACCGTAAAAGTATAATCTAAACCACTCTATCGAAGAATGGCCTTGAATAAGAAGGCTCGAGAAATATATTACGAATGAAAAAGTGGGGATATTAAATGATAAATTATGGTAGTATTTGGATTGGAGTGTCACGTCTGACTTGGTATTTTTGGATCGGAGGTCACGTTCCGACACGTTATTTTTTTCCGGAGTTGTTCACGTTTCGACACAAATTAATATTCAAGGAAAAACATGTTGAATTAAGAAAGATACTCAACTCTCAAAGAACTCAACTTCCAAAATGTTGGTTTGCGAGGCATGGAGTACTCATGTGTGCTATTGGCTCCGTTGAACTTAATACGTGCTTAATTATTGTATGACACTGGTTCGAGTTGTTGTTTCTTATTACATGTTAGGTTGCTATAATTGAGTTTCATACTATTAATCTTGTACATTAGTTACTATTTTTGGGGATTGACCGATGATACTTACTCAGTACAGGTGCCTAGTACTGAGCCATACTTGTGTTCTTCTTTGTTTTAATTATTAATGCAGCGAGGTGTTACCTTGACTTCTGATGTCCCTCCAGCTCTTGCCATCCTCCTGCATATCAAGTTCCAGGGTGAGCTGATATATTCAAAGCTCGTGTTGGATTCTGTCGGTATGAATGAATGTCCGTATTTCGGAGCTCCTACCATTTTACTCTTTATACTAGTATTAGTGATATTCTTAGGACTTAGTATGGAAGATTAGCGTCCTTGAAGGGATGACATCAGATTTTGGGATGATAAATATTAATCTTTAGAAACTAATTTAAATTGGTTTCTTAGTATCTTTTGGAGTTTTCTCATTATTGATATTATTTATAGTTGAACTATTGGTATATGTTGGGGTTTAGATGTGTTGGTTCGCCCACCTAAGGAGGTAAGTGTGGGTGCCACTCACGAATCGTTTTGGGTCGTGATAACAAGACCCCGACGATATACCGTCTAACCCACAATGGACCGTCATAAGGTTTGTCCCAACACCCCACTATTATTTTTCTCTAAGTTTCCACCAACGGACATATGCGACGGAATGTCGTTCCCACGATGATCTGTCCTGCACAATTGTTATGGTTGTCAGAGACCCTTCTCCTAAGGGTATCCATACTTTTTCTTAGTGCCCCACGATGAACATCAACAATGGACCATCATTAACATGATGGTCTGTCCTTCTTATCCGTAATTACTGTCAGAGACTTTCCTTCTGAGGGTCTCCAAATATACATTGTTTAAGTAAGACATGACGAACCCCATGACGGTTCATCATACTCAGGACGGTCCGTCACCTTGTCCGTCTTGTTTCACTGCGACTAAAGCGATGTCATTACAACTTTTCTCATATGTGTATTTTGTATCATTTTTTCTTGTCTCTTTTGCTCCTTCTAGTACTAATAATTATTCTATACAAGTACTATCTCTAATGGCACCGAAACAAGATCGAGTTTAAGCATGTGGGCAATCAAAAATTGTCGCCCAATCTGTCTACCTAGTTATAGCTTCTGATGATGAGCATGATCCATAGTATGTGCCACAGGCATTGCCACTCCAGCAGGAGTTGCACGTGCAACGAGAGCTACGCCCAAAAAGGTGGCGTCCGGCGTAGTCACTGTCTCCCTGCCTGATTAGGAGCTCACACTAACCGGCACACCTTCTGGGTCAGCTACACAAGAAGAAGGGGTGTCTGGTTCCTTAGGAGTTTCGTTGTCAGAGGAAGCCTCCAGGTTTGCAGAAGTCTCTGCACCTTCCACGGCTGCAGAGTGTTCCTCGTCTGAAGAGGCAGACAGTCCTTATTCCACTCTAGGCTTACAAACTGGAGTTTCTTCCCTAGTTGACGACCAGCCTAACCGGTGGTGTGTCAACGGGCAATAGCAAGTGTATTAAGACCACAAGCATTTAAATGCGAAAGACGTCATGACACGGACCCTAACACCGGACAGGCGGGTACTTACAGGAAGTCTCCCCACCATGCAAGATATCTACACTCTCTTCACCAAACACCGGCTAGAGTGAACGTGTTTTTCTTTTTTCCCTTACAGTGAGGAGTTGGTCGGAGTGTTTTACGCCTCTTCTGTGGCTAATCTCTGATCACAGATCGATAGGCAGGCTGTCCACTCAAAGTAGGACCCACTTGATAACGTCAAAGTATGTGGAATATAGGTCTACATCTCCCTGCTAGCTATTCTCTTATATCTATATGACGAGGATGTTGACACTACCCGGATGCCTCTCACCGTCGAGTTTGACTGTCGGTGGAAAATTATTAAAGAGGGCCAATTCTTGCATGATCCATCACTAAGAAAGACCACCAAGAGGTGGATGGAACAGCATTTATCTATTGATTGAGAGGCTGTCGACTTGGTAATAGAGCCGAAGGGAGTCATCAATAAGGCTAAGTTGACCTTCAGGACTAAGTTTCTATTATTGATTGTTCGCAAGTTCTTCTTCACCACGACTGCAGATAATATAATTACATGGGATCGCACAGTTCTGATGGAAGCGATGATGGCCGTGTTAAAGGTTGACTTCACTTGGCATATTCTTGCGGTCATGCACGAGAGATCTTTCGAGGGCACCACTACTTACCCTTTTTCTTGCATGGTATTTTCATTATATAGGTCTGCATGTGTGTTCATCTGACACATTGATCAAGTCAAGTCTCCGCAGGTTAATGTTTATATCAGCCTCATTAGGGAAAAGGCCAATGAGTTGGCTCCTCGCAGAGGACCCCGTCTAGAGGTGCCTACACTTGGTGAGAATCTTGTCGTTACTGTAGCGCATGCTCGAACGGCTACGGAGGCTAATTCAGCACCCACTGACACAACCCCAGTTTAGTCTATCTCGGGTAGTAGCACTGCTCCAAGGTCCTTTCGCTCAGCCCCTTCCCCTGTTCTGGCCCCTCTTGCTAGGGTGAAGAAACTATAGGCTCAGATGGACACACTTCTGCATCACATCCATCCTTGGATGCAGAGGACTATTGTTGTGGTGGAGGAGCGCTTGGGGAATAAGATAGCAAAGAACACAGAGAGAAAGATCGCGGAGGTTCTTTAGCGATTAGACAGTTTTGAATTATGGGTGCTAGCCCGGCCAGCCCCTCCGGTGGACGTGTTGACCCTTCAGTCTTGTTGAGAGTTAGCGAGCATATCTTGATACGATCCTAGGGGCTAGAGTGCCTGAGTTTGAGGTCCCTTCTACCTAGCCTGCTGAGGACACAATGTTAGCTACTTTATTCTCCTCTTCTGAGATTCCACCACCTCCCCCTCGAGATCATTCCAAGAGGTGCTAGGGTCGAGAGGAGGATGAGGCTTTGGCAAAGAAGAAGGAGAGACATGAGATTGGCGCTGCTAGAAGAGACTCGATTGCTGATGAGGAGGCACGTAAGATTTGATTTATAGACTGAGTTGCCAGGGCATCTAGATCCATAGAGTTGGAGACAACGGTAGGCACAACTGATAGCGATGTTGCTGATGACGACACTACCGAGGGTGTCTAAACAACAGAGGTAGTGGGTTCTAGGGAACCAGATCCACAAGCTTGTTGATCGCCGGCGCTTTGCGCCTCAGGTTTGCTTCACCAACATCTCTCTGATTTTAGTTTTTTTATGCAATGGGGACTATTGCATAACTTTTTGTTGGTGTGGTGTGAATGGAAAGTGAGTGCTAGGGTGAAGTCTGAGTAGCCCAATTAACGATCCTCTTTTGGGGTTTTCTTTCCACTGTTCTTTTTTCCCCAAAAGACTGATTACTTTTATTGTTGAACCGGCATGTTGCATGTTGTGTACATATTACTACTCTTAAGCATGATGTCTATAATAAAAAAGATATCACGATATGAAAATGATGCATGACAAGGCATAGTAATTGATAATTGTGTGGCTCTAAACATGACATAGAGATACACTACTATATGACCTTGAATCTAAGACTGGAACTTGGTGTCTAATAATATGTGCATCGACTGAATGTCAAGTGAGTGTGAGGAAAATTCGAAGTATCCCCATTGAGACTGACCTAGAACTACACTGGTTAATCTTACTAAAAGTTAGCCAAAATGAACAATTAGGAAATGATCATAGGCCTTTCTTCGAAATAGTCAATCTTGAGCCCCCCCACCCCCCTCAAAAAAAAAAGAAAAACAAATGAAGTTAATCCTGTATTGATCCACATTATTTGAGCCTAAAAACAGATCTTTGTTTTTAACCCCAACTGAACATCTCAGGGAACAATGTGTTGGACCTTGTTCCTCCTTGGACATTTGTATCTAAGTTTATGCCAAAATCATAAGTTGAGGGTGTCTAACGCAGAAAATAACCTTGTCGTGGCCCTGACCCAACTGTGAGTATTGTCAACCTTCACTCATGGCAAAGTCATGAGTTGACGGTGGTTGTTATAAGGAATACTCCGGAAAGTGTGGTTAAAAGAATGAAGAGAAATAAAGAACAAAAAATAAGTGACTAAAAAAAAAGAAAAGTCACTTACATATAAGTATAAGAAAGGGAAAACAGCAACATAAAAAGAAAATTGAGAAATTGGGAAAAAATAAAATGATAAAAAACTTGTAAGTTTAGCTGATATGTCAAGGAGGGAAACAAGTCAATAAAGTATACTTCAATATACCCTACCTTACCCTGAGCCTATGTTACAAGATAATAAAGTCATATCGTGATCCTAAGACTTTTATGGCGAACTTAAAGTAGTGAAAACAAGGGCAAGCTTATGCCAATTTGTATGAATGAGTTGTGAATTTGTTCTGAGAGTTAGTGTTGAAAAGTAATCCTTATATTCAAACTAAAATCATTGTGTGAAAAATGAGGATGTTGTTTTGAAGTGATGAAACTAGTTGTAGTAGCAGAAATATTAGCACCTTGGTAAGAAATTGAAGAGAATAGGTGTAAGTGTGTGGTGAGCCTGTTTCATAGTCTGGTTCCACATAATTCACTCTAATAGTGATAACATGGATAAACATGATTAGAATGATCAAGATTAATAGCCAAATGATTTCTAAAGCTAAAATATTGATACTCTTGTACAAAGATAGTCTAGTGAGTCATAGAGCGTTGATTGAGGACAACCAACGAATTTAAGTTGAGGGTGTTGATGTACCGTAGTTTCACGGTATTTTTAATGCTTTTTTCTTAAGTTTAGTGTGTGTCCAAAAGCCAATTTGTATTTTTATGTAAGTTTCTCCTTATTTGCATGAAATCTGTCCAAAGATGAACGCAGAATTTTTTGAGCGAGAAATGCAGAAAGGACCACCTAAGGAGATTATGACAGTCCGTCGAGTCTGTGACGGTCTGTAGGTGGCATCATAGTGAGGAGAGAAGATACTAAAGAATGATGGGGAAGTCTAACCTAGTGTGGGATTACAGAATTCCATGACAGACCGTCATAGTCACGACGGTCCGTCCTGCTGGTTCGTCAAAATTATCTTAGTGTAGTCCAGTACCCAAATTCCATGAAGTTAAAGTATAATAGAACGGAGAACATCGACGGACCGTTGTCCTTGGAACAGTCCATCATGCGTGTTCATTTAGGGTAATGAAGAAAGCAGCAGATGGTCTGTCGACTCAGATGCGTTTGACCTTATTTTTAGTAATTAGAATCTTTCTTTTATTAGGTTTTGGTTTTTATTATAAATAGTTCGAAAAACCTCTTTTTGGGGGTTAGACTTTTCGATAATTTTCAGTGCTCTTGTTCAAGAATTGAAGAATTAATTTCAGTAATTGATACATTTTTTGTGGAATTGATTGTTGGTATTTTTGTTGACTAATCAAGTGAATTTATGGATTTTATTCTTTATCATTAAAGTAAGTGCATGAATTCATATATTAATAGTTTATTTATTTCCATGGGTAAATAAACTCCATAACTAGGGTTGTGGGAACTGTGGGTCAATAATGAGGTAAAATCTAACTAAACTAGATATTCCATAATAGTGTCTTGCATGCATTTATAATTCTTTCGTTTAGAAATCTTTTTTACGGATGGCCAATGTTTGAACTCGCTTTAATGCTATTTTCCAGACCAAGGAGGTAGATAATAGAATAAGAATTGTCAACGTAGATTTAGTGTACACTATCTAATAGGCTAGTGTCGTTTGGTACGAGGTAATAACTTAGTCAAATATCGAATATAGTGCCTAATATAAGGTGAAGGTAAGGGTTAGTATAGAAACACACGTAGCCGGACCAAGCTGCGGAGTGTAATTTTCTCGATGTTGGACCAAGGATTGAGAGAGACATAAATTATCACTTTACATGCAAGATGCTATGATAGAATTGTCATAGTTTAAATTATTAAGTTAGGAACCTGTGGGGAACACTTATGACCTAGTTACATTAATTAATTGATTAATCTATGAGATTTGAATATGTTAGTTGTTTACTTTACTTTAATTAATTATTTTCATGAATTTAGAAATAACCCCCCTTTTTTTTGTTTTCTAGGGAAATAGTTGACTAAATAATAGTAATAACAGTATAATGTTATGTCTGAACTTTTTTCCTCATGGAATCGATCCCAACCTCATTGGTTGGGTTCTTTACTAAATACGACCTCTTTACTTCTTATTTGAGAAGAATGTTTGAGCATATCAAAGAGGCAGGACAATTAGTCGAGATATCAATGAGGAAAAAATATATCCATATGTATCATACGTGACCTTGAGCTTACGTTACTAGCCAAGAAAGTCCTACCGTTATCCAAAGAGTCTAATATGGTGAACTTAAAGTAGTGAAAATAAGGACCAACCCATGGTGATATGTATCAATTAGGTGTAAAGTTGTTCTGAGTGTGAGAGTTGAATAATGATCCTTATACTCAAATATGAAATCTCTATGAGAAAAAGGAGGATATCTTATGAAGTGAGAACACTAGTTGCGATATTGTTAAGTTGGTACCTTTGTGAGAGATAAAATAGTAGAGGTGTCGGCGTAGTGAGTCTGTATAATGGTCTGATCTACATGAATGATCCTAATGATACGAAGGGTGAAATCTTACATTAAAATAATGGAAATAGTTGGGATTGATATCTATATGATTGCCAAAGCTTAAAAGAGGATACTTTTCTACAAAGGTGTTGTGGTGAGTCATAGTGAGTAGCTTGAGGAAAAACAACGAATTTAAGTTGAGGGTAGTGATATAACGTCGTCCTATCGATGGTCCATAGGTTGTGATCGTCGTCTGGAGGTCCAAGAATCTGGAAGAAACCTGGGAATTTTAACCAAGTGTGGGGCTATGGAAGGATCGACGGTCCATCGACTGATTGACGGAAAATCCTTGCGAACCATCGATCATATCAAAGATTACTCCCAATACTCGATGTTGAAGATAAAACTAAGTATGGAAAGACATCGATAGACCTTATGTGTATCGACAAACTATGTTGTTGGTCTGTCGATTGGATCAGTGAAGATGCAAGACTGAAGGCTAAAGAAGATGCTAAGTATGGACCGACGGAGGCAGTTGACGGTCCTTCATTCTATCAACAGACCGTCAGTGAAGTCATCGATTTGAGACACATTTCTGGACAACTTTCCTTATTTTTGAACTACTTTTAATTTAGGACTTTGTTATTATGAAAAGGTTAAAAAAACATTAGTTTGTGGGTTAAACTTTTTATTAGTTTCCATACTCTTGTTATTGGAGACTTAACTTTTGATCTTGGGAATTAATTCAAATTTTCGGAATCGATTCTCAAGTTAATTTTTTTATTTCAAGTACATTTCTGGATTTTGTTCACACTTCTCAAAGTAAATAAATGAATTATGATTTAACAACCATGAATTGTGTATTTATAGGCATTGGTAAGTAAATCCACAACTAGAGTTGTTGAAACTTTGAGTTATTAACATGGTAAAACTAGCTAAATAACAATTTTACAGTAGATTCTTGCATGTATTGCTATTTTTTTCATTTGTAAGTGTTTTTAACGAGTTCACGCGTTAGAACATGCCCAATTTCTACTTAGTGGACCAAGGGGGTATTTAGTAGCAAAAAAATTATAAACATAGATTAAGTGGACACTATATAATAGGCTACTTTCAATTGGTGCGAAGTAGTAACTTAGCCATACATTGAATATAATTTCTATATGAGGTAAAGGTAAGGTTTAGTAATGTAAACCACAAGTAGAGGACCTGTGCAGGGTGAATTTCTTAAGATAAGACAAGGAAATTAGAGATATACCAACCACTTTGCAATGCAATAACAAAAAGAATTGTGATTGCTAGGATTACCACGTTAGAACCACGAGGAAACACTTACACCCTAGTTTTTTCATACTATTCAATACCCAAAGTTTTAGGTTTTCTACTTGTTTTACATAGAAATAATTGAAAACTTTTGTTTTAACCGAAGTAGTAACTTAGCCATACATTGAATATAATTCTTAATATGAGGTAAAGGTAAGGTTTAGTAAATAAACCACAAGTAGCGGACCAATGTGCAGGGTGAAGTTCTCTAATTGTAAGACCAGGAAATTAGAGATACTTAACTAACCACTTTGCATGCAATACACAAGAAAAGAATTGTTATTGCTAGGATTACCACGTTATGAACCTACGAGGAACACTTACACCCTAGTTTTCTCATTACTTATTCAATACCAAAGTTTTAGTTTTTCTACTTGTTTTACATAGAAATAATTGAAAACTTTTGTTTTAACACCCCACCTTTAATTAACTGTTTCGGGAAAGGACTTAACTAAATAAATGTAATTGTATATTAATGTTATGTCTAAATGATTTTCCAAATGGGATCGACCCTAAACTAACAAATGGGTTCCCTACTGGATCCGACCACTTATACTTCTTTAGCGAATTATAATTTAAGCATATAAAATTTTTGGTACCAGAGCCTAAGGCCACACTTGCGGAGCTTGCTATGTATATGGTGCTTAGTTCACTATTACAGACCAGCACTGTTCCACCGCCTCTTCCACGTGACTATCCGAGATACACCTGTCCAAAGAGCGTGAGGACACTCAGTCTAGGACGAAGGGTCTCACTAAGATAAAGGCCGCGAGGAGAGATTCGTTGGTAGATGTGGAAGCCCGTTAAATGAGGGCTCGTGAGTTAGCTACTGGGGCGTCCAGCTCCAGGCTTGATTATGTTGAGCGGAGCACCACTGAGGGTGCTGCCATTATTGTGGATACTATTCTTGGTGTCCCAACTAGTAATACAGCGGGTTTTGGGAAAATAGACCCGTCTGCTTTTTTATCTTCAACGTGATGCGCCTTAGGTTTGCTTCACCTACAACCTTTTTCTTATATTTCTTATTCATTGGGGAAAATTGCATGCTTTCTTGTTAGGGGTGTGGTAAATTTAAAGTGAGGGCTAGGGTGAAGCGTGAGTTGCCCAACTTAGGATCCTGTCTTGGGTTTTCTTGCAAGTGTTATTTTGCCCCTAGAGACTGGTCAACTCAAAATCCTCTCTTGGGTTTTTCTTGCCTGTGTTCATTTTCACCATGAGACTAGTTATTTTACCATTGAATCGACGTGTTAGTATCTTGTACAAAGTCTGAAGTGTGCAGTCTAAATCATGATGGCTAAATATAAATGATATCATGTTCTGCAAAGAATGCTTGCATGATAAGGCATAGTCAATGTTGAATGTGTTGGATCTAAGCATGACATAGAGATACACCATTGTATGACCCTCAATCTAACACTCGAACTAGGTGTTCGATAATCTCGTAGGGTAACGAGATGTTTAGAGAGAGAAAGAAAAGTTGGTCATTCCACTGTTTGTACCTAACTAGAACTTCTCGGTTAGTCGTGCAGAATGTAATCTGTGTTAGACACTTAGGAAAGGCTCATAGGCCCTTGTTCACATCAGCCAATCTTTAGCGTAAACAAAATAAAACCACATGAAATTGATACCTTTTGATCCAAATCTTTTGAGCTTAGAATGGAACATATTTTTGTACCCCAAGTAATCTCCTCTAGTATAATGTGTTGGCCCTGCTCCTTTCCTTAACATATGCACCTCAACCTTGGCCAAAAGTATAAGTTGAGGGTGGCTAATGCAACCGAACCTTGGGTATTGTTTACCTGGTCTAATGGCAAAGACATGAGTTGAGGGTTGCTACTATGAGTAATGTTCCGAAAAGTGCGATTGAATGGATTAATGTGAAAGGAAAAAGAAAAAGAAATAGTGAATAAGAGAATTCACTCAATCAAATTCGAAATAAAGTGAGAATTTTGATAAAAAATATATTACATGAAAATTAAAATAAAAAAATAAAAGAAGTATTTAAAGAAGATTAATTTGCACAAAAAGATAAAAGGAGAAAACAAGGCAAAGAATACAAGAAAATGAAGAGTAGGTCATAATAGACAATGAAAGAGGTAGGACATATAGATAATGTCAAGGAGGAAAAAAGTCACTACAATATATCCATATGTATAATACCTAACTATGAGCCTACGTTACAAGCCGTGAAATTCATAAAGTGATCCTAAGAGTCTAATATGATCAACATAAAGCAGTCTAAATAAGGGAAAGCCCATGGTGAAAAGTATCAATAAGGTGTGAAGTTATTTTGAGAGTGAGAGTTGAATAATGATCCTTACGCTAAAATTTGAAATTACTGTGTGAAAAAATGAGGATATATTTTGATGTGAGAACACTTGTTGCAAAATTGGAATGTTGGTGCCTTTACGAGAGATAAAAGAGTAGAGGTGTCGGCATGGTGAGTCTGTGACATGGTCTTATACACATGAATGAGCCTAGTGACCCTAAGAGTTAAATCATGCATTACAGCTATGGAAATAGTAGGGATTGATAGACATATGATTGGGAAAGCTTAAAAGAGGATACTTTTGTACGAAGGAATTGTGTGAGTCATAGCGCATCGTTTAATGACAAACAAAGAAAATAAGATGAGGGTGTTAATGTACCGCGGTTTCACGGTACATTCAATTCTTTTTCGTTAAGTTTAGTGTGTGTCTAGGGCCTTTTTGTAGTAGTTTTAATGTGATCTATATATACTTTTGAGGAAAGTTTTCCAAAATAGAAATGAAAATATTCTACAAAGGAGGTGACCATGAAGCCATCGACGAGGGCCTGTCGTCCAATTGATGATCTGTAGGTGG
This sequence comes from Solanum habrochaites, assembly GCA_027704765.1. Lineage (NCBI taxonomy): Eukaryota > Viridiplantae > Streptophyta > Magnoliopsida > Solanales > Solanaceae > Solanum > Solanum habrochaites. The sequence continues at coordinate 22,184,904 of JAKWJA010002493.1, forward strand.
TGATCATCGACTTGAGAACAATGCATCTTGAAGAAACTCGGGGAATTTTGACCAAGTGCGGTGCTACGGAAGGATCGACGGTCTGTTAATTGATTAACGGACCATCTAGGAAAACCTTCGATCAGATTATAGATTAGTCGGAGTACGCGATGTTCAAAAAATAACTAAGTAAGAAACGACGAAGACATCGACGTAACGTGATGTTGTTTCATCGATTAGGTAAGAGAAGACGCAAGATTAAATGCTGAAGAATGTAACGACCTGTTTCCTATCGTTTTGAGCAGGCAGATTTTATTTCTGGAAACTGGCAGTCGAGGCACCGGATGCCTACGACGGACCGTCATGTACCCGGACCCGTCGTGGAGTCTCGTCCCATGACACTTAGAATTCTTTAATTGGGTACTGAAACGACTCTCTGAACGCACGACGAAATGGCAGGACGGACCGTCTCAGGCCGACGGCCCTTCACAGGACTGGGGGTTTTTTACTACTCAGTCTCTTACCCTTGCGACGGAACACAGGACTACCGTCCAGGCAAACGGCCCTGTCACGGGCTGCGTAATCCCAGGCGGGTCGATTTCTGATTAAATAATTTAAAGGGGCATTTGGACTATTTCCTGCTTTATTATAAAGTAATGGGTTAATGTTAATAAGTCTAAATTACTTAAGGATAAAAGAGTACCTTAAGTTATTAGTGATTATTAGTGCCATCTTTGAAGAAACTTATTATATGACAATTATGTAAAGAAAGAGGGTTTGAATAAGAAAAGAACAGAACAGCAAGAGAGAGAGAGGATGAACGAGAAAGGAAAACACAAGGCTTGGGAAATTCTTGCTTGATCACGAGTCTTCGGTGGAGGTAGGTTATGGTTTTTTACACTATTCGTAGTAACTCTTTATAGCGAATGATATGTGTTGTATTATTTAGAGTCTCTTATGCTTAATGTGTGATGCCTGATGTGCTTTGTATATATAGAATTGTGATAACAAGCATGATTACGCGAGTGAAATCCCAAATCTTTAAAAAAACCTAATCTGCTTGTTCTGATGATGCCTTGATATAAAAAGAACGGCTTGATGAACTAAAGTGATGAGAGATGACGCCTTGGTAATAAAAGAAGGCTTTGAGATTAATAGATGGATTAGTGGAATCGAGTGTCACGTACCGACACCTAGATTAGTGGGGGGACTGGTGTGTCCGAACGACCGTAAATGTTTTTTTAGGGGATCGGAGTTGTCACGTTACCGACACATAGAATTGTGGGACGGGTGTCACGGAACCACACGTAGATGTAGGGGATGCGGAGTGTCACGTACCGACACATTGCATTAAGGATCGGAGTGTCCACGTTCCGACACATAGTAGTTATGGGATCGGAGTGTCACGTACCGACACAAGAGGAATACAAATATGAATCTTGAAAGATGCTAATAGTACTCAATCTAAGAACATTTATCCCACCTGATCGGTATGGAGGCTTTAGTCCTCACAATATGTTCGGTGTGTAATAATGAGTTTGTACTTGTTGCTATCACCATGTTAAGGAAATTAGTTGATTTTATGATGTTAGCTGAGATATATGCTTCTATTTTGAGGATTGGCCGATGATATCTATCAGTACTTGTGGTTGTACTTGACCCCCTACTTGTTTATTGTTTCTTCTTGTATTTGTGGAATGCAGCAAACTGCCGTCATGCTTTGACTCAATAGTAATTTCTAGCCAGTCTTCGTCACACCGGATCTTCAGGGTGAGCTAATGTTTCTAGCTTGGACTGGATCTTCGTCCTCAGTCTTGATGCCTTGAAGTTTAGGGCATAGACTAGCTTTTATTTTTTTAGCTTCTTAGAATACCTCCTTAGTCTAGTAAATTGATGGCTAGATGTCTTGTGTGTATGACTTCCGATTTTCCGGAAATAAAAATAGATGTTGAATTTTAGAAGTTTTGAATTGTTCTTTATATTTATGATTTTAAGTCTTTGCCGCATTGGCTTTATGTTGATAATTAAATTGAAATGATAAGGTTTTAGAGTGGTTGGTTCGCCTCACATAGGAGCGTACATGTGGGTGCTCAGTCGCGGCCGTATTTTGGGGGTCGTGACAACGGACAGATGTCTAGGTATGTACCTAACGAGAGGTTAATCGACGGACCGTTAGTGGAGTTGTCAATTGAAGACGTATTTCTGGAGAAACTTGTCTAATTTTTAAACACTCTTTAATTTAGGATTTTATTATTATAAATAGGGTTAAAAACGTTAGTTTTGGGATTAGACTCTTTATTGTTTTTCATACTCTTGTTATTGGAGACTTAAGTGTCATCTTGGGAATTAATTAAAATTTCTTGAATCGATTCTCAAGGGAATTTTTTTATTTCAAGTGTAATTTCTAGATTTTCGTCAAACTTGTTAAAGTAAGTACATGAATTATTTTTCTTCAAACATGTTAAATTTATTACATGAATTATTTTTTAACAACCATGAATTGTGTATTTCTAGGCATGGGTAACAAAATCCATAACTAGGTTTGTGGGAACCATGGGCGATTAACAAGGTAAATCTAGCTATATAACAATTCTAGAATAGATTGTTGAATGTATTGATAATTCTCTTGTTTAGAAGACTTTTAAACAAGTGCACGTGTTAGACCAATGAATCAGAGATACCTAACTTACCACTTTGCATGCAAGAGACTAGAAAATAATTGTTATAGCTAGGATTACCGCGTAATGAACGTATGGGGAACACTTACACCCTAGTTTTTCTCATCATGTGATAAACTCCAAAGTTTACTTTTGCTAGTTTTTTCACTTGGAAATAATTGAACACTTTTCTTTCACAACCCCCCCCCCCTCTTTAATTAACTATATTTGAAAAGGAATTGACTAAATAGACGTTATTGTAGATTAAAGTTAAGTCTAAACCATTTAGCTCGTGTGATCGACCCCAACCTATCAATAGAGTTCTCTACTTGATACTACTTCTTATACTTTATTAGGGAATTATAGTTTGATCATATCAAAATATGGCGAGGCTGCCAGGGAAAGTGTATTTTAAATTAACTTTAAATGCAATTAGTGAATTTTAGTCAATAATTTCCTAATTTTTTTTCTTTTTGTGTCTTTTAGGTCTTGCTCTAGTGTATGCCAAGTAACGGAGTTAAGGAGAACCAACACTTACGTTTGATCCAGAATTTAACTATACACTAAAATGATTACCGATCCCATCGACAACGGCTCTGCTACCCGCCTTGGTTATGGGACAACCCTAACTTCCTCCACTAGTTGATCGCTCATAACTACGGTGATCGGGAAAACACTCTGATGAGGTGCGCTCTAAAACAGGCAGACAACCTCCGTGCCTACGGCCCTCAATTAGTATATAGGGGCAATGTTAGACTCATTGATTCAATACGTTCTCTTATCCTACCAGTGCCTCTAGCCACAAGGTCCGTTCATTTTATGGTAACTAATAGCTTTTATGTAGATTCTGCATCGTCATATAAAAAAAAAAAAAAAAAAAAAAAAAAAAAACACAAAAGAGGTTTGTATTTTGGGCCACCATCTGAGGATTCACATGCTCACATCAAAAAACTGAGGTCGGTGTGCATGATTTGTGTAGGGAGGCCGGACATGAATATGGATATCATAGGATTAAGGGTGTTCCCTCTCTCAGTAATTCTAGAGGCTGCAATTTGGTTTAGTTAGTTTCCTTATAATTCGATTTATACTTCAAAGCTATTTAGAGATGTGTTCCTAGATAGGTATTAGCCCGTTCAAAAAGATTATAACCAGTGCCAAGCTGAGGTGAAGCAACTTATGTGCTATTGGTTGCCTTGGGAATTGGAAAGTATGTTCTTAGGCTACGCTTCAACTTCATTTTTGAGAATCTGTCCAAATCATGTATTGAGATGAATCGTATAAAGGAGTATTTAAATAGGGTGGAAAGTATGAGTACATAAGGGCAGTACTTGGATAAGTATTAAACGAGTGGTTCTTATGTTTGAATGGCACTTATGTAGAGATCGTGGAAAAGTTTGAAGATATATTTCCTGAGAAAAGGCAAGAGGTCTTTGGGAAGCAGTAGGGAAGACTGACACTAGGGAGAAACATTTTTTTTATAGTGAAATCTTAAATCACAACGGGCGGGTGGGATGGGGATCTGCAATGAGATTCGCGAAGTGATTTCTCAAATGCAGACTAGCTTGGTTGGTATTAAAACATGTCGACTAGGGGTGCAGGCAAAAGATGAATGCTGGTGAAATATTTGAACAAACTGGCACACGACCAACCGGCGGTGATATGAATTTTAGCGTGCAATGAGGGTAAGACTCTTATGAATGTGAAGAGGCAGTATGCGTGGTTTTTGGACGTAACGGCCCAAGGATCTAATTAGTAGGAATTTGAGCGTCAAGGGTCCAGGTATCAAGGTTGAAACCATAAGAATTAACTAACAAGAGGGTGCATTACGTTCGAGATTGGAACTATCAAGTAACCGTGACAAGAACTTCTACTAGGGTGACTATGGTAAAAGAAATGATTGCAGTGGCCCCTATGTTCGCTACCCCCCAAATCGTGAATTTCTGGCAAGGGATGGGAAGGTAGTATGGTACTCGTAGTGAGACCATGTTGCAAAAGATGATTAGGAGGTTTGATGCAAGCGACGAGCACACCAAAGAATTGAGAGGTGATTTCGATAATATTGTGCTAAAGGTTGATGCACATGAAATATCAATCAAGCATCTTGAGTTGCAAAAGGCACAATTGTCATCTAATGTGGACTCATGTTAACTAGGTGACTAGCTCCACTGAGTAACTACTGCCGGTCAAAAATCCTAAAAAATCATTCACATTGGCATGGCAGGCGGCTTACTCTAGGGGGGTAAGCAGCACCGCTTAATCTCATCTCCTGCCATTTGGGGGCGTAGTAAAATGAGTAGTGCAGAGATGATGAGGTAGTGGAAATTAGTGGTGAGTTTGTAGACAAATCTTGGAAAGAAGATGAGATACCCCAAAAGGTTACATCCGTTCCTAAACCACCACCTCCTTTCCCGCAAAGATTGGTGAAAAATACAGAGGATGATAAATACCGGCGTTTTATTATTACTATGTCAAAAAAACTAGCAATCAATATACCTTAGATAAAATCTTTTGAACATTGCCCGGTTATACCAAGGTTATGAAAGATTTAGTCACTAAGAAGATATCGGTTAGTTTTAAGGATGATTATTGGATGTAACATTGTAGGTCTATTGCTACAAGGTCTCTTGTGCTAAAGAAAAAAGATCCGGACGCTTTCACTATCCCATGCACAATCGGGTTGTTAGACTTTGCTAAAGCATTTTGTGATATTGGGGAAAGCATAAATCTAATGCGCTCTCGATTTACAAGAAATTGGGTTTGGATGACACAATGACTACTGCGATATGATTTTTGATGACGATCGAACAGTGAAGTGGCGTGCTGGGATACTCAATGATGTGTTAGTGAAGGTGGAGTCATTTATATTTCCAGATGATTTTTTGATTCTCGATTATGAGGAGGACTTTGAGGTGCTTATTATTCTTGGGAGGTCGTTCCTTTCTACCTGTCTCGCCTTGGTTGACATATAGACATGGCAGATGATGTTTTTGTTAAACAATGAAGAAGCAAATTTCAATATTTATAGGTTAATGAGGTAGAGTGTTGAGCTCAAATCGGTATCTGTGATATCCTATAAAGTTTATAGTTCATCTAAGGTACAAATACAAGAGCGCCTTGGTGTTGAGGCACTAGCGAAAGTGATTATTAATTTTCATAGTGATGGTAATGACTAGTATTGGGTCATTTGGTTGTGGTAGTTTATCGAGGTGATATGCAGTTGAATCCAATGAAGTTGGAAGTAGAAATGAAGCATCGCGACTCTCCACCCATGAAACCAACCTTTTTAGGAGGCCCGAAAATAGGAGCTTAAAGCTTTACCACCTAATCTGAGGTATGTTTTTTTGGGAAAAGATGACACTTTGCAGGTAACTATTGCATCATATTTTAAAGTAGAGAAAGTGGAGTGCCTTATATAAGTGCTAAAAAGGTTCAAATGAGCTATTGGTTGGACTATTGTGGCCATTATCCGGATTCCACCCAATATTTGTTCACACGAAATCCAACTTATGCCCAATTATAAGGCAAGTATTGAGCATCAAAGATGGTTAAATCCACCTATGGAAAAGGTAGTGAAGAAGTAAATTATAAAGTGGTTGGATGACGGAGTCATCGATCCGATTTCTAATAGTACTTAGGTGTACCTTGTTCAGTGTGTGTCCAAATATGGGGGATTGGCTGTGGTCCCTAATGAGTAAAATGAGATTGTTTCAATGAGGCTGGTGACCGGATAGAATGTTTTGTATGGATTACTGCAAGTTTAATGCATCGACTGAGAAGGACCATTTTCCGATGCCCTTGATGGATCATATGTTTGATAACCTTTGAGGAAAGGGGTGGTATTGTTTTCTTTATGGTTTTTCGGGGGTACAACGAAATCTTTTAACATGAGATCTACGCTGCGAAAACCACCTTTCGTCATAAGAACTTTTCGAGTTGCAAAAAAAGTATGGCATTATGGGTGTTAAAGATGCAGCTGGCTACTTTTCAGTTAAGATGTGATGATGTCGATATTATACGATATGATAAAGCAAACTTTTGAGGTGTTTATGGATGATTTTTCAGTGGTTGGCGATTCATTTGAGAGTTGTTTGAGTCTGTATCTCCCAAAAAAGAATTAAGTTTGAGTCTATGAATCTCAAGTTGGTTTATTGTGGTATTTCTTGTTGGTTTAAAATTTTGGGAAATCTCATCTAAGTTTCAAATGATGGTTAGTATGATTTTTTTCCTTTGTATTTATGAATTATTTACTCAAATTGCATGAAAATCTATTTTACTAAAATGTCCCTTATTACATGCTTTTTCATATGTCATACCTAGTACATTGTTTTTTTTAACACTATAGTTTTCAATTTAATATAAGTATATGTTATCTTTTGAAGGTTTTAAGGCTAGAAGGGAGAGCTTGGTAAAGTTTCTCTCAAGGCAAAGTATGTCCTCGTATATTCTTGGGCATAATCCTTTTCTTAGTTTTATTAAAAAACTTATTATGTATTTGATTTTAGTGTAAAGGGTCGTGTCCTAGAGATATTATATGCCGTGTCTTATGTTTTAGGTTATGACTATAAAATTCCTTAAGTATTTATGAAAGATTTCTTTTTTATTAAATTATTCGTTAAAAGGTTTAATTCCACACAACTTTTTATGTCTTGTGTAATTAATGGTAGTTGAAGGGCTTGTAAAAGTCCCAAAGTGTCAAGTATGCCCGTCCATGAAACGAGGGTTCCTCTTTAATTCTAAGGGGTATTTCCGAGTCGTAAAAGACTTTGTATCAGAGAATAAGATTATGGAAATAGTTGAAGTTCTAATAGTCTCATAATCCACATATAGTAGTATCTTGGTCAATGGTGTGAGTCGGGCGAGCACCATCATGGACAAGGGGAACACCCGATATAATAGAAGTTTCACTTTTTTCTTCTATTTTCTTAATTGTTGTGCCTTATAGTTGAGTCTATATAGTGTCTTCTCTTAAAAGCCTTGTTCACTTTCTTTCTGTTATAAGACATGAATATGAGTATATCAACCGGCTGAGAAGGGAGAGGGGAGGTGTAGATAATGAGGGAGTCTCTCCCCATGCGTTGACCACAGTCCTATTGTTTATACTTAATGGCAGAGAATGAGCGGTTCCCCTTCAGCAACGCTCAAGTGCATGCGCGGAAGTTTTCGAAGAGTCGCAGTGCCTCCTATGCCTCAATAGAGCTTTTTACTAGAAGGAGATATGACTAATGCGGGTTTAGGTTTCTGGCCTTATGAATCTTGAGCCAACTCATGACGGCTCAAGCTGGCATGTCGTCTTGAAAATCACTTTGTTTGTCAATCGATTACGAGAGATAGGGTCAGTCTAGTTCCAATTTCTAGTACTCTCGCTTGTTGAATTTGGGATTTCATTAGGATGTACCCTCACACTTTACATGGAACTAAGGTGGACGAAGATCCATAAGGTTTCTGAAATAAGGTTTTCAAAGTGGTAGATGCTATGGGTGTGACCCTTAGGGAGAAATCGGAGTTAGACGCTTACCATCTTAAGGAGGTGGTCAAGTGTGGTATGAGCAATAGAGGGGAGAGAGACCCTTATAAAGAGTTTTGATCGATTGTCAAGAATTCATACTGGCTTTTCTAAATAGGTTCTTTCCCCTAGAGTTTATGGAGAAGAAGATGGTTGAATTCATGACCCTTCGTCAAGGTGGAATGAGTGTGCAAGATTACTATCTCCAATTAATCCAACTCTCTAAGTATGATGGAAGCGTGATAGCGAACCCTAGGGGTAGGATGAACAAGTTTTTGATGGGCGTGTCAAGCTCTCAAGAGTTAGAGTGTCGTACGACAATGCTTCTTAATGATATGCATATCTCTACGCTCATGGATTATATGCAACAAATTGAGGAGTCAAAAATTAGGGAGATAAGGCAAGAGGGTAAGAGACTTCTATTGTCGGGTTAATTATTGGTCTATCTCAAACATCCTATAAGAAAGGGTTTATCCGCCACATATTCTTTGCAATGGTAAGCAGGATAGGGGGCCTCTATACTAACATGCTCAAGATGGTGCAGTCGCTTGAGAAGGACTAGTACTCCTACTTGTGGAAAAACACATGAGGCTAAGTGTCTTGCCAGTACGGATGGTTGTTTTGCATGTTTAAATAAGGTGCACAAGATAAGGGACTGCCCAAAAGTCGAATCAAGAGGAAAAGATGTCAATAAACCTTCCCTAAATCCTAATTCTCCCAAGAAGAACCCTTCCTATGGGATTGCGGCTAAGAATGATAATTAATTTAGATTTCATGGTTTTGGTAAGTCTTAACTATTTGTTATTGTTTACTTTATGTTATTAAGTGATTTTATTGGGTTTTATCGCTAATATGATCATGTTATCTTAATGATTTGCTTAAGGAATGAATTTTCAAAATTTTTGGTAGGCTTGTAAGTGTACATAGTGAACTTCACTATAAGAATTTTGATTTTTGAGAAAAATTGTGTTGTCTTGATTGAAATTTCAATGTGTGTAAAAGTATTGTGTATGATCATGTTTAATGTTGGAGAAGGTAATTCCTCCATAAAAGGAGACTAAGAGTGATTTTGACTTCTTGAAGTTTTGTTGAAAGAGTTTGTGTTGCTATGTGTTTAAAAGTGTGGAAGGCTGATCTTTGTTAGTTTATGCTTTTATTTTTGAGTTTTTTGATCATGATTTATCGGTGTTATGTGATGAGTAAGTGAGTCATTGTTTTTCTTAATGTTTATGTGTCATTTGACGACGAATGTTATTCCAACTTGGGGAGAATATAACGCTTCGAAATTAACTAACGTAAACTAGAACCTCATAATTGTTTCATTAGTTCAATTAAGTATAAAATGAGTTACATTAATGTTCTTAGGCAGTCTATGAAGTTTTCTTAAGTTTGTATTACAATTGAATATGATCGTCCATAATGTTCAGGAGTTATGCCTTAGAATGTACTTGTGTGTCTTTTTATATTTGGATGAGTTTTACATGTTTATTTCCCATGAGACTAAGGTGGGATGTTTCTAATACCTAGACGACTTAGTTTAGGGTTTTAACTAACAGTCACGACAGCCACTAGGGGGATCATAATTCAAGGTGTGCCATGATGAAGGGACCCAGAATTGTGGGGGCGATCTACGGCAAAAAAAGGTGGCTCATCGCGCCCTAGACGGTCCGTTGGTCCACCAACGGTACGTCGACCTACGGCATCGATTAGATCAGAAATTAATGGTTGTCGGGATCAATCTTGGAGATATGTTTCAATCCACGAGACCCTACCAACAGTCTGTTGTTGCACAAACGGTCTATAGGTGTAGATATAATTTGTTAGGGCCTTAAAGTTTGTTAGGTGGCTGCCTTGGATTGGGGTGTTTGGTAAATTCACCCCAAGTCCTTTAAGACCCTAGGAGGATATATTTAGTTTTTTTAGGTTATATTAAATTAGTTTAACCTAGACCTAGAAAAGACCCCACAATGGAGTCATTTCAAAAATATTTCCAAATGGGTTTTCAAACTCAAAATTCTTCTATCTTTGATTTTAAGTATTAGTCTTTTTTTAAGAGTGTTTCTAAATGTTTTAATTTGTTTATATCTATATGATATTGAGGATTTTCATGTAAAAATCTAATAACTTACGTTTTATGCAATTTCACTTTTAGCTGGAAATGGGTTATAGAGCTATGTTTGGGTTAAGGGTAATGAACTTTGTTTGTGTGTAAATATGTTAATTGTAGGCTTCTCCCTAGTAATGCTCTTTTTGATTAATGTTGATTAAGAATTTCTTATAGATTTTTATGGCTTAGTTAAATGGTAAGTTCCTTACAATGTATAGTTTTCATTATAATTTCTCTTGAGTGGTATTCTTCACATTCTTGGTGGTGATGTTTACTAGATGAATTTGATGTTATTTAGTATGTATTGTGAATGTGGTTTTGAAGTTCCAATTGATGAAATGGATTAACAATGAAGATGAGTCTTGTCTTATGTTTTGTGAAGTTGAATAGCATTTTTGAATTGTATTATGTCTAAGCGAAGTGCACAAATATGTGAAGTATATAAGGTGTATGAACTGATGAATGAAGGTATAAAGCACGTGTATAACTTAATAAGAATTAAACTCACTTTATGTTCAAGCTGTACTCTACTGATGTATTCACACATTCATGCAACACTAATGAATGTATATTGCATAATATGTTAGAAAAGGAGGAGTCTTGGGGTGAAACGTAGTCTCGCGTGGAGATAAGTGATGATCTGTCTAGTAGGAACACCATTATTCCTAATGAATATATAACAGAATGAATGCCCTTCGTGAGTTAAGATAAGGTTTTCACTAGATATCCTTAACCTATAAGATTTAATGTTGAGAAATCTATGCGGAGTTATTCCTAGCATAGAGAGGATTTGAAGAAGATGCAGATTACACTTCGTGAGTTAAGATGTTGCATTTCGCAAGTTCCAAATACGTCTCTTGATATGCTTATAAAGATGACTTAATTGTAGAAATTTCGGCTTATCATTTTTCCTATTTGTTCGCGATCATAGTATGTAGGTATGGAAAGCCATTCTAAAAAAACTATGAAGCATGACCTTACTCTAGGCAAGTGACGATCCCTCATCCGGTAGGGTTTAATACGGGGATTACATGTCTAGATCTCATGGTCCATGTCAGATGAGATAAGCCCGTGCTCATAGAATTGGAGTTGAACAAGCATTTCCCGACAGAACGTACTTACTGGGAGGTGAGGTGATGGGTACGTCAATCTACTCAATGAAGCTAGGTAGGACTTTCGAAAGGGAGAACGATGTGGCGCTAAACAGAACCTATCTAAAAGAATGTCTACTTAGGTAGGTGGTGGTTCGGATGTATTTTCCTCATTTCACTAAGTATTTCATCTGTCCTAAATGAAGACGTATAGTTGTTTGTTGTGTGTTTTTTAATAGTTTTGCCATTGGATTGAGATGGGGGGTGGGGGTGGGAGGATTGGTTTCTCCTCTAGTTGAGTAAGCCGAATGGCGGTAATATTGAGGGGTTATATGGTTTGTATGAGGAGGTCTATCTGCTGTTCTTCTTTCATGTTCCATTTCTTAGTGAGTCTTATGAAAATTCCGAGGTAGGAAACTCTTAAAGAAATGATTCACTTTCCTCTTTCGCTTGGCCTTGGGTAATGTGGCAGTCACACCATTTTGGGCGGGGGTGTGTATAGTTCAGTGTAATTGATGCAAGTTGAATTTATTGTTAATTCTTTAATGATTGATTGTCAATGTTCAAATGTTATTTACTGTAAATGTATTAAGGAGTCACTGTGAAGGTTCAAGTTGTGTTACTAGTCTCGTTTCTGTTAGGCTGAAATTTTGGAATTTCATCTAGTTGTAAATGATGGTTAAGTATGATTATTTGCGGCTTTTTATTCATGATATTACTTAATTGCATGAAATCATATTTACTAAATGTCCATTTTTACATGTTTTTGCATATGACATAGGCTTAATACTATTTTTATTGTATCTAACAGCACCCCATACTTTTCATTCACCATCTGACTATATACTCTATATAGATTGGAAGCTTTGATATGTTTGAAGGCTAGAAGAAAGATTGGAACGTTTCTATCTGGCTGCGAAGGAGAAAGTATGTCCTGTCATATATTGCTAGGGCATAGTCCTTTTCTTAGTTTTATAAAAGAGCTACTTGTATTTTATTTCAATCTAAGGACGTGTCTCTCTAAGATATTAATATGTCTCATGCTTATTTTCTGTCTTGGATGAGTATAAGTCATGCTTTAAGTATTTATGAAAGATTAGCATTTTAATAATTTATTCATTAAAATTTATTCACAGGAAAACTTTCATGTTTTTTGTTTTTTGTTTTTTTTTTTAATGTATGAACTCTAGTTTTTAGGTCTTGGGTACTAAGACCGCAATAATGGTCAAGTACACCTGCTCATCGAAAGTAGGGTTCGCTCCTATCTTCTAGGTGGTACATTCTGGTCGTGATAGTGTCACATGGACGAGGTTCTCAAAAGGTGTGAAGATTGAAACCTTATGGTAAATTATATCAAAGAAATGGATATAGGTTGATCGAGCTAAAGTTAAGATGATAGAGAGACATCCTCCACCCATCTATGTAAAAGGTGTGAGGAGTTTTCTTGGGTATGCGGGCTTCTACTGGAGGTTTATCAAAGATTTTTAAAACATTTCACATCCTCTATGCAATTTACTTGTGAAATAATATATATTGTTTTTTGATGAATCCTTGATGAAGGTGTTTGGAGAGTTGAATGAGAAGTTGTTGTCTACAGCAATTATTATCTCTTCGGACCGGAGTAAGCCATTTGAGGTGATGTGTGATTCAACTGGCGTTTCTCTTGGTGTAGTTTTGGGTCAAATAAGGGAAAACATCCTTCACCCAAATTATTACTCCAGTAAGGCCCTTATTGAAGCTCAAAAATAAAAAATTGTGACTGAACAAGAGCTCCTTACAGTGGCATTTGCTTTTGAAAAATTTCGCTTCTATTGCTTGGCACTATAGTCAAAGTGAATACTAATCATTCTTCATTGAGATATTTGATGGCAAATAAGGAAACAAAATTAAGATTTATTAGATTGGTATTACTATTGCAAGAGTTTGATTTTGAAGGGAAAGATAGAAAAGGGACTGAAAATCAAGTTGTCGATCACTGTCCAGATTACGGATGACGCTCTGTGAGAGATAGATGAAAAGGCTGAAATGATTATACTTTCCCTGATGAGCATGTTTTGGCCGCTTCTAATGACTTGATTCCATGGTTCACTGATTTTGCATATTATTTAGCTAGTGATATAGTTCTATCGTACTAGTCCTTTTATCAAAGCAAAATGTTCATGCATGATGTGAAAAGTTCTTAGGGATGATCACCAGTATTAATATAGGTAGTTTGCTGGATGTGTCCTATTCATCGTTGTGTGTCGAAGTTGGTATGCTTATTGTTTTATTGGAGCATGCCAGCTCCTCGCATGTGGGTTGGGTGGCATCATAGCGGTATCTTGGAGCTACGCCATTAAATTTGATGTGACTAATATTTGTCAACATCTACGAAAATTATCATGAGTTCACCAAGGCACTGTGATAAGGGGCCGGCAAGATTGATGAAGGTATTTCTATTGGAGGAAAAGCTCTCTTTGAGTCTAATCCTGTAATTTAGTTGTTTGGATGTATTGTAACCTTTGTTGAGTTGCTCATGGGGATGAATATATTCTTGTGGCGATTAATTTATGTGTCAAAACTGGGTGTTAAGTATTAGCTACTTGCAAATAATGAAGGGTAGGGAGTGTGTCAAACCTTTCTTCAAAAAGAACATATTTAAATGTTTGCGCCTATCTGCTAGGGCCATCTTAGTGATGGGTTAGCATCAATGTAGGTGCACTACACCATTCGCTATCCATAGTAAGTTGAGGTAACAAATAGAGAAATCAAGAAAATTCTAGCAAAAACGGTGAATGCTAGTAGAACGGATTTGTCAAGGAGGCTTGATGATGCTCTTTGAGCCAACTGGAGATCGTATAATATCAACATAGTTATGTGTCCATACAACCTTGTATATGGCAAAGCTTGTCACTTGCTGGTTGAGTTAGCGCACAAGGCCATTTGGGCGATGAAGAAATTTAATATGAATTGGAAAGAATAAAAATATACCTCGGGCATCAAGAAAATGCTAATTAAGTTGTTCAGCCATACTATCTTGATGGAGTCTGAGTAATAATGAGTCCTGCGTCGTGCCGTAATGTTAAATAAAGCAATTATTAGGAGGCAATCGAATATGTATCATGTAGCGAACAATAGGTTTTTCATGTCTTTGGAGGAATAGTTGCCTTATTTGAGTCTTTACTCAATATCATGTAAGAATTTTTTTTATTTCTTTAAGTATGATGGTTAGAGACTAGTTTAGGGTCCGTGTCTAATAAGTGGCAAAAAAACAGAAAAATAATGGATGATTGGGTGATCACTGTGCAGGGACCAAACTTAAGGAAATCTGCAAAACTTAGTCAGATGCACTAATCTACTAACAAACTGTTGGTCCGTCGTTCTATCGACGGACTATCAATGGTGTTAGTGGGTCCCAAGTATAATTTTTCCTATTGTATAATTTATAGAACAATCGATTGTGTATTCGATGGATCGTTGACTAAATAGCGTTCCATCGATGGGGAATTGTTAGATCCCCATGACCCGACCCGATTGGATCGGTTATAAGAAAAATTACCATTTAGGTTACCCCTCAACCTTTTAAAATTCTCCTCCCAAACGTTTCCCTTCCCTTATTCTCTTACTCCCCCACAAACTCTTGTAGAATTAGGGGATCGGATATCACGAACCGACACGTAGAATTAGGGGATCGGGTGTCACGAACCGACACGTAGTATATGGAGCGGAGTGTCACGTACCGACACTAGAGAAAAAAACATAATGAATCTTGAAAAACGTTAATATACTCAATCTATGGAAGCGTAATTCGCCAAATGTGTATGGCATTGAGGCTTGAGTCCTCATGGGTGAACTTGGCGGTGCTTATTAATGATTATTAGCACTTGTTGTTGGTTAGCAATGTGGAGTATTGTAGTTGGATTTATGATCTTTATTTGATATAATACTTTTTTCTATTTTGAGTTGAGCTGCGATGATACTCTATCTCAGTAGGCTTGTGTTCTGTATCTGACCCTCTACTTGTATGTTCTCTCCTTTGTCATTGTGGAGTGTGGCAGGGCAAACGGTGCCAAGTCGTCTTCAACTCAGTCCAGCACTCTAGCGTCTAGTCTTGCATCAAGCCAGATTTCAGGGTGAGCTAGATGCTTTCTACTTGGGACTGGATCATCTTCTTCATGTCTTGATGCCTTGAAGTTCGGCATTGACTAGATTTTACTTATTTTAGGGCTCTTAGTATAGCTCTTAGTATTAGTAGATTGGAGGATATAGGATGTTCTGGCTGTTGATGACCTTCCAGGTGTTGGAATTAAATAGTATTGTAGTTGTCATAAGTTATTTAATTGATTTTCCATTAATGGTTTATCTTCCGCATTTTTTTGTTATTTATGGTTGAAACTTGGGAATTGGATGGGTTGGTTCGGTCACATAGTAGGATAAGTGTGGGTGCCAGTCGGGGCAGCCCGTTTTGGTCGTGAGCGACATATCATGTTTCTCTTCCCGAAACCCGCACTTTACAAAAGACAGGAAAGAGACGCATTTACGATTGAAGATCTTAGGAATGATTAGATGAATGAAAAAGTGAAACTTTTCCTAGCACCTAATTGCCTAGTATTCATATTGTGGCGTTATTCACATCATGAACAAGACTCTAGTAGATATGGTTCATGAGACGACTCAGACACTCCCAAACCTTATGCTATATAACAAATTTGTAATGACCTAGAAGTACACCTTAGAAGCTCGATAATCCTTCAACCACCACATGCAAAAATCAGTCTTCTAGAAGTCCTAATACATCCACTTATATCACGATTAACATATAAAATGGCTTGTAAAATTATCAATAAATATAAACCTTTTCGACACAGCAAAACTCTTCGCATATCAATACGCAACATGATGACTTTAATTTTAAACATTTATAAATTAACGATATTTATTGAATCGCTATCATTATTTGAGTATAGCTAATACTTGGTACTCATGCCCATATAACACATAAAATAAGACTCGACATAAAGAACATGTGATATGTCCCTTGAATCGATGAGGACTTTCATCCATATACTTCTCTTCAAACACTTAGAAATGTATCATCCTCCATAGCATCTACAAGGATTCTATATTCCTTCCCCAATATTTATTAAGAAGGGGGTTAACACTTAGCAATAAACTCTAGTATGGAATCCTATGCAAAAACCATGAACAAGAGGACATTCGAGTAAATAACATGGGCTTTTTATGATTTTGAATTACATAACATACGAATAAGCATAAAAAAAACATTTACAGTTTAGTAAACAACATAGGATGTATATTTTGAAGCAATTATGAATTTTAATGACAAACCACGTAAGTTAATAATGCCTATGTATAGTAAATCTCCTTCGTAAACTCCTTCACTATGTCCAGTGAACGATTACTTCTATAGACAATTTCCTTAGCTTAATAATAACGCACATTCTAGGTCATTTAATATCCATCACTAAAAGTTATCCTACACTCACTGAAGTATGACAAAGAGTGACCACTGCATTAGCAGAGTCCCTTTTTAGGAACAGCCTAAATGATCGTAATAAGGACACTATAATAAGCTAAACAAAGCAACTTTTAGGATATGCTAAACATATAGGCATAGTGATTCTTCACTCAAGATTATTATAAGTTGGGGTGGGCACTTGAGTTCGTTTGTGAAGAGACCAGCCCATACAATACTTCTCTCGCACGCTCACTTAGAGTATAGCTATAGGATTACATCAGTAATAGCATTATTATTAGAATTAATAAATAGCATACATATATACGTACATTCTCCCTTTCAAGGTTATTCATATGACTTATTATAGGAATATCATAAGAAGAGAACATCCATGATTGTAACTCCTACATGCCATAGATTACCTTTAATAAAATCCTTAAGACGAACCTAATTGGGGGGATCATGGTCTACCTATCAAAAAACTTTCCTAACTAGAGTTCATTCTTAAGGTCTTGTCTAGGTAAGACACTTGGAAGTTACAATTAGCCTGATGCAACCCTTCTACCTAACTAGCAACCCTTAACTAGCTCTAGATATTGACTTCTTATCGTTCAATCATTTTTTCTTAATAGTTATTAACTAATTACATATATTTTTTATTGTAAATCCATTCATCACATAAGGAGACATCCAGTAATGGTCTTTGACATAACCATAAGGAATCTAACTAACATCTTCACGGCCTATTATGCGCTTAATGTCTAGATATGGTCCCATCAGCCGACCTACCTAAATCTTCAATGTAAGCTCCATTAGCTATAAGTATCCGCTACATTATGATTATGAAAATAACCTACATAGGCCGCTGGTTAGAACATTCATAGAATCGGAGTTGTAATACCTACTCTTCGATGGAGCGGTTTTCTATCTTGGGCGCAATAAATATAGTGTACACGTGGAACATCCCATAGCTGGAATGCATACGTTTGGAATATGAAAGGCTTACATTGTACTCTAGTCTCGTTCTTCACTAGAGACACTTCCTTTACCATACTTAGTCGGTGCTAGCCTTTATTCTCACAGATTAATTCATATTAAAGGTTCATACAAAGGAGTTCCATATATAGTTCATAACCCAATCACATTCACCATATCAAAGAAGTCTCCTATAGATGACTTACAATGGAAAAGAAGGTATTTCATCATGACTTTCCTAGGATTACATGATCTTGTTCTAGCCAACCAACGTTAAACATGTTTTTCACTAAAAGAAGGATGCCATTACGACTTTCGACTTCAATTTTGTATAAGCATTACATTGTACTATGTTCAAGGTTCACCTAAAGATCCCTCTAAGACATTAATTAAGGTCTAGCAAGTACTTCATACCTTTTAAGACAATACGAACATTTACATCCTACGTCAACAATCATTGGGGGGGGGGGGTTTATATTCACATATATTTCATCGCATCAATATAAGGACTTAATCTACCTAATAAGACTACTACTATTCTCATTAATGTCATGTAACCAGTCATGCATAACTGCACCCTTAGTCCATCACTAGCCATTTAAGAGTACAACCTGTTTAACCTTAACATATCCATATACAGCTTTATCATAATATCATCACAATAGAAGAATATATTATATATCAATCACATATTATAATAGCAAGTTCACTTAAGGTACTTCAATGTTAACTCTTCACAAATAGTCACATATTATTTATCATGCTGGAAGCTCGGCAGGTTCATATAAAGAAAAAATCTTACATTTATTACATTTACTTTACATCATACGAGAGCTTCACGATTATATCGTTAGTATAATCCCTACTACATTATAAATAAGTCAATCATAATGTAATGCCGACGAGGCTCACATCATTTCACAAGTAATCATATAAACATCTGTCTACCATAAGTGGATCCATGTAATCACTTATTGGAAGATACAAAAGCTAATACATATCTATTATAAAGAGTTATGGAGTGCATAGCACCATTCAATCTCGCACTTCCATCTATAGCCACCTAAACGCAACACAATACGTATCTCTATAAGGCGCTATTACCGCATGGCCACATGAACATCAATATCATTCACCGTATGATTAATGTACAGTGGATAGTAGGATTATACCATATCACTCTGTGTCAATCTTAGAACGCCTATAAACTACTAGCAATGGCATATCTATTCATAAATAAAGAGCCCATGACAATCTACAAAAGAATTCATTAATATTAAAGCATGATCGCATAACTCATATTTTAGTCACATTGAGAGATTTAATAAGGCCAAGGGTTCATGGAGAATTTTATTAAAAAACATCAATTATACATCAATAATATCATATCATAATGTTATATTTGAAAACGTTTCATGCAAGAACCCAAAAATTAGAGTTGAAATTGGACTTTTTCTTATTTTTGAAATCTTTAATAATGATCTTTGTAATTAACTCTAAGATGTTAGCGAACCTTAAAAGAAGGACTCTCATACCTTATTAAAATAAACCAATGAAATTATAATAAGAAATTGCATTGAAGATCCATCTTGAAGCTCAATGTTCACATTAAGCTTTAATGGAGGTTTTTGGAGAAACCTTGCGAGGGAATGGGTTTTGATCTAGCTGATACGTATTAATTGTGAGTTTCTTGAATTATATACTCTTAAAATAGCCATAAAAACCCAAAATAACCGTCCTCCTATTTTATAAGACATGGGGTGAATTTCGCTAAAACACCTAAGTCTTAACAGAAAGTTGACAGAAAATTGCAACAACATCGACGCCCAGCATCGACGGTCTGTTGGTGAGATCACGCCTCGTTGATGGTGTATATTTGTTGCATATTCAGATCCTACACCTGCAGGCTATATTTATCAATCAACTCCACCCATCGACGGGTCGTTGTCTAGTTGACTGGCCGTCGTTTGGGGCAATCGATTGCCACTGCCTCATAGTTTTGAGCTCCAAGTTGGGGTGCTTCTACTCGGGTCCCTTGTGGGTGCTCGGTTGAGTCGTTCCCATACTTTAAACCTCTAAATATTAAATTCTAGTTATTAGTAACATCTCCAAAAAAGTTCAACCACAAAAAATGCCACACAACATGATAACACTTTTCCATCCTTACAAGGACATCAAATGGCTTTTCGAACATCACCGGACGTTCTTGGACGTTTGAACTCCAAACCTAAACTTAACATGCTGACTCTAAACACTATTATAAACTAAATAAGAAACTCATAAACTCATTACACACAAATAATCACATGAAAACACAGAAGGTACAAAGGTCACAAACTGCATATTAGACCATATTAGTACTTCAAGAGTTCATAACACACTCATTAAGCCCAAGTTTCACCTAATTCATTTTTGGAGGTGTAACACTTATACTTTACCATAACATGGTTTATACATATATACTACTCATAGCATTTGAAGATAATCATAATCATAATAATAATCATAAAAGAATACTACTAGAACCATCCTTTAGGATCACACATGTGCAGTGTTTAAGAGAATTATCATATCCCCCCTCACAGTATTTAGTAGCCTTTAAGACAAACGTAACAAGTGTTGACATATTTAACGTCTTCATTTGCATTTTAATAAGGGGAAGAAGTGAAATAATCCAGATGATACCATGTGAACTACATGTAATCTGGTTTTCTACTCCCATACCGAAAAGAGAGGGTTAACACTTGCCTAAGGTGTAGCCATTCCTACGTAGGAATCTAGGTGGATCAACTAAGATTTAGTCCTATGTGGGCATATAGTTAAGGGTCACCGAGATTGTTAATATAATCCTTTACTTACTAAACGTGATGGTTTTCATCTCATTAGACAACACATTAATTTTGAATTCGGACTTACTAACGTGACGAAAACCATGAAGGAGGCCGGACTTACTAAACTTGAGACCTCCATCCCATTTACATTCCCTTTCGGTGCTAATCAATTATTCCCTTTCGTAATAATATTATCTAATCATACAAGTCCACATTAGTCTCTTCTAGACCCCTATGTAATCATCTTCTCATATATAGCTCATAGGTCATCACAAGTGAGATCAATCCTTTCACTTTAGCCACCATTTCATAAACGAGTAAACCTTTCACTTAAAAAATAATTATAAACATAAGAAACTACTTTCAATCATATAATAATTGTATCATCATATTCATACATAATTCATGTACAATTCACTATCTTAGGGTTAAGGATGAGGAATACTTAGCATCAACATCACATCCACACATTAGACATAGAAGTAATACTATCTAAGTAACTCATACTTCATAACATAATCCAAGAAAAACCAATCATTATACCTCATTTCCCTTTCAAGAACCTTCATACATCCATTATCAAAAATACATAAAAAAAAAGGTAAGTTCAAGAAGCAATTACATAATTAACAACAATATAGTGAATCCAAATGTTCATGATCTTCACAATTCAACATATTAATTCATGTTTTTCATGAAATTGGGGAAGTACATGGATCTACGAAAAACTCATAGAAAATCATCAATTAACCAAAAATATATGCTTAAACTCATAGAACTTAAACTTCTTTTTTGATTTCTAATGGTCTTCAATGAAGGTTAGAAGGAAGAGAGAATTTGAGAGTGATGAGAGTTATTTTTGGTTTCAAGTTTTTGGATTTGATTTGTGTGTTAAAAGTTACTTAAAACTTACACTAAAACTTCATAAAGTCATCCCTTAAATTCGACAAACTTCCCTTACTTGATTTTATCTTTTTGTGAAGTCAAATTTTCTTAAAAATGACGCAAACAGAGTTGTGAAGATGTTGCACATTACAGGGGGCAATTCAACATTTTTTTTCTCGAAAACTTGGGTGGAGGTTGTTAACATCTTGGAGGACCTGTTTCGCTAGGAAAAGTTTTCCTTCCACGTGTTGTTAGCATGACGCGCAGGGACCTCTATATCTTGTCTGGACGCAGACCTCCTTGACAGCCTGCTCGCGAAAGGTTCGGGTCTTCATCAAGGACCATTCGGTTTGTCCTTGAGGAGTCTTTATCAGACTTTTAGACCCTCTATACTATATTTTACCTATTTAAAGTCTTTTTTCATGTTTTAGATTACTTATGAAACTCCAAACCCTCTTCCAAACATAGGGATGTCTACTAGTTAATTTCACTAGTTTCCGGACACCAAGGTGTTTTTTGACATTGTGACTCTAATGCATTGCAATTATGTTTTCTATTGTTGTTTTATGTATTAAACATCATTATTAAACATATGAGGCTCTAGTAAATTACAGGGTGTTACAATATACCCCCTTAGGAATATTGATCCCCCAATGACACCTTACACCTTCCATAGGGAAAAAGAGTAGATCTAAGACTAGCAGCCCAACAAAAAGAAATATAATAATGAGTTACAACTAATAGGACAAATTCTCAACTCCTTTCAACACATAAACATAGAATTAAGACATAGGAACTTAATCCAAAATTCATGACATATAACAACTCATCATTTACATCACATAAGGAGGAACTACCTCCTCCATATCAACAAGATATCAACATGAACAATTTAAATGAAATGACATGCTAATTATTTATCAATACAACACAAAACATGACCAACATAATTATAATGAATGCAATATAGCACACATATTCAGGTGAAAGTTAATCATTAGAGTTATATTTTACAAAAAATCAATTTAGGCATGAATTTGTACCAGAATATGCATATACTAGATAAACATGATAAGATCAACATTATTCATAGTACTCATTTAAGAGAAATCTACTAACCATAACTTTTTTTAGGAGTAGGGGAAATAATATGAGGATTTTGGGACTTCATGTCGACCTAAGCCTCCCGTGTGACACACTCCACAAGGTGGTTTCTCCATAGAACGTTTACATAGGTGACCTCATTATTCCTCAATTTCCTAACATGACAATACAATATCTCACCTCAACCTCTTCACAAGAATGGTCCTCTTTTACCTCTAAACCTTCTAGAGAGAGAATAAACACAGGATCACATATACAATTCTTGAGCATAGACACATAGAACACCAGATGAACTAAGGCCAATATCATTGGCAACTCTAACTCATATTCCACTTTCCCTACCCTTTAAAAATTCACATAACGACCTACATAACGGGGGCTAATCTTTCATTTCATTCCAAACCTCATCACCCCTTTCATGGGTTAAATTTTCATATATACCCGATCTTCTACTTCGAATTCAAGGTTCCTATTTCGATTGTCGGCATAAGATTATTGCAGACTAAAAGTCGTTTTCAACATCTCCGTTATGAGTGGACTCATAGACTATATCGGGGCCAAAAATAGCAAACTCACCCATTTCAAACCATTCAATTGGGGATCGACACCTCCTACTATAAAGTAAATCAAAAGGTGCCATACCAATACTCGCATGGTTGGTATTATTATAGGAGAACTCGATCAATGGTAGTTGATCATCCCAATTCCCATTGAAATCAATCACACAAGCAACCAACATGTCTTCAAGATTTTTGATAGTGCGCTCCGCTTGTCATCTGTTTTTGGGGTGGAAAGTAGTACAATGCTTTACTTAAGTACAAGCCTAGTTTTAAGAAAATCTCCAAAAAATTAAAGTGAATTATGCTCTTATATCTTTAATTATCAATAAGGGGGCCCCATTTATCTTCACAATCTCCTTAACAGAAAAATTTTGCATACTCTTCCGTCAAGTAAGAAACTTTTACAAGAAGGAAGTAGGCTGACTTAGTTAACCTATCCACTATTACCCAAATGTAGTCATGTTGTTTACGCGTTCAAGGAAAACCTACCAAAATTTCCATGTTTATATCTTCCCACATCCAAGTGGAGATATCAATATCTTTTGTTAGAACACCCGGGCCTTGATGCTCGACTTTGACTTATTGAAATTTGTGCACCTCGATAAAAATTTAGCTAAATACCTTTTCATTCCATTCCACCAATAAATATCTTGTAAGTCACGACAAATCTTGGTGGCCCCCGAATTGATAGAGTATCTTGAACCATAAGCCTCTTCCATGATTTTCTCCCCTAAACCAGCAACCTCCAACACATATAACCTCCCCTAATACCTAAGTACCCCATCGTCCCCTTGGGAGAAATATTCATTATTCTTCTTAATGACCGATTATTTAAAATCCATTAATAGAGGATCAAGATTTTTCTTGGACGTCACATCAACCACTACAGATGACTCGTAGTTGTCACAGACAATGAAACCACACTTTAAAGATTCTTCTAATCAGACACACAATCGGTCCAACCTATGAATATCCTTCACCAATTCATTATACATCAACCAAATGAGCCACACTACCCATGGACACTCGGCTTACTGCATCCTCTACCACATTGGTCTTTCCGGGATTGTAAAGACACTCATGTCATAATCCTTTAAATGTTCTAACAATGTTCTTTGCCGTAGATTTAGGTATTTTTGAGTGAACACATTTTATAGACTCTTGTGATCAGTGAACACATCAACATGCACACCATATACATAATTCCTCCAAATTTTCAAGGAAAATACAACGGCCGCAAGATAAAGGTTATTAGTTCGGTAAATCATCTCATGAGATTTGAGTTTCCTGTAGGCATACGCTATGGGTTTTTCATGTTGCATGAACACACATCCTACACACACTAGGGAGGCATCACAATAAAACAAAAACCCTTTGGTATCCTCCGGTATGGTCTATACCGAAGCGGTAAGTCTACCCTCTAATAATTGGAGGCTCTGTTCACAAGATTCCGACCATTCTAACTTAAACTTCTTTGGGTTAAGGTGGCTAATTGTCAAACCCTAGAAAACTTTGGATGTCTATAGGACATAAAGGTTTAAGTAAACTTTTTACCACTTCCATCCTCCTTGAATAAACGTCTATCCCCTCACTAAATCCAATATACACAAAGAAAAACAACTGATCTTAACAAAAATCACACTTACTAAACCTAGAAAAGAGTAGGTTATCCTTAAGAATTTGAAAAGTTATCCTCTAATGAAACATATGATTATTATCACTTCTAATGTATATCAAAATGTCATCAATAAAGTCAGTCACAAAAAAATCAAGATAATTTCTAAAAATTCAATTCATAAGGTCCATGAAAGCCATCAGGGCCATTGGTGGACCGAATGATATATCTAGGAATTTAAACGTACCATATTTTATTCGGAAGGCCGTTTCCGGAATATTAACCTCCCTCACTCTAATTTGTTTATAATCCAACCTTAAGTCAATCAATGAAATATAATTCTCTCCTTGGAGTTGATCAAAAAAGTCATCAATCCTAGGAGCGGGTACTTATTAATTATTGTGGCTTTATTCAATTACCCATAATCTATACACATTCTTAAAGATCCATCCTTTTTCTTCACAAACAATACTGGGGCGACCCATGGATATATGCTTGGTTGACTAAAACCCTTATCTAGAAAATCATTGAGTTGAGCCTTTAGTTCTTTCCACATGACCGGGGCCATTCGATAAGATGGGATTGAAATATTTTGTGTATCCAGCAGTAAATCTAT
The DNA here is from genome assembly GCA_027704765.1 of Solanum habrochaites. Lineage (NCBI taxonomy): Eukaryota > Viridiplantae > Streptophyta > Magnoliopsida > Solanales > Solanaceae > Solanum > Solanum habrochaites. The sequence continues at coordinate 22,210,285 of JAKWJA010002493.1, forward strand.
GCCAAAGGAGATCTCTCATTCGTGAGGTATTCCACACAGGTCGTTGAGAAAGACCTCCAAAAATTCCCTCAGTATGAGTACTAACTCTATGGGAGGGACCTCAGATTAAAAATCCCTAAATCTAACTATGTTATTGGGACAACCCTTTGCAATCAACTCGATTTCTTTTTGTAACATCCCTAGAGTATATCATATAATATATGGCACTCTCTCAATGCAACATGGTGTACTTCACCACTCAGAGGTGTACAATCCCTTAAACATCATTCATTACATACATATATGAAATGTAGTGCAGAATCAAAAAATTTCACACGAAAACATCTTAAAATATCTTTCATATAGAAACGATAGAAAACTCAAAATCTCATTATATGCAATCCTTAGACTGAATGAAATACTTGGGACACGACCCATATAATCAAAATTTAGTATCTATTACAATACATTGAATTAAATAAGTTTAAATATGATTATTCCCTCGTGTAAAGTGAGGACATAATTCAGCTATTCTTGAATGATAACTAGATTCCAAACTTGTTTCAACGACACCTCTGAACTGCTAACCACACCTTTAGAGATAAACAAAAGTAGGGAATTAGTACAAACACATGTGCTAAGTATGGCTTAATGCATAAAATTATGAGAAGCGTACATTTATAAGAAATATGATCTTTTTGATTAAAACGTCATATTGAAAGTAAAAAAATTACATCTAACCATAACATTTAGAACACAGTACAGGTCACTTGTAATTTATACAAATTTAACTAACCTTACATCGATATTACAATGAACTTTATTGTAACTTAACTATTATTTTTGAGAAAAATAATACCTTACATTATAGTATCAATAAAACCTACAAATCATCCAACCATGATATACTCCTACCCAAGGTGTTTCTAATACTCCCTTCAGTGAGTTATGAAACCCCCGCCTATAGAATCGTTCACACACACCTTAAAGATCTCAAGAGTACCTAGGATAAGTATCATTCGCATTTCAGTCCACAAAGAATATATATCTATATATATATATATATATATATATATCTATATATAATTATGACATTTCTCCCCCAAATTGTTATCAAAGACTTACTTAATTAACTCAAGAAGAGAACGCCCATACACCCTCTCGATGATTATCTAAATAATTTTTATCACTTCCTAAGATTGGATAATGTCTACTTTATCAAGCAACTTTCCTATCCAGAGTCATTCTTAAGATTTCCCTAGGTAAGGCATGAAGAGACCATCATCTATGCCCCCTTCACACCTTAACTATCCAACCATTAAACTATTCTAGATAAGTACTTATTCATTTAAATCCTTTCTATCTTATGTCAATATATTTATTAGTTCATTTATGAGAAATTCATCACAGAAGAACATTCATTTATTAGTTCATTTAAACTAATTGTGCAATGTTCAGATAGTGTCCCATACCACCACCTAATCTTCATAGAATTTCTCTAACACTAGTGAGTATTCCATTTGATTATAATAGGCAATAATCGACACACACTATGGTAGTTAGGCATGAAATCCAAAGTTAAAACCTACTGCAATGGGGGTTGTTCTACTTGCCAATAATAGAGCGTGGACACATCCAATGTAGGCACATGGTAAAGGAATTAGAAGGGTTTCTTTGTTCTCTATTACGATATTTTAAATAGATTTACTTCCCAAGCATACTCACTCGATGCTACACTTTGTTCTCATAGAGTAGTTCAATAAAGGAGTACATGAAGAGATTCCATATCGAGTTTACAACCTAATCACATGACACCTTATCAAAGAGGTCCCCTAGGGTTGCCTTACAATGTTTAAGAGGATAGCTCAATGACTTTCCAAGGGATGATTTCGTGCAGTTTTGGCCAACCAACCTTAAATCCACAATTAACAGAAGAAGGATACAATTACAACTTTAAAATTCAAGGATATTATAACCTTAGATCCAAGATGAAGGTTCCAAATAAAGGAGTTGCTTATTAATGTTCAAGGTCACATTTCAATCACACATACAATACTAAGGTGCTTTAGCATTCTAAGTGTAACGACCTGTTTAGTCGTTTTGAGCAGCAGATTTTATTTCTTGAAAACTGGCAGAGGCAACGGATGCCACGACGGACCGTCATGGTCAGACGGGACCGTCGTGGAGGGTTCGTCCCATGACACTTAGAAATTTGAAATTGGGTGGAACTGAAAATCGACTCTCTGAACGGCCACGACGAATGGTGAAGGCCGGACCGTCTAGGCCGAGGCCCGTCACAGGACTTTTTATCTCTAAAATCAAGTCTCTGACCTTGCCGGAAGGGCCAGCGGACGGACCGTGCAGGAGACGGCCCGTCACGGGCTGGTAATCCCAGCAGGGTAAGTATTTTCTGATTAAATAATTTAAGGGCGGTTTCGACTATTTTTGATTTAATTATAAAGTAATGGGTTAATGTTAATAAGTCAATTACTTGAGGATAAAATAGGTGACCTTAAGTTAATTAGTGGATAGTAGTGCATCTTTTAAAACTTAATTATAGATAATTTAGGGGAAAAGATAGAGGGTTTGGAATAAGAAAAAGAAAAAGAACAGCAAGATGAGAAGAAAAGAGGATTCCCTCGAACGAAGGAACGAGGAGATCGAACGAGAAGAAGGAAAAACCAAAGTTGGGAAATTCTGCGTGATCACTAGTTCGGTGGGGAGGTTATGGTTTTAGCTACTCGTTAGTAAACTCTTAATAGCGAATGAATGTGTTGGGGGTATTATAAAGTTGCATATGCTTAATTTGTGTTATGCATGAGTGATTTTATAATAGGCTTGTGATGAAACAAGCATGATGAAGCTATTGAATTCCCAATCTTGATAAAAACTAATATATTGTTAAATGATGATGCCTTGGTATAAAAGAAGATCTTGTGATGAAACAAAGTAATGAGCTAATGATGCCTTGATATAAAAGAAGGCTTGATTTACTAATAGAATGAGATTATGGGCGGGGTGTCCGAACCAAAAAACGTAGAATTAGTGGACGGGTGTCACGAACCGACACGTAGGAATAGTAGGACGGGGTGTCAACGAACCGACAGTTAGATTAAGGGGATCGGGTGTCACAAACTGAACGTAGATTTAGGGGATCGGGTGTCCACGAACCGACAATAGATTTAGGGGGATCGGGTGTTATGTCACGAACAGACACGTAGATTTAGGGGATCGGGCAGGTGTCAACGTTCTAGACACATAGTAGTAGGGGACGGAGGGTCATTGTACCGACACAAGAGGGAATAAAGACTAACGAGGGATCGGAGTGTCACGTACCGACACAGAGAAATATAGATAATGAATATTGAAAGAGGCTAATCACTCAACTAAAAAACTGTTTCCCTAAAGCGTATGGTGTGGGGGGGGAGGGGGCTTTGATAGTCCTCCTAGATCTGATCGGTGATATTATAAATGAGTTATACTGTTGCTATCACCTGTTATAATTATATTTGATTTATGATGTTATCTGAGAATATGTGCTTTTATTTTGAGGTTGGCCCGATGATCCATACTCAGTACTTGTGTTTGTCTGACCCCCTACTTTTATGTTTTCTTCGTTGTTATTTGTGGAGGTGCAGCAAACATACCGACGTCTTCACTCAACAGTAACTCTAGCCAGTCTTAATTACTCCTGATATCAGAGGAGCTAATGCGTATAGCTTGGACTGAATCTTCTTCCTCAGGTCTGATGCCTTGAAGTTACGGCATGGACTAACTTTTTGTTATTTTAGCTTTTAGAATATTCTTAGTTTTTAATTGATCATAGATGTTTATTGTGGTGATTGATGACTTCCAATTTTGGGGAGAATAATAGATGTTGAATTTAGAAGGAAGTTATTTAAAGTGGTTTTTATTAATGAGTTTAAGTCTCCGCATTACTTTCTGTTGAAACCTACCTCTCGTTATTACATTGACCGTTAAGGTTAGATTGGTTGGGCGCTCACATAGAAGGATAAGTGGGGGTGCCAGTCGCGATCCGAGGGGTCGTGACAAACTTGGGATCAGAGGCATTAGGTTCGTTGGTATCATCACACAAGAACACGTCTAGCAGAAGTTTAAAGAATGGAGGGGGACGCTTTACTTTTCTTTAGAGGCTATAAGACGTTAGGAAAATTCCATTCTTTCTTTCGTTCGTGCTATTACTTGGATCCATTGGTTATCTAGGTGATACCAAATTGGTATCTGACCATCTTCACTCATTTCGCAGATGGTTAGAAACTAGAAGAGCAACGCTACGCCAACAGCAACATCAGCAAGACAAGATGCATATGAGCCAGCCATGGGGCTTGAGCCTCGAAGTGTAACAGTGGCAAGAGGCCGCGATAGAGGTCGTGGGAGGACGTCCTCTAGAGGGAGGGACGAGCGCACCTGCCCATCTGGTGCTAGGGGAGTGACCCTCCAACGACTGAGGAAGTAGTTCAGGGAAGGGAGATGGGGAGAAGAACAAGTACAGGAATGAGAAATGCCCCCCCAACCACCCCAGAGAGGATTAATCAGGTTCGCGCTTATCTTAGTGGGGTGTATGATCAGGGTCGGCACCCCACAATGTTTTTCTACACCAACACCTCCGGTTTCAGAGGTAAACATTGCAGCCCCTATGGCCCCGCGTATGGATGCCTCATTGGACATAGGCAGTTCCACGCCTGACTATGGGCCTCTAATGACAAATGATCAGCATGACCTTTTCAGTGGTAGTTCTTGTGTGAAATTGAAAACCTCAAGTATTCAGGGTTACAGAATCTGAGGATGCTTACGATTTTCTGAGTTGATGTCATGAGCTACTACACAAATGGGTTTTATAGTAGAACGGTTGGTTGTTGAGTTCGTGTAGTTACCAAGTTTCAAGGGAACGCCAAAATGTCAAAATGTGGTGCGGTCACATGTTGAGTGTTCACCAACAGAGGCACCAACCTATGACTTGGGCCTGCATTCGTAGCTTGTTTATGGAGAAAGTATATCCCCCGGGAAGTTGAGGGATAGGAAAAGGATGAGTTCTTAAGCCTAGAGCAAGGTTAGGATGTCGGTCAATGGGCAATGAGGCTAAGTTTCGTGCACTATCCAGTTGCCACCCAACTTTGTTTCAGTCCACAAGAGCGGATTCTCCATTTAGTTGAAGGGTTGAATCAGAGTTGTGAATTTCAGCTTTATAGGTAGGCGCTGGCGGCCCACAGACGAAATTTTTCAGGAGGGTAGGGTAGTAGACTGTGTATAGTACGAGGGGGAAGGAGGTGAGCAAGATGAATTCACCATGCACATCGACATCAAAGAGGTTCGAAAGGGAGGTGAGGTTTAATGGTTCTTACTATAGAGGACAGGGTCCGGGGTTACTCAGTTCGCACCCATTCAAATTCTGTCACTTACAGACTGTAGTTGGGGGTCCACCTCAGACCAGCCAACACTTCTATGAGAGACCATGCGTGAATCTAGGAGGGAGGTGTTATGGATGTGGGGAGACTGGACAATTAGGAGGAATTCCAACACAGAAGTAATAGACCCCAATAGCTAGAGGTAGAGGTGGTCATGGCAGAGACAATTATTCTGGAGGGCGTGGGGGCGAGGTAATGGTGCGTCACCCAAACGGCCGGGGGGGGTGATGGAAAACTGGAGCCACTACATCACAACATGGTAGGGCAATAGGACAAACAACAAAGGCCCTTTGTTAGCTTTCCCTGGGAATGATCGGAGGCGGGAGACCTACGATGCTGTCATCACAGTAACCTGCTGGTTGTGATTGCATGGATTTGTATTGTTTTTGATCTAGATGGATACATTTTCTATGTAATCTTCCTCATTTGTAAGGGTCTAAAATTACATTGGTGAATTACTTGATATGCCTATCTGGTTCTCCTCCGGTGGGTGATGTTGGTGAGTTGTGGCGTAGTTGGAAAAAGGATTTATAGAGGTCTTTTTGGTGACTTTGGGGGGAGAAACACTTATGTAGATTTGGTTATCTTTAGAAATGGTTGATTTGATTGTAATTCTGGGTTCGACTTGGCTTGCTACGCAATTTGCGATCTTGGATTGTAATGCTAAAACGGTTGACGTAGCCAAGCATGGGACAGATCCGTTAGGTGGAGGGTGACTACACTTCCAATCCGGTGTGGTTTGCTATTATCTACTTTCTTCGTTGCTAAAGAAAATGGTTGTAAAGGGTGTTTAGCTTACTTGGCACATCTCCAGGATGACACTAACCAAAGTACCTTCGATTGAGTCGGTTTCGATGGTCCGTGGTTTCTGGAGCTGTGTTCCTGCAGTATCTTCTGGTAGCCACCATATAGGGATATTGATTCGTATTGATCTTGATGGAACCGGGTATACTCGCCCCATTTCTATACCCCCTTATAGGATGATCCCGAGGAGTTCAGACGAGTTTAAAGGCCCAACTTCAACAGGTAAGCAAAGGCTTCATTTAGACCAGGTGCTCTCCTTGGGCGTGCTCTGGGTTTTGTTGTGAAGAAGAAGGCTGGGAGGGTTTTCGGATGTGCATTAGCTACCGGCAGTGAACAAGGTACCATAAAGAACAAGTAGTAATTCATCTTCCTCGCATTGATGACTTGTCGATCATTTACAAGGGGCTTGTGTCTCTCTAAGATTGACCTTGAGTCTGGTATAATCAATTGAAAACGGGCAAACGGATGTGCCAAGAACTGCTTTAGAACCGGTTGGGCAGTGCGAATGTGTAGGATATGTCTTTTGATCTAAGACTTTGCCCCTGCTGCGTTCATGATGAGTTTTGATGAACGGGGATTTTAAGTCATATTTGGATCTCTGGTGATTGTATTTATTGATGATTACTGATGTACTCTAAAAGTAAGGAGGAACATAAGGAGAAGTTGAGAATGGTATTGGAAATGTTGAGGGAGAAAAAGCTTTATGCCAAGGTTCTAAAAGGTGAGTTTTGGCTTAGAGCACGTGTCCTTAGTGGGGCACGTGGGTTTCTAAGGATGGGGTGGGGTTGATGGTGATCCTCTAAGATCGAGTATGTGAAAAAATTTGGTAAGACCTACTAATGTGTCAGAAAAATAAGGAACTTTGTGGGTTAGCTAGCTACTACCGCCGATTGTCAAGGGATTCTCTCTTTGCTTCCCACTGACGAACTTGACTAAGCAACATGTTCCATTTGTATGGTCGGATGAGTGTGAGGACAAGCTTTCAGAAGCTTCAAGACTATGATGACTTACTGCCCAATCTCACCTTGCCAGTGGAAGGCAAGAACTTCATTGTATATTGTGATGCATCTTATTAGGGTTTGGGTGTTTGCAGTGCTAAGCCAGAGAAGGAATTGTAATGCTAGATTCAAGACAATTTTAAAAGTGCTATGAACGGTAACTATCCAACTCATGATTTGGTAATTGGACGCGGTATGTTGCATTAAAGCAATGAGACACTATTCTTATGGCGTTAAGTGTGAAGTCTATACAGCTAATGTAGTTTTACAGTATCTCTTTACTCAGAGAGATTTGAAATTTGAGCCAGAGGATATGGAGTGGATGGGAAAAAACTACTGAAGGACACGACATCACTATTTGAATAATCCGGGGAAGGCGCATGTTGTATGTAGCGGATGTTTAAGTAGAAAGGCGGGAAGCATGGGAAGGTCTAGCTCACTTGCAAGCTTCTTAGACGGCCAGTGGCTAGAGAAGTTCAGGTATTCGGGCTAACGACCCTTATGAGATTAGAAGTAAATGAGAAGGGATTGATTTTGAGCTTGTGATGGAGGGCAAATCTTCATTAGTGACAAGAGCAAGGGGAAATAGTTGAGGATGAGAAACTAAGGCGAATCGGGATATGGTGTTGCGAAGGAGAGGCTAAAGAAAGCGATTAATGGATGAGGAAGGAAGGTTGTTTGAGGAATAAGGAAGGGTATGTGTACACCGTGTTGATGATTGATCAACACTATTCTTACAGAGGCTCATAGTCCGATATTATATAAATCCTGGGCAAACCAAGATTGTTACGTGACCCTAATTCTTTTTTGGGCCAACACTTTTGGTGAGTAGAATGAAGAGCGACAGTTGAATTTTTTGCCAAAATGTCCAACATTGTCAACAAGTAAAGTATGAACACCAGAGGCGCCGAGGAACACTTCAAAGAATGCCATTCCTGAAGGGAAGTGGGAGAGAGAGAGAGAGAGAATTGAATGGACTTCGTGGTTGTCTTCCAAAGAAAATTGGTAAGTTGATTTATAGGTTGATTTGGGTGGTGCGATAGGTTAACTAATCTGCTCATTTTATCCGGTCAGGGACCTTACCAATGCAGAGAAGTTTAGCAAACTTTACATCTCAGAGATGGGTTCGGTTGAATGGGGTTGGTTCCACTATCCTCATTATCAGATTAGAGGTATCGCAGTTTACTTCTAAGTTTTGGAAAAACCATTGCATGCGGATTGGGTACTAGGTTGGACCCTTAGTACCGCGTTCCATCCTCAGACCGATGGTCAGTCTGATTCGCGAACGATTCAAGGTTGGAGGATATGATTCGTGTGTGTGTGATAGAATTTGTGGTCATTGGGATAGTTCTACCCTTAGCGGCAAGTTTTTCATACATAATAGCTATCACTCGAGTATTGACATGGCTCCATTTGATGCACTGATGGTAGGAGATGATTGTAGGTCCCCCATTGGTTGGTTTGATGCATTCGAGGTTAGGCCTGGGGTACTGATCTTTTGAGGGATTTCGATAAGAGATAGAGGAAAGTGAAGTCCATTCAAGGAAAAGACTTTCTTAGCGGCGCCAAGTAGCAAAAAGAATATGAAGATCGAAAGGTTAGGACCTTAGAGTTCATGGAGGGTGAACAAGTCTTGTTGAAGTTTCGCCAATGAAAGGGGTGATGCGGGGTTTGGTAAAAGAGCAAGCTAAGCCCAATGTACATTGGTCACTTTGAAGTACTTAAGCGAGTAGGGGAAGGGGACTATTGAGTTTAGCCTTGACTACAGGGCTGTCTGGAGTGCATCCGGTTTATCCATGGTCGGTGTTAAATTGAAAAAGATTACCATGGGGATGGAACTACATATCCGTTGGGATTCAGTTTTTGCTTGATGAGAATTTGTTTATGAGGGAAGAGCCTGTTTGCTATTTTAGATAGAGAAGTTCGCAAGTTTGAGGTCAAGGGAGATTGCCATCAATCCAAGGTTGCAATGGTAAGAAATCGACCGGTTCGAAGAAGCTACTTGGGAGAGGAGGCAGATAAGAGATATGCAAGAAAGATACCCACATTTGTTACAGGACTCAGGTCGGTACTTTCCTTTCACTCTTGTTTTTCTTCTCGTGATAGTGCGAGGACGAACGATGGGTATTAATTGGATCTATGGTAACGACCGTGTTTAGTCGTTTTTAGCAGCAGATTTATTTCTGGAAAACTAGGCAGAGGCAACGGATGACACGACGGCACCGTCATGGTCACGATGGGAACGTAGTGTCCCCTGGACGGTATCGTCCAATGACACTTAAGAAATTCTGAATTTAGGTATGACATAACTCTGAAAACGCCACGACGAAATGCAGGAGACGTATCAGCGCACGATGGCCCGTCACAGGACTTTTTACTAAAATCAGTCTCTGACCCTTGCGGACGGACAGTAGGGACGGACCGTTCGCAGCGACGGCCCGCACGGGTGCGTAATCCCAGGCGGGGGCGGATTTCGATTAAATAATTTAAGGGGGCCATTTGGGACTATTTCGTGATTAATTATAAAGTAATGGGTTAATGTTAAAAGTGCTAATTACTTGAGGGATAAAAGGGTGGTAACTTAATGGTTTAATTAGTGGAGTATTAGTGCCATCTGTAAACGTAATTATATGATAATTAGGTAAAAGAAAGAGGGTGTTTGAATAAGAAAAAGAAAAAGAACAGCAAGAGAGAGAGAGAGAGGACTCGAACGAGAGAAAGAGGGAGGAATCGAACGAGAAGAGGAAAAACACAAGGGATTGGGAAATTCTTGCTTGATCAAAGTCTTCGGGGAGGTTAGGTTATGGTTTTTATGCGACTCGTAGTAAACTCGTAATAGCTGAATGTATGTGTTGGGTAGATTATAAAGTCTTCTATATGCTAATTGTGTGTATGATGATGGATTTTATATAATGATTGTGATGAAAAAGCAGATGAAGCTATGAATCCCAAATCATGATAAAAACCTAATCTCGTGTTAAATGATTGGATTGCCTTGTATAAAGAAGGATTGATGTGAACTAAAGTAGTAATGAGAGGATGATGCCTGGATAAAAAGAAGCCTGATTTACTAATAGAATGAGATTGTGGGCGGGTTGTCACGAACCGACCGAGATAGAATTATACGAACCGACACGTAGAATTAGTGGGAACGGGTGTCACGAACCGACACGTAGATTTAGGGCGATAGGGTATTGTCACGAACAGAAATGTAGATTTAGGGGATCGGGGTGTTTTTGTAACGACCGACAGTAGTTTTAAGGGATCGGGTGTCACGAAGCAGACACGTTAGATTTAGGGTGATCGGAGGGTCACGTCCGACACATAGTAGTGAGGGGATCGGAGGGTCACGTACCGACACAAGAGAAATAAAGACAACGAAGGGATCGGAGTTTCACGTACCAAACACAAGCGAATATATAATGAACTGAAAGCTGCTAATATACTCAATCTAAAGAACATGGTTCCAAAAGAAGATTATTGGTGTGGAGGATTGAGTCCTAATAGATATGATCGGTGATATTATAAAAATAATGTTTATAATGTTGACTATCACCTTTTTAAAGAATATTAGTGTGATTTTATGATGTATTGAGAATATATTGCTTCTATTTGAGTGCCGATGATGATACCCTACTCAGTTAGGTGTTTGTACTGACCCCCTAATTTTTTTTATTTTTTTCTGCGTTGTTATTTTTGGAGTGCAGAGAAAACATACCGACGTCTTCAATCACAACAGTAACTCTCGCCAGTCTTCATTACTCGGATAGCAGGGTGGTGACTAATGCTTTCTAGCTTGGACTGGATCTTCTTCCTCATGTCTGATGCCTTGAAGTTCCGGCATTGGACGAGATTTTGTTATTTTAGCTTTTTAGAAGACTCTTAGATTAGTAATTTGATCATAGATGTTCTGTTTGTGAGACTTCCAGATTTTGGGGATTAATAATAGAGTTGAATTTAGAAGTTATTAAATTGGTTTTGATTAATGAGTTAAGTCTCCGCATACTTTCTGTTGATATTACAGATTAAGGTTTAGATGGTTGGTTCGCTCACATAGAAGGATAAGTGTGGGTGCCAGTCGCGATCCGATTTGGGTCGTGACACTAAGTCAAGAATTAATATTCACATTATACATGTGTAAATTAAGGGACACAAGTCTACAAAAATTAGAAACACACAATTTACCATACAATACACATAACATATTATTCTAGAGCACCTAGGGACAACCAAGTAGACTATAGGTCACCCTATACACTTCTATAGGACCATCAATTTAACCATCATAAGACTCATACATCTATGTAAGAGGAATCCTACATCTATCTCCTAAATCAATCCTAAGACTAGACACATAAGTACATACTCATAGTCTAACATGATAACTAATGCCAATAGAAGAACAAATACTTTCATATTACTTACATGTAGATAGATATTATCATACTTCAATAATTTAATTACTCAAACCATCATAATATATCAAGTATATCAACAAGGCTATGATCATCATAGTTCATAAAATAACGACGATGAGACCACATAATTCACAAAACAAGTACATAGCACCACCACCATAAGTGTACCAAACAAACTATAACATAATTTAAGGCATAAATTACATAAAATAAAGAGAATTAGGGTATCATATCATCCAACACAATATCCCAAGGCCCTTACTCACGGCCATGACTACCAATTCAATTAAAATTCTACAATAGACAATGAATCAAAGATAATAAAACATGGACTTATGATTTTAGGTAGCACACTAACAATTTTAAGATGAATCTATCATAATTCAATAGCTCTAATAAAACTACACAAGAATTCAATAGCATTATGACATGATCAAGTCATACACAAAGTAGTCAAACACTAGGGCTCGTGAATTACATAGGTTCATAGATTAATTATATTAAAATCATCTAATTAAGAACAATTAAATCAATATATAATGATTCAAAATGTTTTATGCTAGAACACATAGATAGATATAAAAATTGGACAAGTTCATCTTTGAAAGACTTTAGATATAACTTCAAAAAAATTCTCCTCGAAGGAAAGATATTCAATGATGAAGACCATACCTCAATTGATGCTAGAAAAATTCTATGAATAATTCATGAAGAATCAGAAACCAATCTTTAATCAAAGCTCTATGTTAAGTTTTGACTTCAATGGAGTTCAACAGAGTTTCTTAGACATATTGGGTTTCCATTTGGAATAAAGAATTCATTTTGGTTTTTAGGACTTATAAACCCACATAATATACCCAAAACACCTTTAGGAAACCGCCCAAACATTTTTTTTACCTCGGGTGAATTTACTAATTCACCTGTTCACTTTACGCTGAAGCAGGCGAAATTGCAGAGTCACCTACGCTTGCCCTTAGACGAAGCGTACTCCAACCAACAGACTATCCTGCATGTCCATGGTTTGAGTATGTGGATAGAGAAAATAAGGAGAAGAAATCTCAGCTAAGTTTTATGTATTGCCATCCACCTATTGTCGGCGACCCAGCTACCGGCCGAATTCCTCCTTAGGTGGGACTTGCGCGTAAAAGTTCGACAACAACATGGTTCCTTCCTATAAGATTCTTGGTTAGTCCTTGGGGAAATTTTCCCAGACGTTTGCAACCTGAGTATATTGGTATACGAGTTTAGGAACGTTCAAATCAATTTTATAAAAATGAACATGTAAAACTCGACGAAACATAAAAGTTCATTCAAGGAAAACCATTCGAAATGTCATGGACCTTCTTTGATTTTTGACCTCTAAATGTTCATTCAAGGAAAAGGTAGATGAATTCTTGCATTTTTTTCTACCTTAATTCAAAGGGAAAGAACATCTCAAGGAATGCCGTCTTGAAATATCTCAAGGTTACCCGACTTTCTGTAATCTTCCTCTAATACTTCCATTGCTTCTATCATCCTTGAGCGACATCTTTGAGATGGTAGGCGTCTAGTTTCACCTTTTTTAAATAAGACACAAACAGAGCATCAAAAACTTTAAACAATTCATCAATGAACCCTTGTGCGTCCTTTTCCACCTTTGAACCACAGAAAGTATGGGCATTCATCCTTGTGAAATACTTAATCTTTGAACAGGTATTACTAGGATTGGGGTTCACTTCCACCTTTTCATCTATTGAAACTTGGGTAGGCAACAACTGAGTCAAGTTATGAATAGCCGCCCTTATCTAAAAATTAGTTATATCCCCTTACTCAATAGGAACTTGAGGGTGTTGAGTAGCTTAAGGGGGAATAGTGTCACAAATGGGGAGCATTCCTAGAAGTAACATGGCGTACCTGTGCTCTGGGAGGTCTTATACAAGTCCATAGTTATCATTCATCGCACAAAAATAGATAAATTTTGTGGAAAATTTAAAACATTTCATTGCACATCATATGCTAGAAACATTAATTTCATTAATATAGAAATAACATAATACATAGTTAGACTCTAAGTCTATTTTCTAGCTTTGATTAAACATCGTTAAAATATTTTAGGGATAAGACCCTTATGCATAAAACATAACTAAATTATTAGATATATTTAAGCATAAACTTGACATAGAAAATATTTGAATCTTAAGGATTCCTTTAAATGAGGTTGGGGAACACATACCAAGATCTTCATCATAGAGACAACCTTTAAGAATTCATAACCTAAACTTTGTCTACAAATGTAAAGAACAACGGAGTTAGAAAAAGAATGCACTAAGTATGAAAACCATTCAAAAACTTACATTTAAAAGGGACATTTTACTAGAAACCATGCATTATGTCTTGTTTTGAAAACTTTATAAATATGTATTAAGCATCACATAACTTACATATTTAATTTGTAGATATATCATAGTCATAATATCACATAAAATCACACATAGCATCAAAGTAACATTTTGCATCATTTTACAGTAAGCACCCTTCCCTTAACAATAAGTTTATGTCATTTGTAGTGAGTTCATTATACATTGAGCTTTCTTGCTTTTAACTTCTTATCTTTCCTATGAAACCCTATAGTGATACTTGGTTCAATGTATAAATAATTTCACATTACACTATTTACACTCAAACATCACCTTAAGACCACAATGTAATCATACAAACAAACCTTCATTAATCCGACATATGCATTCATAGGAATATTTTCATATAATCAAGACATATAACAAACACTTAACCAAACGTACATTATGGACCACATAGAAGAACACATTACAAACCATGTACAAGTCAAGAATTCTAATAATCATCTTTTAAAGAACTAGACAAATTTAACATATTTGGACTTCACTTCACAAGAACAACATACAATTCAACTCATAATCTCATTCTAGACCTACTTTTGCAATGTACATGTGATGTCCCATAACCTCACACACACTAAGTAGACTTAGAAAGAGATTACAAGCCTTAACATTCACTTCATACATCAACAAGAAAACATAGAAAACTTCATTCATCCCAAGAAAGACATTCATCATATAGTTATTAATTCAAACATTACGTATATAAAATAAGACCACTTCATATATTCTCATACCATGCATATCATCACATAGAGTTTTGTTCACTACAATGTCATGCATGAAAAACACAAACATAATCATATACATTAGAACACCTTCTTAGAAATTTCTTGAAGATCTACTTGTGAAATACATATGTAAAGTCCCATACCCCCACCTACACTAAGAAACTTCCCTTAGTTTATCCTAGTTATAGTCCTTACTTACTTCCATTGCCCATTTTACTTTTGGGAAACTATCGTCTGAACGGACACTAAGACCATGGGTGCTAAACATGGAATTTTTCTAGTAGAGCCTTGCACCAAGGGAAGGTGTACTACCTAGCCAAGGTATAACATTAGCACATGCTAGAATATTAGGTAATATCACTTTCTAGATCGTATGTGGCAAGCATTAGTTTATAAAACATGGAGGTATATATGGAAACCCTATTTATGCTAAATGAGGTATTGTAGTTATCCACTTATTGAGACCGTATTTATGCCTATTGAGGCATTGTAGTTATCCACCTCGTGAGGACTATGGTGAACAAGCCTTCCTACATTTGGAAGTGGCACCCTCACCTAAGCTCACTCGGTGCTAGGCTAAGTTCCCTTTATTGATAGCCATTATTATCTTTACGTTATAAAATGTAGTCTTAGGAGAAAGAACTTCTCATATGCTTAGATCATAGGTCATACATGAGAGTTAATAAACCTATATCATGCGACAAACCTTTCACGTGGACATAGCATATGTAAAGCACCATCTAGTTGAGGGTACTCTTGGAAACACCTTCAAAGTGCCCCTCTATTGACTAGCTTATCATATTGTGTTTGTTTATATACATATATGTGAGAAAACCATTCACATAACATATTAGAGCCACACATGTTAATACATCAATGCATAAGTGTATTCATAAGAAATCCATTCATATAAACACATTATGATACTATGCACATTCATAACATAACCATGCATTCGTATTAATATAATAGAAAACAAAACCTAGGAACTATCCTATCAAGTTATACATGTGCAATGCATAGAAAAGGTCCCATACCCTTGCCCATACTACTACACGTATATAGTAATCCTAGTTAAAGATACATCACATACTTCATAGATATATCTATTTTACATGCATACTAGTAGAAATTAGTGCATATGAGAAAAGCTTTTCATTAGACACCATGAACAAATACTATTAGTAAGCATGCATGAAGTGTGACTGTATGTACATAGGTCAACATGATAACCTAAAGTCTTACAAAAACACATTGAGTCAGTCAACCTCATAGGACAACAATGAACCTTCAAGAATAGACCACACAACATATACTAATATAGGAGACAATATAACTTCTATACTTGCATTCAAGACTCATACCCATGGCTAATCACACATTCATATAGGGGTACATAGGTAAAGGGGACACCAAACATACCAAGTCACCAAACATGCTATCATATTAGGTGATATCACTTGCAATATCCTATGAGCCTAGCACAGTTTATGGAACTTGGAGGTAAATATGAAAACCCTCTTTATGCCAAATGGGCATTGTAGCTATCCACATATTGAAACCGTCTTTATTCCTATTGACGCATTGTTGTTATCAACCTCGTGAGGACTATAATTAACAAGCCTTACCACATTGGGAAGGGGAACCCCTCATTTAAGCTCACTTGGGGCTAAACTAAGTTCCTTTTATTGAAGGCCATTATTATCTTTACTTTATAAAATGTAGGCTTAGTAGAGTTAACTCCTCATATGTTTAGCTCAAAGGTCATAGATAAGAGTTCGTGAACCTATATCACGTGATAAAACCTTTGACATAGGCATAGATTATGGAAATCACCATCTACTTTTGGGTACTCTTGGGAACACCTTCCAAATTCCCCTCTACTGACTAGATCATCATACATGTGTGTGTGTATACATATATGTGAGCAAACATTTCACATAACAAATTAGGGACACACATGTTCATATATTAGTGCATTAGTTAATTGACTAGAAATCCTTCCATAAAAACACATTACGACACTATGCACATTCATAACATAACTGTGCATTCATATTTAGGTACACAGAAAAAAAAGTAGGAACTATCCTGTTAAGGCATACATGTTCGACATAGACAAGGTCCCATACCCTTTCCCATAGTAGCACACATATAAAGTCATTTTAGATAATAATACATCACATACTTCATAGATACTATACTTTACATGCATTGTAGTAGATATTAGTGCATATGAGAATACCCTTTCATTAGACACGATGAACATATAATACTTGTGACCATGAATGAAGTGTGAGTGTGTGTACATTGGTCAACATGATAAACTAATGGCTAAGAAAAACACATTGAGGCAGCCACCATATTAGGACCATAATGCACCTTCATGCATAGACCACACAACAAATACTAGCATACTAGACAATATAACTTCAATACTCATATTCTAGAATCCTAACCATAACTAATCACACATTCAAATAGGGTTACATAGGTAAAGGGACATAAACCATCAAAACTCGTTAATGGAAGCACCTAACCTATCCATAAAATAGTTATACACATGTTTATACAATAGTCATACAACCTAGACCAATACTCCAGTACAAGACTAGGCATGTTACTTCACATTGGGTGATCAACACCACCTCACATTCATACCAAAAAAGCCTTCAAGGACATAACCACATCATATATATAATAAAAATAATGTAAATAACCCCACCTTAAGTGGGTCATACCACACAATTACATATAAGGCTTCATTAAATAATAATTCTATATAAAAGTAAAAGGGAAGATTCATTCTTATCAATTTATCATCCTTTGATTATCAATGAAAAATACTCATATCTACTCACCTATTCAAGTATAGGGAAGTATCTAAATGTATATTAAAATTGACTAAATTATGGATAAACCACAAAAAGATTATGATACTATCATGTACAATACTTTACCAATTCAATAAAAGTAGAGAGACATAGATCACTTACAATTATCCCTTGCTTTTATCATCATGATCAACATTCACAATTAAGCAAAATACGATATAGGGATGTATATAAGGAGATCATAACCTAAATGAAATCCTACTTCAATTACCCTAGAATAGAGATCATCCAAGTTTTCGATATTAACAATCAATAAAGGATAGAAGAACATAAATCAATACTACTTAATCATCAAGCTTTGATCCACATTGGATCCATTACATCTCATTCATAATCAATTTGCATGATAGGAAGTAGCTAACAATCAATTTAACATAATTGAATAACATTATAATCCTCCTAACATTAAGATAATAATAATTAATACCTAGGCTAAAATGAGATTGGGAGGGATCATGGGTTCAACATGAAATTGGATATAAATTCACTTCATAATAAATAAATTAACATATACTCATCAAGACAAAGCCTTTGAAATTGTTTTGACAAGTAACCCATGGCTAGATTGAAAGATTGGAAGTTTGATCACAATTTCTCTTTGAAAACATGGAGAAGAACTCTCAAGATGAAAGATTATATATAGATGAAGGATCACCATACCTCATTGTAGAGGAAAACCACAGAAACATGATGAAGAAATCTTGAGAACCCATCAGCATGGTTGTTCTTGATCTTTATCTCGAACGAAGGTTTCTAGAAGGGATATTTTGGGAGAGGGAAGTCTAATTTTGAATCATGCATTGGGGATGGGGTTTCAAATTTTTAACAAACTGAATATGCCCAAATTTAACAAAATAAACCACCCAGGTTCAGGTTAGGGCCACGGTTGTTTATGTTTGAGGCTGGTCTTAGTCTAAGCCTTCTCCAAGATAAGCGCGGGATGACACTACACCTAGTGGGCTTGTATTGAGAGTCGTAGGAAGACAGTGCCAACGAAGTGTTTAGGAAGTCTTTGAGTCCTATATGATGGCCTTGTACAGACGTTTCCAATGGAAATATACACCTTAACATTGTATGGACCTTCATAACATTTTCACCCAAAAAAAATACGCAAAACATGTTGAACGTATTTGATGTTCTTGGACGTTTTATTTCCACATGACTTAAAATCAATCATATATACTTTAAAGAACATAATTGACATGTTAACAAGATTATAGCAACATGTGAGGCTGTAGATACCGTAACTCATTTTGGGGTCTTACATGCCGCCTCATTAAATTCTCCTTCTCGAACCTTCTAAAATTGTTCTTCTTTGTATTAATTGCCTATAAAAACAATAATTGTATTAGAATAAAGTAAAAGATAAAGTTTTTCACCCCCCATTGGGCATACCTCAGATGAGACAGACGTCGTTGTCCTCTCAAAGGACTTAGACACGCCCTCAATATTTGTGATAACATGTGATAAGTAAAAATTAAAGGAATAATTTAAAACATGTACATTCTACTTGAAATATACTTATACTTATCAGTCATAAGCCATACAATATTCTAAGAAATTGTCTCACATATATAATACCATCTAAAGAGTGCAAATATGGACTTAGCCAATACATAGTCAACATGCTAGATAGTCCTTAAAATAAAAGAATCCAAAGAATATAGTTAAAATAGCATATTTTTAAAACTGCTAGAAATTTGTGTAAGCTAGAATATGAATGATAGCATCCTCGAACATGAGGACCTACCAAGACATGGAGAAAGAGTTCGAAGCTTCTTCAAAATCAACCTGTATAACTTTAATGGATGGAACCTACAGTTGTAATAATATAAACTAATGGCATTAGTATGCCAAATGTACTAAGTATGAATGTATGTACATAATATTTTAGGACATGCATGAAAAAGAATCATTTATCATATCTTTAGAAAACATGCTTAGTAACATTAAAGTCTTGAATGCACATACCATAAAACATATATAAGTTAAGGATTCCATCAACATAAAACATGATCGTAAGCAAACACATATTATCATAGAGTCATATTAAATTTTCATATTCAATATCACGTAACATATCATACAAAAGACTTACCAACGATAGCATACCCAACCTACAAGTGCAATGGTCATATTAAGCCCCATAACCCCAAACTACCAAGTAGATAAGATAGGAGACCATGAGTAAAACTTTGCCCCACATAACTTGTAACGTAGGTAGTCATCACTTGATTTAACAGTATAACCCAATATCTTATTCATCTTAAAGACCAACATAATATAAGAGTAACATAATGTATAATAAACATATATCTACCTTTTCATCATATTACATATGAACAATATTATAGGACTTCCCTCAAAGTCAACTTGTGCAATGTCTAGGTAGAGTCCCATACCCCTATCTATACTAAGTAGACTTTTCAAGTAACCCTAGTCTACGTCCATTTACTTGTCTTTCATTTTACATGAGGGAACGTTCTCCTTAACCTATACAGACCATATGAGATAAACATGGAATCCGGTGTCATAAAACCGCACAACGGAAGAAGGTTGTCTTCCGGACAAAGTAGAACTAGACATGACATTGCTTTCTAGGTGGATCGAATAGCTAGTATGCAATGGTGGAAACATAGTTCAAGAACTAGGAGATGTATTAGATACCAATAGTTCCACATTACATGGAAGCCTCAATCTGATGAGTCATTGTGAACCTACCTTCCAACTAGAGAAGGGACAACTCTAATATCTAGTTCATCGGTGCTTAGCTTTAGTCCCTATCATGAATTACCGTTAAGTTGTATTTTATCATAAACTTATCATAGGTCATAGGATATTACCTCGTTGTAGAAATATGATTATGAGCTGTTAATGATTCGATGTGAATTCTCTTTCACCGCAACCCTTCATATGTGAGATTAACATAGTATAGTCATCTTGTGTAAAGCATTAAAGAGAATATCATAGCTTTAATTTTTTGTATTCTTATCATGATCTCATATTTATCATGTTCATAGAAAAAAATTTACACATAGCAATACTATACATACGTCCATAACATACCATTATGTTTCATAGGCAATTATAAACATAGTTGAGTAATTAAAACTTTAGAAGACTTACCTCTTGCTTCCACGAACCTTATTCATGAACTTATGTTCAACTTACAACATTCTTAATCATGACATAGTAAGTACTCAATAGCATAATCAAGAACAACTCATTAAATCATGAACAAGATAACTGAATAATGTAGGATAAGAGAAAGGGATATTTAAGAGTTCATTCTAGTCTTAGTTCCAATCCCTACGTTTTCATATTATCAAGTAGTAGAAACAATCATATGAAACAATCAATTAGATAAGAACATGCTTCACACAAATTTCAATCGTAGTTAACCACATACTCATTAATTCATGTGAAATAGACCATAGAAAACATTTACTTTTCATTGATAATCAAAAACGTAGTGTTCGGAAGAAAAACACTTTTTGTTGAGTTAAAACCCTAGTGTTTGAAGTTCTTGAAAACTTATCTAAAAAGGAGATCTTTGGGGAAAGGAATACGAAGTGTGAATAACCCATACCTTATTGATGAAGAATCCACAAAAATTGGATGAAAACCTTGAGGTCTTCGTATTCTTTCTTAAGCTCTTCTTGTTTATCAATGGAGTTTAGAAAAGAGAGACTTTGTGACAGAGATGAAAGAAATGTTGTTTGATCGGATTTTGGACCTGTAAAGTGATCTAATATTGACCTAATATCGATATATAGTCGTCCTATGAATGATTCACAATACTCTACACTTATATGGGTTTTTTAATAAGTTAAATTATCAGAAATACGGCTTAAACAATTCTGGGAAGTAGCTGCGCATCGCAGGGCAAAATCCCATCATTTTATTAAATTTTGAGTAGAGGTAGTGAGGTGCGTGTCAGCCTCGCGTCGCAAGTCTGCCTCTCAAATATATAGGCAACACACCTCGT
This sequence comes from Solanum habrochaites, assembly GCA_027704765.1. Taxonomy (NCBI): domain Eukaryota; kingdom Viridiplantae; phylum Streptophyta; class Magnoliopsida; order Solanales; family Solanaceae; genus Solanum; species Solanum habrochaites. Next base: position 22,231,919 of record JAKWJA010002493.1, read on the forward strand.
GTAAATCTCATGTTGCACATTTCAAGTACAAATCTTATTCGCAGCCTTCCTACCAATTTTGGGGTTTTAAAAGCTTTGGAAATCATTTAATACTTTTAAACCTTCACAAAATATAGGGATGTCAACTAGTTCAAATAAGCTAGTTTCCGGACGTGAAGGTGTTTCTTATTTGTTTTTGCTCTAACCTTTTCCAAATGAGTTTATTACATTATTATAGGTCTCAAAATATATATTTGAACATTATTTGATGTATTAAGATCTAGTCTAAGTCACGACATTTCTGGAGTATAACATTATTGAGTTGTCAATAATCAATGCCCATTCTAAGGGAAAAAACCTCTTGTTAACAAACAAGACCGAAGTACCCCATGGAGAAATACTAGGTTGAATAAAAACCTTGTCCAGTAAATCTTTTAGTTTGAGCTTCAACTCATTCAATTCAGCCGGAGCCATCTTATATGGAGGAGTTGAAATGGGATTTGTATCCGGTAACAAGTCCTCAATGTCAATTTCCCGTTCAGGGGGAACAACTAAGAGGTCGTTACGAAAAACATCTGGGAATTCTCTCACTACAGGGACTGTGTAAATTGAAGAAGTTTCAGATTCTAGGTCCTTAACTCTTGCCACATAGTATAAATAACCCTTGGCTTTCATCTGAAAAGCCTTTAAAAAAGAAATAATTATTCCCCTTGGTATAGAATTTCCCCCCTTCCACTCTCAAATAGGTTCATTAGGGAATTAAAATTTCACTACCCTTGTTGTACAATCTATAAAATAAAAACAATCATCAAGACAATCAATACCAAAGATGATATAAAAATCAAACATGTAATTTTCTACCAAATTTTCAAGAGTAACTCTATTGGAAAGCATCACAAGACATTTTTTATAGACACTTTTTGCAACTACAGAGTCGCCCATTGGGGTAAAACTCGGAAAGGGTTCAATCAAAACATAGGGAATTATATCAAACTTCCTAGCTAAAAAAAGTTTAACAAAATAAAGATTAGCACATGGGTCAAGCATTTCATATACATTAACAGAGAAAACTTATAACATACCCGTCATGACATCGGGAGAGCTTTCTTGTTCACCCCTATCCTTGAGTGCATAGAAACAGATCCTTTTTAGAGCTTCAAGATTAGTAACGCTTAGCTATGTTTGGCCATTCCCCTTACCTTAGCTTCTCACATTAGGACAATATTTCAGTACATGACAACCTTTGCCACAACCATAGCAACTATTAGTCCATTAAGAAATTCACCCATGTGCTTCTTACCGCACTTACCACAAGTTCGTCTCTCCTTTGGTGGATCAACATTTCTTTCCTTCTTAGGTTTAGGGTGAGAACCTCTATCTGAGCGATTCTTGGAGAAATTAGAAGGGACATGGTTTGAAAACTTCTTCTTGAACTTAGGGTTGTCTTGAACATCAAGCCTACTCTTAGACGAACCACTTTCATAAGACCTTGCTTTCTTAGCTTCCCTACTCTTCTTCCTTAAACGAATACCCTAAACCTCTTGAGCATGAATTATCACCCTTGAAACATCCATATAGTCATTAAGCATGTTTGCACTTCTTCAACCTCTTTCGACACGCCCATTTTAAAATGGTTCATTTAATCTCTATCATTAGAAACAAAAAGAGAAAGCATATTTAAAAAGCTTAATGAATTTCAAATAGTTTTCCTTGACACTCAAACCTCCTTTACGAAGGTTGATAAACTCCTCTACCATAGCTTCTCTTTGTTCCCTTGGAACGAATCTATTAAGAAATGCCTTTTTGAAGAGCTTCCAAGTCACGGGACCATCTTCTAAAGCCTGATTATCCTTCAATTAGTTGTACTATATCTGAGACACTTCCTTGAGTTGATAGGCATTAAGTTAAGCCTTATCAGTAGTACTCACCCCTATAAAAAAATCTTGTAGACATCATCAAGGAAATCTTGGGGTTCTTCATCAACTTTTGATCAAAACTACATGGGAGGATTCGTTCTTGTATAATCTCTCAAATGTGTAGCCATAGTACTAGAATGTTTGTTCTCTCGAGGTGCAAAATCATTGTTAGATTTTGATGTAATGGCTTGATCTTGGGTGGTGATGGTTTGGGCCATTTGGAACAATTCTTCTCTCACCTCACCATCTGTCATAGCCGGAGGATTCACCAAAACTTGATCATTTGCAACAGCTTTCACATGGGGAGTATTTCGATATCCTTATGGAGTAGATCCCCCATTCCCAATATCTTCGCCTACTCTTCTCACAGCTGTCCTCCTTGTGTTCATCGCCTACAACAACAAGAAAGAGATTAAATGCCAAACGACACATAGTATAAAAAATCTACAGGCATGAGATATGAGTATCAAGAAAAGAAAAGTTTCCCAGTCATCACCTAGCCTCTCATCCACAATTGTGGTAGCTTCACAAACATGTAGAAGACAGTCAGTAATGTTGTTTAGTGAGACATTGATCCGAAGTATATTTTACCTCAGGCTCTGATACGAACTTTGTCAAACTCATTCCATACCCAAGATGAGACCTACGTTGTCGTCTTCTCAGAGGACTTAAACAAGCACTTAGCATTCATCATAACCTATCATTAGTAAAAATTGTGGATAAATTTAAAACTTTTACAATCTACTTGATGTATACTTAAACTTCATACTTATCATTCATAAGCCGTATGGTATTCTAATAAATTATCCACATATATAAAACCATCCAAAGAGTGCAAATATGGACTTAGTAATACATACTAAATATGCCATATACATCTTATAAAAAAGAATCCAAAGAAACTAATGGAAATAGCGTATTCTTAAAACTACTAAAAATCTGTGTAAGCAAGAATATGAAAGGTAGCATCCCCGAACATGAGGACCTACCAAGACTTGGAGAATGACTTTGAAGCTTCTTCAAATTGACCTCATTACCTTCAATGGCCGGAACCTACAATTGTAGTCATATAAAGTAATGGGGTGAGTATGCCACATGTACTATGTATGGGTATATGTACATAACATTTAAGGACATGCATGGGAAAGGATTATTTTTCATATCTTTAAAAACATGCTAAGTAATATGAAAGTCTTCAATGCACATACCACATTACAGATACAAGTTAAGTATCCCATTAATATAAAGCATGATCGTAATCAAAGACATATTATCATAGAGTCATATTAACTTTTCATATTAAATAGATCACGTTACATAGCATGTAAAATATTTACCAATTATCCCATCCCATACCTACAAGTGCAATAGTCATGTGAAGCCCCATAACCCCTCACAACCATGTAGAAAAGATAGGAGGCCATGAGTAAAGCTTTACTTCATATAAATTGTAACATAAGTAGTCATCACTTCATTTTTAACAATACAACCCAATAACAAATTCATAATAAATACCAACACCATATAAGAGTAATATCATGTATCATAAACATATATCTTTCATTTTATCATAATACATAAGAACAATGTCCTAGGAATTCCATTAGACTCAACTTGTGCAATGTCTAGGTAGAGTCCCATACCCCTACCTATACTTAGTAGACTCCTCAAGTCACCCTAGTCAACGTCCATTTACTTATCTTTCATTTTACATGAGGGAACATTCTCCTTAACTAAGATAGACCATGTGAGCTAAAATAGAATCACAATGTTCAATAAACCCCACCAACGAAAAAATACCCACCCACCGGGTGTACTTTGCTAATAAGCTAGAAAAACCCTAATGACATAGCTTTCTAAGGGGATCAAAATAGGTAGTGCCTCAATGGTCTCTCCTTCGTATCTCAGGTACACGATGTTAAATTATACTTAAGGATATGACATTAGAGGCCCCATACTTTGTTGTCCACACGTACATTGCCATCCCAGAAATTCATGTTAGTCATGGTAACCTACTTTACAACAAATCTACTGGAAGGGACACTCCGCGGCTCCAGAGCGATAGTTGCATCCGTTGGGCTTAGTTAATCTCTTTCCCTTGAAAACCTTTTTAAAGTAGTATTTTATCAAAAAATATCATGGTCATGAGGGAGATGAACCTCCTTGTGTAAACATGCAGTGATGAGTTATTTGAGGATTAGGGTGAAATTCCTTTTCATCGAAACACTTGTAGAGGATGTCGCATTTACCATAATGATATTCCTATCTGGTTAAAGCATATAAGACATATATGAGCTCGCATCTGCGTATCCCCATTAGTGATCCTCTCATTTAGCATGTTCATAGCCCGAAAACATTTACACATGAAAGATTCCATTCATTTATCCGTCCGAAACAGATCATCCAGTGATTATTACCAGCTTACATATAACCATCGTAGAGTAATCAACAAGTTAGAAGGACTTTACTTTGCTGCCAACGAACCTTATTCAAGACACATCCGTTCAACTATACAACATTCTTAATCAGGGACATAGTAAAAACTCATAGCATAAGCAGGAATAAAACTCAGCAATAATAATAAACAGGATGTCGCAAGCATAATGTAGGCTAATGGAACAGGGTCAGTTAAGGGTTCATTCTAGGCTTTGTTCTCCCAATCTTATACGTTTTCTTCTTAATCAATTAGTAAGAAAGCACAATTTTTGTAATATGGAACACCATAAGAGTAGATGAATAATGATTCTTCACAAGAAATTCAATCGTAATTAAACACACACTATCAATTTCTTCTTTTTCAGCTATTAAACTATAAAAAAAAAATGTTACTTTTTATTGAAAATGATAAACCTTGGGTTAGAAACCAAAACACATTATGTAGAGTAAAAACCCTAATGTTTGAAGTTGTTGAAAACTTATGTTGAAAGGATCTCTTAAGGAAAGGAATCCCAATAAAGAAAAAATCATACCTTATAAATGAAGAATCCAAGAAAACTTATTGAAAAACTTGAGTTTTTCGTCTTCTTAATTAAGGTCTTGTTCTTCATCTATGGAATTTCGGAAATAGGGACAAGGTTCCCCTGAGAGGTATATGACATAGAACCTTTGTTGATTGATCTTGGGCCGGGGGGGGGGGGAGTTGTAAAAAATGGTCTAAAAATAAACTTATATAATGATGACTATCTCAACTATGAATTGCCCAAAAATAACGTTCACTTAAATGAGTCTTTTTAAAAAGTTAAATTACGAAAAATACGAATTTAGTGATTCTTGAAAGTAGCTGCGCGTAAGGGGACAAATCCCATCATTTTTATTAAATTTGCTGTGTGATGGCTGCGGGTGCTTGTGTGTCAGGCCTTTGCGTCTCGAGTTCTACCTATCAAGATATTGATGGTTGAACACAACACGCTCGTCGTCCATTTCATGATGTAGCTCACACTTCAAGTCCCAATCTTGTTCGCGCAGGCTGCTTTGGTAGCCTGCCTACCCATGTTGGGTTTCTCCCTAAAGACCCTTAGGGTGGTCCTTCGGCTTTCGTTACCGGATATTTGGAGCCTTTGTGTATCGAATATAACAATCAAAGGAATCTTGGACAAGGTTGTTTGAAAATGCATTTTACACTTTGACTACAACTTCACCAAACAGACGGACGTCAACGCTAATTCAAATTAGTTACTTTCCGGACGTCAGAGGTTATTTAATTAGTCATTGTAACATAGCCTTTTCCAAAGAGTTAGTAATTTTATATTTCTAATATCGGTCTGCGAAACATAATTTTCTTAATAACATTATTCAAGGATTAATATCATGTTGCGCTGATGTGCTTTTTTTTATTTATTCGAGACCAATCTTTGTGGACATAGGCTTCTTTGGCAGCCTTCTCGCCAATGTTCTTGTCCTCCTCAAGAACCCTTTGGGTGGTCCTTGGGGAGTCGTTATAAAATCTTTTGACCCTTTATACTATATTTTACTTACTTTATATATATATAAAAGTTTTAGACTTCATATAACACTCTCGAATTATCACCAAACTATAACATTACGAAAAATTACATGTGTAGTAAAGAGCCCAATATGTTCGTTAGAATGCGTATTGGGGTAAATAGGCATCCCAATGCCCAAAATTGAGAAATATTTGGCATATCATAGAATGTATTCGCTAAGGGTTGTTAGAAAATTTCTATGGATATACAAGTAATTAAATAGAATTATTCTTTAAACCATATATACCTACATAAAGTAACAACATGACAATGCCCAATATTAAGAAATATTTGGAATTGTATAGAAAATTGGCTAAGGGGTGTTAGACAATTTCTATATATATCCAAATAAGAAAAATATATTCAAAGATTTTTTAATAAATGTATCTATAAATAAGACCCTAAGCTAAAATATTTTTTTCTAAGTTGTGCACAATGAGGTATGAGATATCCAAGTGCCAAGCCTAGATAGCTTTAATAACCATTTCACCAATTCATCATGTAGAGTAAGAATGAGGTGCGCAAGACATAGTGAAAATGATTGTCTGAGGACAATAATTAATATTCGAACATGAACTTCCAAATAGTTAGTTGTAATTACACGAATTTTTCAATGTGCAAGAACTGTTTAAACGGCCAATGGGGACCACTCTAACCATTGGATGGAGCGGTGGTACCGGGGTAGCGGGACACACGCACGTGCGGGTACCAACTACGTGGACAAGCCAGATAAATTCAAGTACTCGACCCTAACTAACTAACCTTTTTACCTAACTAACCTTTTTAACATAAAAACCGATAACCAAAAAAATAATGGACCAGCCAATGGACCCACACATAGAGACACTACCCCGTCGGGGAGGTGACACCTAAATAACTTAGGACAAACATAGTTACCCTTAACCTAGGATGGTCCAAAAAGGTTGGACCTTCTAACAACTACGTAGGACTGATCGAGAGTGTCCCGCCGAGCTATTTACTCAGTACCCTTAATTAATTAATTTAGCCAACCCAGATGAATAACTTTACAAATGGAAACAAAACTGTAAATAAACAAAGCACTTTCCAGGATTTGGCTAAGACGAGATAAATAGCGACGAACCTAAAAACCTGACTAGGATGTCCAAAGGGATGGTTGTGAGTCCTGCGAAGATAATGCATCACAGCGGCAGTTTCATAATTACCCTAGGTGAATAAATAATTAATTATCATATCGTCATACATAATTTAAAAGGATCCTAAATGAACAGACAAAGGACAATTTGGAGATTTCATGGTTAAGCGACAACAAAGGGACAACCTAATACTTAAACTAGAAAGGTCCAAACAGTTGGTTATGGTCGTAAAAACATGGTAATTCAGTAATTATCCTATGTTAACTAATTAATTAATTTAGAAACTTAACTGATTAGTTTAAAAGGCTATAAATCGAAACAACTAATATGAAATTTACCAGATTTCGGTTTAATGACTCAGGAGTCCAGGGTCTATTTATTGTTTTATTCATTATAGGATCTGACATTTTTGCTATTAGATAATTGTTCTCACTCGTTTGGTAGATGTTATATAGTCCAAAAAAATTATTTCAAGATCTCAGCTTTTATAAAGGTTTAGCCCGAATTTGTATTCCGCCTTTCAACCAAAAACGATGACAATCAAATACTGTCGAGCGGAAAAACAGTGAAAACAAGAGAAGTCAAAAATTTAGACCCCTAGCTAATTGTTAGTAAGAGTTCTTCATAGGTTTTCCGTTTTCACAAGTTTGTAGTGATCATCTTAAGGGTGCGCTTTTTCAAATGTGGTGTATCTACTCATTATTAATATAAAACTAGGGTGGTTCCCATAAAATCTCCTGTTATCCACCACACCTAGTTCCCTCCTGCATATCTCCCGATTGCTTGTAGCTTAGTGTATGATTCTCGATGCCCATGATGATAGTATGTGGGTTAACTAATTCTATATGTAAGAAAAGTGGTTATAGATCCTATGTGGATATTACATGATGAGATTCCCCATTAACGAATGGGGGTTATTTACATGAGTGTTGAATGTATAGTGAGTACTTGTGTTCCAGAATATGAATTGTTAGAGTATTCGTTTTAATTGTTTATATTAAAATTAAGGATTCTTTTTTTATAAGTTTCCGACTTTTTTACCTGGTAGATTATTAATGTAATTTCAGAGTAATTGCATTGTTGTCGCGATATACTATGACAAGTACTACTGAACCTGATGATTAATGCCAAACAAATGGCTAGCAAAACCTTGGAATTATAAATAGGATCTCCATTTTTATTAAAAACTGTGTTAAGTATACTAATTTAATAAACAATATGCCACAAGTGCGTACCCATCTCAAATTCAATAACTCATAACAGGATATTCCAATCATATGGGACAAAGTCTGAAATTCTTTTATACCCTATCGACACAACTTGTGACACGCCCAGACAATATACAAAAAACAATATCAATCAGTAAAGAATGATACTAAGGTTAGCCCCCTAGTGACCTAAACAAGTATAAGCGTGAGTAAGATATTACTAAAAGTTAAGGTATGAAATTGACCCTCAATATAGAGTGCTAGAGAGGCGAATGTCCAAAATACATTGTTTTTACCCTCATTACGTCAATAATAATCAATCAAAGGGTGCTAGAGGCCGTGGAGACAAGTCCACTCGAACCATGTTTTTTTTTTTTATGTTTTTGGATAAAGTAAAGTGTCAAGATCATTAATCACCAAGTAATGATAGGTGAGACATTAATCCATAGAGTAAGGAAAACTCATAACAAGAAGCAATGATTGCCTAATATTTGATAAACTCTAAAGATGAAAAGATAAAAATCAGGGGCTTAGAAGTGAAGTCTAGTATGAATGTTCTGCATATCATAGTATGTCTGATGAGATGAGATCACCCATTCAGGGTGACAATACGGTTCCGATTTAGACGCTCTCACCAGTGTCTATACAAATTAAGGTGCATATAGAGGAGCACTTAGCTAGTTGATGCCACCCACTAAAGAATGCTACCAAGTTAGGTTTCATCTTGACTTGTATTCCACCTCTTTTCGGTATGGGTTAGACACCAGATTTGATGTTTATTTCACATTATGTTTGTCGTTTATAGCTCATGATAAGTATTCGGTTCACAAAAAGGTGTGTATTTATCCCTCGTTCTTTTTCTTTCGGATGTGGAATACACCGAACGATTCAGTCTTCCGGATGAACCCCCACCCCCTGTTTTGACAATCGCTGGGCGTATTAACATTAGTTGGTTTAACTTAACGGGTGTGAAAACACCCACTCTCTTTCGGGTGTTGGGGATACACTGGATTTCATGTAGCTTGCATGATGATGCCCCATTCCAAGTTGTAAGGAGAGAGACATGGCGTTCATAATTTTACGGCGCTTTCACAATTATGAATAGACACTATTAGACGGGGTTTTTTTGGTGAGACATATATCCTAGATTTACAACCTCAAGCGTCCCTGACACACCTAAGTTTGGTAATGGAGTGTCAATAGGCAATAGCCATTATAGGTAAATTAGCCGACATCTGTGTCCTGTTTTTTCTTGGATTTGTTTAGTTTGTACTATATCAATCCTTTTTTTTTTTTTTATGTGTTTGCATACATCATACAACACTATTGCATAGGTAAAAATGCGGAAAAGATTTTTGTAAAAACATTAGCGATAGCTGAAGTGTAGTTAGACCTTAGCGTACGATGTAGCGGACCATTATTATAATATGGAGGGTTACATGACTCCCTAAGTAGGGAAGTTTACACAGAACTTCCTTTCGTTCTACCGGTCAAGTGTAGCGAATCATCATGAGTAACAATTCTAAATAGTTATCATCTCACTTTATAAAAATTCCCCACCTAGCCCCACCTTAGGCCATGTTTTAGTAGTAGTTACGAATGTTGTGACATAGGCCCCCCCAATCCAAATTACAATACGCCCTTTATGGATCTACAATAATTTTCTCCGTCACTTAAGGTGAAAAGAAAAATTGATTATAGTTGGCAACTGTAAACCAACATCATAGCCGAGGAGTGGGAATGAAAACTGGTCTTATATATTTTTGCCCAGCTGTTTACTATTGAGGATCTCAATTAATGAAGGGGGAGCAAATATGAAAGTATTTTTGAGACCCGAAAAGTGAAATTGTAAAAGGAGCGTGTTGCACGATGATTAGTGGCAGAGGTCTTCCAGTCGGGAGCGGTAAAATTATCTATGCTTCGCCCTGACCCACTTCTTTTTAGTTTCGTGGCCCTTTTCTTCTTTATCTTACCTTTTTTTTGGCCCCTTCTAGGTTTCCAATTTTTCCCCCCCCCCCCACCCCCTCGCCGTTCCCTCTTCAGTGCCCCCCCCCCGTCAGGCGCACCGGAGTCGTGCCCCGCTCGCCGGACGAAACCGCCTTTCAGGGGACCCACCCCGCACACAGTGCCAGGACCTAGTTAGGAAGCCGTGTCATACGGGATATTTTAAGAAGGTGTTGGGAAAAATAACTAGTGAGGAAGAAACTATGGCGTTGTACACACAACCACATGTACCACTATGATATGGTTCGCTATACACAAAAGTCAATAAATGTATGAGAAGAGGACATTTTTGTCAAATATTTATGTTTTGCCATCAAATTAAACTCAACATGCACCATGTGGTAAGCATTAGAGTTCAATTAACTTCAAATCAAACTTTTTCCCAATTATTTGTCAGAACACCTCAGCAACACTTGTGCAATCTCAACGACTGTAATAGAACAACACAGAATCTTATCTCAAGCTAATATCACATTTAGCAAGTCCCCCGACTTTTATACTTACAACATATTGTCAACTTTATCATAACATGTTTTTATTAACCAGAATTTCTACACATGTATATCAACAAACTCAATAATCAATTCATAATCATAATTATATTTTTATTTTATACACTAGTTAGAAAGATTTTTTTCATATTAGGATCCCACATGTGTAATCATACTATGTAGTAGTCTTTAAGACAACCCTAACAATAGTTCACATACTTAGTTTCTTCATTTACATTTACATTATGGAAATAAGTATAATAACCGACATAATAAAATGTAGATACATGGAATCCGGTGTTCTACTCCAAAACCGAATAGAGAGGGTTAACACTTGTCTAAGGTGTAACCATTCGTACGTACCTATCAATGTGGATTCACTAAGCTTGAGTCCTATGTGGTACCCACCACCCCCATATTTATAGGTTTCAATGAGATTTTTACATATCAAACTTTTACTTAAAAACGTTGAGGTTTCAAGCTCTTTTTTTTATTTTTTTTTTTTGACCCACAACACCCACCCCCGAATTTTGAAATCTACGTACTTACGTGAGGAAAACCCATATTAGACACTTGGCACTATACCTAACCATTCCGCTCAAAGATCATTTACATACCCCTTCGTGCCTAAGCAAGGAGATTACCTTTTGTAATCATATCCTACTCCTTCATCATAAAATTATTTAGTCTGTTGCTAGACTCCTATGTAAATATCTATATCAGATCAGCTCATAGGACATCACAAGTGAGATAATCTTTCACTTAGACAACACTTCATAAGTGAGTATAAACCTTTCACTAACACTTTGATACCAGGTGTAATCATAAAAAACGTTTTGTTTAATCCATATATATTCATTACCGCCACTATCTAGGGTAATGTTCCCCCACCGGAGGAATATAGAGCATGTACAACACATACAAATTTTGAAAAACATATAATCATTACTATCTAAATAACTCATGCGTCATAATTGAATCAAAGAAGAAATAATAAACATACCTCATTGACCTTTCAAGAACCTTCATACTTCCATAAGAAAAAGTACATGACCAATTACATAAACATGGTAATTAAAGAAGAAATTACATAATTAACAACAATGCTAGTCCAATAGCTACATGGGTTCAGATCTCACAATCTCCAAGTATATGAATTCAGGCTTTCACAGAAAATAGAGAAGGGCATAGGGTTAGAGAAAAATCTTGAAAAATCATCAATTAACCATCAATATATTATGAAAACAACATTAAGTTCTAAGCATTCTAATCATTCATTGATTCAATAATATGATTTGTCAATGAAGACCATGTTGTCAGACCAAAAGAGCCCCGGCGACTGGCACCCACATTTACCCTTCTCTATGAGCGAACCCAACCAACTTAAACACATAAACATGTTCAATGAATGTATCAAAAGAAAGCAATGCTTTGGATGGACTTAAATTCATTAAATAAAAGACCGCATTCCATAACTTCTAAAATTCAAACATCTATTATTATCCCCCCAGCAAATCTGGACAACAGATCAATCCACCACCTGAACAGGACCACATCTAGGATCAAATTATAAAAGTAAGGAGCCTTATTCTGAAGAAGCTTTTTAAACAAATTTATTTTTTAAAATCTAGTCATATGCCGCATAACTCGAAGGCATACAGATATGAGGACAGGAGACTGCACGGTCATTCATGCAAGAAGCATTAGATCACACTGTGAAGATGCCTTCGCGTTGCGGCAACCCCACCATTCCACTTCCATTGCATGTTGTGCCGAAGACTTGCTAGAATTACTGGGAGTCAAAGATGACGCACGTTTGCTGCATCCAAGATATACAAGAAGAAAATATACCAAGGTACGGGCCCCTGTCAGTACAAACCCACAAGTATGAGTAGATATCATCGGCTAACTCAAAATTAAAGCAAAGATATCTCAGCTAACATCATAAGAAATCCAATAATTTATTCTCTTTAACCATGTGCTAGCAACAAGTACAAACATCATTTATAGGGCAGTCAGGCGAAATATCGTGAGGACTCAAGACCTCCATACCATAATCATTTGGATACATGTCTGTAGATTGAGTATTTATTAGCAACTTCAAGTTCATTATCTTATTCCTTCTGTGTCGGTCCCACCCACCCCCCCCCAAGTGAACCAGATCCCCTCTACTATTGTTTGTCGGAAACGATGAACACTCCGATCCCCTTTTAAACTACACCCCCCCTGTTCGGAACGCTGACACTCCGTATCCCCTTAGATTTGTAGAGTGTTGGGACGTGACACTCCGATCCCCTACATGGACCGTGTCTGGTTCGTGACACCCACAGTCCAGACTAACCTCACTAGTGTCGGTACGTGACCACTCCGATCCCATACATCTATAGTTTGTAGGGTTCGTGGACCACCCCGGCCCACTAATTCTACGTTTATTTGCTTTTTTTATTTTTAGTAGTGTACAGCAACGATTCCACTCATTTCTACCGTGTCGGTTCGGGCACCCGGTTACCATAATTGCTATGTGGTGCTTTCGCGGTAATCCCTGTACCACTCTGTGATCCCTATCCCCCCATCTCTATATCTTTATAATTCCTCCAAGCCCCCCTCTCTTATACATACCAAGTCCAGAGACGGTCTATGTTTCATTTTTTTTTTAGTATCATTTGCTTTCTCGGCTCCCATAACGCAAGAGATTTAGGTATTTATCAAGATTTGGGAGTGCAATAGCTTGTCCACTCTGCTTGTTGTCTTCAGACAGTCATGATAGTATATAAATCACATCATGAATTACACAACAATTAAAGCATAAGAGAGAACTGCTATAATAGTAACCAACAACACATTTTTGTTTTATATTCGCTACATTAAGATGTACACGAACCTCACTAGTGATTTTAGAATAACATCACGCCCCCAGGATAACTCGCTGAGTCTGCCCGCGCAGTTTCCCCGTAGACAAATAGGATACTACGTGCATGCAAGCTCTTAGAGATTTGCCCAAGTCTTGTCGTTGGTTCCGCCATTGTCTCGTTCGATCACGACGTCCCTCCTTTCTACGCGTCAGTCGCAGATTGTCGCGACTCACAATACTTTCATCTAGCACAGCGAGCAGAGTTCTTGTGGTGTCGTGTATTAGCCGCTTATTCAATTAGATATCCCTCTGTGCATCTTGAATGTGCCGTCTAACTCTTTTGCACAGCACTCTCAAATTTCGGGCTTGTGTGTTATAGAAACCCGCCTCTACGATGGGGCAGTCCCTGAAGTGCAAAGCTGCGAAAAGGTTTTTTTTTCTCATTAACTTAACGGTCCTTCTCAACGGATAACTCTTTTATCCTCTAAAGTGGAAATCACTCTGAGCTGTACGACACTTGTACCGCCTGACACTGCAAACGCCTCATCGAGATCTCGCATTAACACACCATTACTTTATAGATTAGAAGCAGGAAAATAGTCCAACACACGCCCCCCCCCCCCCCCCCCCCCACAACTCCCCCCCCGCTGCCCCTTAAATTTATTAATCAGAAATTGGACCCCTGCCGCCCGCCAGACCTTGTTTTACGTCAGCCCGTTGACGGGCCGCGTGCTGCCGACGGCCTTGTCCCCCCCGGTGACTCCGTCGCAAGGGTCAGAGACTTGATTTAGTAAAAAGTCCTGTTGTGAAGGGCCGTCGTATAAGGACGGTCCGCCCCTGCCATTTCGTCGTTGCGTCTAGAGAGTCGATGTCAGTACCCAATTTCAAATTCTAACGTGTCATGGTTTTTGTATCGAGACCTCCACGACGGCCGTCCGTGACAATGACGGTTTCCCGTAGTGGCATCCGTTGACTGCCTTTTTTGTTGTTTTCTGTTTTTTGCTACAGTTTTCCAGTAATAAAATCTGCTGCTCAAAACGACTAAACAGGTCGTTACACATGTGAGGAGGAAAACCCTAGTTTTTGGGAATTTAGAAATCATATTTTTGAGGGACTTCTTGGGGAAAAGTATACCAAGAGTGAAAAATGGAGGTTTTAAGGAAAAGAGAATTTGAGATAGATGAATGATTTTTGAGTTCAATTTTTGGAATTTCATTTGGATGTTAAAATTGACTTAAATCTTACACTAAAACTTTATATAGTAAAACCTTAAATTACCCAGAGAACACCTAAATTAATTGGGTCTTTTGGTGAAGTCAAATTGTCTTAAATATGAGGTTAACAGATCTGAGATGTTTTTGTGCGCCGCGGGGGAAATTCCACATTTTTTAAAAAAAATCTAGGTTCAGGCAGTGTACCTTGTGGAGGCCCCGGTTCATGATGAAATTTTCCCTTCCTTGTGCTGGCTGCTGACGCGTACGGTCCTCAATATCTTTGCTGGACATAGGCTTCTTTGGCAGCCTTCTCGCATAGATTCGAGTCCTCCTCAAGAACCCTTCCGGTAGTCCTTGGGGAGTCGTTATAAAATTTTAAGACCCTTTATAGCTAGATAAATTAATAGCATAAAGAAATATTAAGAAATATTGGGTGTAGTATAGGAAATTGGCTTAGGGTTGTTAAGCCAATTTCTATATATCCAAATAAGGAAAATATATTCCAAGCTTGTTTGAGAAATGTACATTAAAAGAAGACCCTAAGATAATATATTAATTTCTAAGTTGGGCACAATGTGGTATGAGGCATCTAAGTGTCAATCCTAGATACCCTAGTACATAACAATTTAAAATGATCATGTAGAGTAAGAAGTGTTGAAGGACATAGTGAGGTTCCTTGAGAAAATAAGTAAATATTCCAAATGAACCTTCCAAATAGACAGTTTGTAAAGTACATGCAATACATGTTCAAACACAAGTGCGACGGGCCAAGGGACCACTCTAACTGATTTGATTAGAGCGGTAGGGGACAGACGCACATGTGGGTCTAACCAAGTGGGAACAAGCCCCCTAACCAGTACTAGACCCTAAATAACTAACCTTACAATATAAAAAACCTATAACAAACAAATAATGATCAACAAGGGACTCTACAACCTAGGACCTTGTCGGGTGACACCTAAATAACCTAACTAAGTTAGGGACAAGCTAGTACCTAACCTAGGATTGTCCAAAAGGTTAGTTGATCCTACAACGTAGGGGGATCACTGTAATAATTACCCTAATACATAATTATTATTTATCAATATATAAGTATTTTAAATGGAAAAAAAACTAAATCAGAAAGCAAAATCTCAGAGTTCGGCTAAGACAAGAAAAAGACAAGACTAAAAACCTAAAAATAGGATTGTTTCCAAAGGGTTGGGTTAGTGATGGTCTATTAAAACATTGCGGGGCACTGTAGTAGATAACGCCCTGAGTAGGTTACCAAATGTATTAATTTACCAATATTTAAATTCAATTAATTTAAAAGTCTAAATCCTATACTAAAAGGACAATCTAGTTTCGGTCTATGAGGAAGAACAGAAACTAAGCACTGTAGTACCTCGAATCTAGGTGGTACAAAAGTTGTTATGGTCTAACAACGTGAGGGTAATTTAATTAATTCCCAGTTACTAATTAATTAATTAAGAAACTAATTATTAATAGTTTAGACAAGAGTCTTCTAAATCCTAGTGATCTAGGCCGAGGCGTTTTTGTTATTGATAATTGGAATAATTAAATAGGTTATATAGCTCCAAGTGTAACGACCTTGTTTAGTACGTTGTTGAGAGCAAGCAGATTTTATTTTCTGGAAGAAAATTGGCAGACAGATGAATCTTGCGAACTTGCCCCCAGATGTCCTAGTTGCCGTTCAGGCAACGGATTGACACGACGGGTCCGTAATGGTCACGATGGAAGTCGCTGGAGCGGGAGACCGGTCTTGTCCCATGACACTTAGAAATTCTGAAATGTACTGAAAATGACTCTATTGAACGCAATGACAAATTGAGCAGGAACCGACCGTCTCAGGCAGGACGGCTGTCACATGACTTACTTTTTACTAAAATCACAGTTCTCTGACCCTTGCGACGTACAGCAGGACGGACCGTCGCAGCCCGACGGCCCAGTCACTGCTGCGGTAATCCCAGGCTGGGTCGGATTATGATATTAAAATAATTAAGGGCGTTTCATGACTATTTCCTGCTTTAATGATTAAAGTAATGGTGTTAATGTTAATAAGGCTAATTACTTGAGGGATGTAAAAGAGGGTAACCTTAAGTTTAATTATGTGGTTATTAGTGCCCTCTTTTAAAACATAGTCTTATGATAATGAGGGTAAAAGAATAGAGGGTTTTGAATTAGAAAAAAGAAAATAAAGGAACAGCAAACGATAGAGAGGATCGAACGAGAGAAAGAGGGCGAAGAATCGACCGAGAAGAGGGGGGAAAACCACAAGGCTTGGGAAAGTCTTGGCTTGAGCACAGTTTCTTCGGTGGAGGGTAGGTTAGGGTTTTTACACTTATTCGTAGGTAAATTCTTAATAGCGAGATGATATGTGTTGGGTAGGATTAAGAGGTCTTCTTTATGTTTAAGTGTGTGTATGAATGATGTGACTTTAGTCTATCTGATTGTGTGTGAAACAAGACATTGATGATGTAAGCTATGACTTCCAAATCTTGAATAAAAACCTAATCTATGTTAATGATGAATGCTTTCATATGTAAAACGAAGGCTTGTCATGTGAACTAAAGTGATGAGTGATGACGCCTGTATAAAGGAAAGGCTTTTGATTAACTAAAGTGATGAGATGATGACGCCTAGTGGGATAAAAGAAGGCTGATGAATTAATCGAATAAAGATTAGTGGATCGGAATAGTGTTCCACGTACTGACCACAAGAATTAACTGGGACGGTGTCACGAACCGACAGTAGATGCTAGGGGAGGGATCGGAAGTGTCACGTACCCGAACAACAAGAATTAGTGAGGAGCGGGTGTCCACGCACCCGACACGTATAATAAGCTTGTGTAAGGAGGATCAAGAGTGTCACCGTACCCGACACATAGATTTAGTGGGGGGACGGGTTGTCACGAACTGACACGTAGATTAGGGGATCGGGGTGTCACTGATACCGACAGGTAGATGTCAGTAGGGGATCGGACGATGTCACGTACCCGAACACATAGGAATTCAGTGGGACCGAGTGTCACGACCGACAAGGTAGATGTAGGGATCGGAGAGTCACGTACCGAAATAGTAGAATCCACCGTCGCCGCACGGTGTCACGAACCGACCGTAGATGTAGGGGAGCAGTAGTGACAGTGAAATAGTCAAAACCGGTCACCGACACATAGATTGAGCGAGACGGGGTTTCACGACCCGACACGTGAAGATTGTAGGGATCGGGTGGTGTCACGAACCCAAACACCGTAGATGGTAGGGATCGGAGTAGAGGTCAGACCGACATATGAATTAGTGGGATGTGGCTGGAGGCTCACGAACACACGTAGACTGTGAGGGGATTCGGATTTGCAAGTGTACGTACCGGACACCATAGAATAGGGGACGGGTGCGTGTGTCACGAACTCGACATGTTAGCTTTGGGGATTCGGGTGTAACGAACTGACACATAGATTAGGCAGATCGGGTATGTCACTTCCGCACACATAGAATTAGGGGATCAGAGTGTCACGTTCTCCGACACATAGTAGTAGGGGATCAGGTGTAACGTTCCGCACACATAGTTAGTAGGGGATCGGAGTCGGAGGTCACGTACCGACACAAGAGGAATAAAGATAATGAATCTTGAAAGATGCCGAATATACTCAATCTAATAGAACATGTATCCAAATGAGTATGGTATGGAGCTTGAGTCCTCACAGATACTGTTAGGTGTGTGATGCGTATAATGATGTTCTTCCTTGTTGTATCAATGGTGAGAATATAGTTGATTTTATGTGTTATCTGAGATATATGCTTTCTGTTTGAGATTGGCGATGAATCTAACTCGGAGTACTCCTGTGGTTGTACTGACCCTCGTACTTTTAGTTTCTGTTCTGATATGGGAATGCGCAAAACGTGCCGTCTCTTCGATCCAGTAATTCTAGAGAAGTCTTCGTCCACAACGGATCTTCAGGTGAGGTAATGCTTTGATTGGACTGGATCCCTTCCCTCAGTTCTTGATGCTTGAAAGTTCAGGAAAAGTAGTAGTTTTATGATGTTTAGGTTCTATAAAGCTTAAGCATAATCTTAGTTTAGTACAATTGGCAACGGCAGGTTTCTGTGGTGATCGACTCAGATTTTTTGGGAGAGATACAATAGCTGTGTTGAATTTTAGAAGTATTGAATTGTCTTTTATTTATAGTATAAGTCTTCACGCATGCTTTATGTGAATTAAATGATGAAATGATAAGCGTTTAGATTGGTTGGAGCGTGTCCAACATGGGGGTTAAAAGGGGTTTTAGTGTCGGATGCCCAGTTTGAGCATCCCATTTTGTTTTGCAAAGCGTGGTATCACAAATCATTATTTCTTTGGTCTGCTCATCACACAAGACCTTCTAGTAGATTATCTTAAAGAACTCGCCGTACGTCGTTGACCTCCTTTAACTTTTCTTTTAGTGTTATACTTACCTTTGCTGAAACGATCACGTTCTAGATTCTTCGCCTTTCCTTTTCTCGTTCCTTCCCTTTGATCAATTATCATTTATCTCATGGTACACTAATTGTTATCATTTCTACAGAATCTCAGCATGCCCTCTACTCCCCCCCCCCGGATAGTTGAGACCTAGCCGTGCAACGGCAACAGCCCAAGCATAAGAGGTGCAAGACTATACGATTGACACGCTATGTGGCCAGGCCGCGACTCTGGCGGGCGGCGTCGCTACGTGATACCCGTTGTCACAGAGGTGGGTCCTGGGGGCCCCGGGGCTCCTTACCTTCCCCGAGGATAAAACGTTATGTAGTGTCTCTTCCCGCGACGTTCCTCTAGAGGGTGGGCGATTTGAGGCACGACGCGCGCTAGGCCCGGTCTGTTTTGTTTGGTGCTTCGTGGGCCGCGTTCGGGCGCGCCCCCTGCTGCGCACCGAGTCCCGAACTTGAGAAGGTGCTATATGGCTAAGCGGAAAAGGGCGTGAGGATGGGGGACGGAGGGCCGGTGGGCCCCGGCCCCTTCGCAACATCTAGCGAAGGTTCGAATACCATGCACAACTCACCCGTGCCCCCTAGCTGTTGGATTCAATGCAGTTCGCGTTATCTTAGGGGTTGTTGCTGCATTTAGGGCGTCAGGTACCAACCTCACATGTACTTCTGTACCAAGACACATCAGCCTTTCAGTTTAGCTAGGCGCGTAGAACACGCATCAGCACTGAGCCCGTAGGGCCCCTATAGCGATGGGATGCCCTCGCCTTGTTGTGCCCTTTGGGGCCCGTTTCGCCCACGCCACTTGATCGCCTGGTGCCCTCGTAGAGGTGGACACTGCTCCGACAGTGAATCCTTTTGTACGGTTTGCACATGCAACCTCAGATTCAAGGGTGCCGCCTGATCTTGTGAACGACATGTTGTTCTGGAGGGGCAGTCAGCGACTAGAGAGACTCACAGACGATGGTATAGTAGGCGCGCTTGTGGTGTTGAGGCAGATAGGCGCTGGCAGTGGGGTCTTCATTTTCGCCTGCAGGTGCATCGCGGCGACTATTTTATGGTAAAGCAGTACCGTTGAGTTGTGACTGTTTTACAGAGCCCATTGTGTAGATGTTCGGGACGTGGTCTCCCCTTAATACGGAGCGAACCAGCAGCGAGTGCCACATGTACTGACCCACCTTGCCTTGTTTGCTCGTTGCAGTAGGCTACTGTTCCTGCAGGGTCGGGTGTGTAGGTATGAGCCCAGGGATTCTGAACGTTGATTTGCACTAGTCGATCAGGATTTTGGTGATGAACAACACACCCAGGGACGGCAAGGATGCGAGTTTCTTAAGCCAGATCAAGTAGGATAGGAGGTCGGTCAATGCCTATGAGGCTAAGGTTTCGTGCCACTATCCAGGATATGCCACCCAACTTGTTTAAGTCACAAGGCGGATTCGCCATTTTGTGAAGAGGGGTTGAGATTAGAGTTGCGAATTTCAGCTTTACGGTAGCGGAAAAGCGAAATCGTTTCAAGAGGTAGTTAGGACTTGTGTAGAGGTGGAAGGAGGTGAAAGCCAAATGAATTCACCATGCATCGGACCTCTAAGAGTTGTGAAAGGGGGGTGAGTTAATGGTCTTACTCTAAAGCACAGGGTTCCGGAGGTTACTCAGTTCGAACCAGTCGTCTTACTACAGACTGTAGTGGGGGTCCACCCCAGACCGGTAAAATCTTGAGGACCCATGCGTGAATCTAGAGAGTGTATGGATGTGGGTTTTGGAGGAGACCTGGACATATTAGGAGGAAGGAAGTGTCCAAAATAGATAGAGTAATAGACCCCCATAGCTAGAGGTAGAGGTGGTCAGGGCAGATGGCGTTATTCTGGAGGGAGTGGTGGCGAGGTAATGGTGGTCACCAAAACGGCCGGGGGTGCCGGGGTGATGGGCAAACTGGGCCAAAAATCACAACATTGGTACGGACAAGGGACAAACAAATGAAAAGGGCCCATTGTTATGCTTTCCTTAGGAGAAGCGGAGGCGGGAGGAGACATCCGATGCTGTAATCACAGGTAACATGTTAGTGTGTGATTGACATCGCTCTGTATTTTTTGATCCTGGATCACATTTCTTATGTATCTTCCTCATTTGCTAATGGTATCTAAATTACATGTGAATTACTTGATAGCCTATTCGTGTTTCTACCCGGTGGGTGAGTCTATGGTGTGTTAAAGGTATATAGGTCTTGTTTGCTGAACTTTGTGGGGAGCAAACACTATGTTAGATTTGGCTATCTTAGAAATGGTTGATTTGATTTGTAATTTGGGTATGACTTGACTTTTTACGCAATTTTCGATCTTTGAGGAATGCTATTAAAATGCTTGACGTTAACCCAACAGCCTGGGACAGATCCGCTAGTAGTGGGGGTGAGGGTGACTACACTTCCAATCGGTGCTTCATCTCCTTCTTCGTGCTAAGAAAATGGTTAGTAAGGGGTTAGCGTTCTTGGCAATACTAAGGATGGACACTACCCAAGTACCGTCGATGGAGTCGGTTTCGGTGGTCCGTGAGTTTTGGATGTGTTCCGCTACAGATCCTCCGGTTGACACCAGTAGGGATATTTGAATTGTGTATTGATCTTGAACCGGGGTACTCGCCATTTCTAATACCCTTATAGGATGGCTCCCGCCGAGTTAAGAGAGTAAAAGCCAAAAACTTACAGAGTTGTTGAGCAAAGGCTATTAGACCAAGTGCATTCCTTGGGGTGCTCGGTTTTTATTTATGAAGAGAAGGATGAGATTTTCGGTGTGCATTAGAATACCGGAGTTGACAAGGTAACCATAAAGAACAAGTATCCTCTTCCTCGACATTGATTGACTTGTTCGACAGTTACAAGGGCGGTGTCTTCTCTACGAATTGACTTGAGATCAGGTTATCATCAATTGGAAAATACGCGGCAACGGCATGTGCCCAAAGACTGCTTTTTTAGAACCAGGTATGGGCACTACGACATTTGTAGTTGATGTCTTTGGTCTTCGAATTTGCCCCTGCTTCGTTCAGGAGTTTGATGGAAGGGATTTTTTTTAAGCCATATTTGAATCTCGTTGTGATCGATTTATGAGGATATACTTGATATTCTATAAAGAAGGCGAACAGAGGAGCATTTGCGAATGGTATTGGAAATGTTGAGGGAGAAAAACGATTTATGCCAGTTCTCTAAGTGTGATTTTGGGCTAGCTGCAGGTGTCCTCTTGGGGACGGATTTACTAAGGACTGGGGTGATGGTGGGATCCTTCTAAGATCGAAAGGCTAGTGAAAAATGGGGTAAGACCTAATAATGGGTCAGAAATAGAGCTTGTTGGGTTAGCTAGCTACTACCGCCGATTTGTCAAGGGATTCTCTTCATTGCTTCCCAATGACGGAATTGACTAAGAAAATGTTGCCATTGTATGGTCGGATGAGTGTGTGGAAAGCTTTCAGAAAGCTCAAGACTCTGTTGACTACTGCCACCAATTCTCACTTTGCCAGTGGAAGGCAAGAATTCAGTGTGTATTGTGAGCATCTTAGCGGGTTGGGGGGCAGTGGTTTTGACAGTGCTAAGAAGAGAAGAATGTGATTGCTATGCTTCAAGACAACTTAAAAATGCATGAACGTAACCCAATCAATCATGATTTGGAATGGCCGCGGGTAGTGTCTGCATTAAAGCATGGAAAAGACACTATCTATATAGGGTTAAGTGTGAGTCTAAAAGATATCATAGTTACCAGATGTCTTACTCGAGAGATTTGAATTGAGACAGAGGAGATGATGGAACTACTGAAGGGACTATGGGACACCTTACTATCTTGTATCATCCGGGGACTGCAATTTTGATAGCGGATGCTTTAAAGTAGAAAGGCGGGGGGGAGCAGGGAAGTTCTAGTCCTTTGCAAGCTTCTAGAGGCCCATTGGCTAGAGAGTTCAGATTCTGGTAAGACATTAGATTGAGATTAGATGTAAATGAGAAGGGAGGATTTTTAGCTGGTGTGGAGGCAAGATTTCCTTCCTTGACATAGATCCAAGGGGAATACAGTTTGATGATGAGAAACAACGTCGAAATTCAGGGATTATGGGTTGCGAGGAGAGGCCTAAGAAGCGAGAAGGATGAGGAAGGGTTTGAGAATAAGGGAGGGAAAGGGTGATGTGTACCCCTGTTGTGAATGATTTGATCCACAATATTATTACAGAGGCCTCATGTCGGGATATTCTATACCATCTGGTGCAAACCAAGAGACCGTGACTCAAGGCTGGCAACACTTTTGGTGGAGTAGAAGAATGAAGCGCCGACATGTATTAGTTTGTTGCCAATGTCCCAATTGTCAACAAGTAACGTAGGAACACCAGAGGCCGGAGGAACCACTTCAGAGAATGACCATGCCTGAACGAAGTGGGAGAGGAATCTGCAAGGACTTCGTGGTTGGTCTTCCAAAGTCATTGGGGGTAAGTTGATTCAATTTGGGAGATTGTGGATAGAATTTAGGTAACTACGTCTGCTATTCATTCCGGTCAAGGGGTGCTTACACTTTGCAGAGAAGTTTAGAGAAGTTAGCCAAACTTTACATGATCAGGATTGTTCGGTTGCATGGGGGGTTCCACATCCCATTCATATCAGCTAGAGGTAAGCAGTTTATTTCTAGTTTTTGGAAAAAGTGCATGCGGAATTGGGCTACTAGGTTGGACCTTATACGCGTTCCATCCTCCGACGATGGTCCGTCTGAGCGACCGATTGAGTTAGTGTTGGAGGATATGCTTCGTGCGTGTGTGATTGAATTTAGTGTCAATTGGGATAACTTCTTACCCTTAGCGAGTTTTCATACAATAATAGCTATCACTCGAGTATTGACATGGCTCCATTGGAACACTGTATGTGTAGGGAGATGTAGGTCCCCCAGTGGTTGGTTGATGCATTCGATTGTGAGGACAATTAGGGTACGATTTTTTAGGGGATTCGATAGAGAAAGTGAAGTCCATTCAGAAAACTTCTAGAGGCGCAAAGCAAAGTAGGCAAAAGAAATATGCAGATCGCAAAGGTTTAGAGACTTAGCGTTCATGGAGGGTGAAAAAGTCTGTTGAAAGTTTCGCCAATGAAAGGGGGTGTGAGCGGTTTGGTTAAAGAGGCAAGCTAAGCCCAAGGTACAAGTGGTCCCCTTTGAAGTACTCTAGCGAGTAATGGAGGTGGTTTATGAGTAGCCGATCCTCCAGGGCTGTCCGGGAAAGCATACGGTATTCATGTGTCGATGTGAAAAATACCATGGGGATGGAACCTACTAATACGTGGATTCAGTTTTTGCTTGATGAGATTTGTTTATGGGAAGATCCTGTTGCTATTTTAGATAGAGAAGATGGGGCAAGTTGAGGTCCAAGGGAGATCTGCATCCTCAAGGTGCAATGGAAGAATCGAACCGGTTTTGAGAAGAGCTATTGGGAGAAGGAGGGCAGATATGAAGAAAGATACCAAACATCTGTTTACAAGAACCAGGTTTTATTTCGGAAAACTGGGCAGAGGCACGGATGCCACGACGGGACCGTCGTGGATTGGTCTCGTCCATGAAAACTTAGAAATTTTTGAAATGGGTAATGAAAAAATCCGACTCTCTGAACGCCACGACGCAATGGCAGGCGGACCGTCTCAGGCCACGATCTGTGCACGTCACAGGAACTTTTTATAAAACAAGTCCTCTGACCCTTGCAACGGACAGCAAGGACGACCGTCGCAGGCAGACAGGCCCTGTCAGGGCTGCGTAATCCCAGGCGTGTCGGATTTCTGATTAACTATTTAAGGGGCGTTTGGACTATTCCTGCTTTAATATAAAGTAATGGGTTAATGTTAATAAGTCTAATTACTTGAGGGAATAAATAGTAAAAGAGGTAAACTTAAGGAATAGGGATTATTAGTGCCATCTTTTAAAACTTAATTATATGTAATTAGAGGTAAAAGAAAGGGGTTTGAATACAGAAAAAGAAAAAGAACCAGCAAAGAGAGAGAGAGGATCAGAACGGGAGAAGAGGGAAGAGGGAGAATCGACGAGAAGAGGAAAACACAAGGCCTTGGGAAATCTTGCTTATCATAGTCTTCGGTGGAAGGGGAGGTTATGGTTTTTACAATATTGTATGTACACTCTTAATAGCGAAATGATATGTGGGGTAGTATTTATAGAGTCTTTTTTATATGGACCTTAATTGTGTGTATGCCTGATGTTGATGTTATATAATGATTGTGATGAAACAAGCATGATGAAGCTAATTGAAATCCCAAATCTTGATATAAAACCTCATCTATTGTTAATGATGAGCTGATCTAAAAGACGGATTGATGAACTAAGTGATGAGATGATGAGCCTTGTAAAAGGAAGGCTGATGAAACTTAAAGTGAGAGATGAGGACGCCTTGGTATAAAAGAAGCTGATGAATTAATAGAATAGATTCGTGGACGGGAGTGAGTGTCACGTACCGGGACCCATAGACTTAGTGGGACGGGTGTCACGAAACCGAACACCGTAGAGGTAGGGGATCGGAAATGTCAAGTTACCGACAATAGAGTAGTAGATGGGTGTACGAAAACCGACACGTAGAGGCTAGGGATCGAGTAGTGTCACGTACCGACACATCGAATTAGTGGGACGACGGGTGGATGTCACGACACTGACACGTAGATTTAGGGGATCGGGTGTCGATGAACCGACACGTAGATGTAGGAGGCATCGGAGAGTGTCAGTACCGACACCTAGGAATTAGTTGGGACGGGTCTACGGTCACGAACGACACGTAGATGTAGTTGAGGTCCGTATGACACATAAAAGTGGAGGACGGGTTGTACGAACCGACACGTAGAATTAGTGGGACGGTGTCACGAACCGACACGGTAGTGTAGGGGATCGTAGTAGTGTCAACGTACCGAACCCTAGAATTAGTTGGGGACGGGTGGCACGAACCGCAAGCCACGTAGATTAGGGGACGGGGTGTCACGAACCGAATGTAGAATTAGGGGATCGGAGTGTACGTTCTGACACATATAAATTAGGGGGGGATCGGGTAGTTGTAACGTTACGAACACATAGTAGTAGGTGATCGGAGGAAGTAGTGTCACGTTTCGACTTGACACATAGTAGTAGGGGATCGGAGTGCCGATGAAAGGTGTCACGTACCGACACACGAGGACTAAATCTAATTGAATGTTGAAAGATGCTAATATATCAATTAAAGAACATGTATCCAATGAGTCTGGTATGGAGGCTTGAGTCCCCACATGATATGTTTCGATGATGCTATAAATTATGTTGTACTGTTGCATATCGTGAAATGTAAGAATATTCAGTTATTTTATTGATGTTATCTGAGATAGATTGTTTCTATTTGAGTTGGCGATGGATATCTACTCAGTACTTGGGTTTTATGGACCGACTACTTTATGTTTTCGCTTGTATATTGTGGATCAGAAACGTGCGTCATTTCGACCTCAGACAGTAATTCTAGCCAGTGTACACCGGATCTTCAGGGTGATTGAGCTAATGTCTTCTAGCTGGACTGGATCTCTACTCATGTCTTGATGCCTTGGAAGTTTCGGCAAGACGAGTTTTATTTGGTTTTAGCTTCTTGAATACTTTTAGTTTAGTAAATTGATCATAGATGTTCGGTTTTGTGATGACTCCGTTTTGGGGGAAAATAATAGATGTGGAATTTTAGAGAAGTTATTGAATTGTCTTTGATTTATGGTTAGTCTTCCGCATGCTTTATGTTGATTATAAATTGAAATGATAAGGGTTTACAGAGTGGTTGGTTCGCTCACATAGGAGGATAAATGTGGGTGCCAGTCGCGGCTCGGTTTTGGGTCGTCACACCAAGTATAATTAGTTAAGATTCAGTTTATAAAGGATTATACACGTTATTCTCTTGAAAATATCGCTACAACAGAACTCAAGAGAAAAACCTGAAAACAAGAGAAGTCGCAAGTTAAACCCTAGAAAGTTAGCATAACTTCTTCAAGGTTCTTTCATGCAAAGTTCGTAGTGATCTTCATATATTTTATTCTAAAGAAAAATATGGGTTTTCTCTGCTACAATTCTTCCATCAAGAGGCTTTTCAAATATTTTACTTCAACAATATAAAAACTAGGGTTGTTCCCTTTGTATCACATATTCATCTCCCTTGTTCTCCTTATTTCTGATTCTTGTACTTTAGTAGCATGATTATTGATGCATTATTGATTGTATGTGGTGTTAACTTATCTTATATTTATTATTAAATGATTCATACCTCAAGTGAAATATACGTGTCAGATTCACATACTTACGGTGTTATTTACATGAGTATTGAATGTTATAATGCCTACTTGTTTTTCAACAATATGAATTTTTATGTGTATTTGTTGAATTATTTATATTTTAATTATAGGTTAAAAGTTGACTTTTTTAACATGTTAATTACTATAATGTATTTCATGAAGTAACTGAATTGGATAGTGATAATACTATGTCATGAATCTAGTGAAATTATGATTTATGCCAACAAATTGACTAACAAAACTGTCTAAATATTAATCCCAAAAGTATGTGGTGTAATAATTTATTAAGATATACAAAGGGATAACATATAATTTCAATAACACTCAGAACATAGGAGTAGGAAATTTGGAACGAGAAAAATTCCAAACGTACCCTATCTACAAAACTTGTGAATGAATTAAATCGTAGAAAGAATAAATAACCATCATAAAGAATGATATAAGTTTAGTAAGTGACATAATCAAGTTAAGGTGAGTAAATATATAACTAAGATTTAAGTTATGAAATTAACCTAACATAAAGTGCTAGAAAGAAGAGAGATGAGTCTAAATAATATTTAATCATTAAGTCAATAATATTCACAAGAGAGGGTACTAGAGCCTGTGAGACCAGTCTCACTCGCACCATGATGATAAAGTAATGTCTCAAGATCATAATCATGAAGTAAAGAGAGGGATGACCAGCCATCCATCGAGAAAGTAAATCTCATAACTAGAAGCGAGCTTCCATAATGTGTGAGTAAACTCTAAAAGATAAGAAGATAAAAATCTGAGCTTAGCAACGATATACTAGCAATGAGCTTGTGCCACCGTATGTAAGTCTGATGAGATGATATCACCACCCAGGTGGACTAGGGTCTCCATACGTCTCCTAGTCTTAGAGCTATGTGGCAAACAGAGGGGCACTTAGCTAGTGGATTCCACCTGTTTTTGGTTTGAAGGAGACACCGGATTTCATGTTTATCTCACATGATTTATGTCTGTTATAGCTCAGGACAAGTATTCGGTTCAGCCGTAAACCCCCATTTATAATGTGGGGAAGACATCAAACGGTTCACCATAGTCGGTGAACCACCCTTTTCGGTGTGGGGATGACACATATATGGGTTCACTTTAATCGATTAATCACCCCTTTCAGATGTGGTGGAGACACTGGATTGCATGTAGCTCACATGATCTACTTCCGTTAATGCAAAGAGAATTCTTTATAAGAGAATGAAAGAATAAAGTTGCATTGTCAAAGTGAGCAATCGGGGAAAGAAGTAGAATCATAAGTTCATAGTGAACTAAGTAAGGTAAGATCTTAAAGAATATTTAATCACTAGTGTTTGATAGACATAAAAAGGTGTGGTAGCCAATAATGGATAATGGATTATTCCCCAAGAACCATATATTATGTCAATAATCAAATAAAAGGCATTCCCAATAATGATTGTCTTATTAATATAATCATACTTAACAAAAAGAAGAATGGGAAATCTAACTCGTAAGCAGTGCAGCCTAATCATTTCCTTAATTTTGTGAATTGCTTACTCGATTCATTGTAGTTATGGGACTACAGTTAATCATTTCACTTTTAAGTAAAACATAAGATCGAAGGAAATCATTGAAGTACACAACAAAAGTTAGAAAAGACTTAAAAATAATTTTAAAATGTAGTTGGCAACTCTCGGCCGAAGAGCAAAATTATAAATTCGTGTTTAAGATTTTAAAAAATTATGTTCATGATTCCAAGATCTTATGTTCATATGGACAATGAGTTGTGTGCCTTAGTAGCATCATAACGTGTCATATAAATATCATAAATCAAGATTAACAATTTAAGTAAGAAGTAACGTTTTAACAATGATTGACACATTTACGAAGAGCTTTCCTTATTCATGCATAGTCCATTATGCATTATGTGCATACACCAATACTTTATACTAGTGGTGTACTAACCCCATATATATTTACTATTTATAGATGCAGGTTCTCAAAAAGGTTTAAGTTCGACAAAGCGGTTTGGAATAGATGTCTCCAAACTTTTGTAGGTTCTCTTGAGTTTACGGATGCTACGTTTTTTTATTCTAGCTTATTTCATTAGTTTTAGCTATTGACTACTCTACGAAGCCTTTCCTTTCAAGTATTTATTCAAAGCATAGTAATAAGGACAATTGGAAAACTATTAGTATTATTATTACGATCATTCGTTTCATTTATTTAATCTATTGATATATGGTTGTTGAGTTTGAGCTATTAGAATATCAGTCTTATGCATTATCGTATGAAGTCTATTTACACTTCATTAAGTATTAAAAGTTTTAAATTTCCACAAATTTAACTGTATGATTGTGATGTAAGCTAAGAAGAGGCTTGTGTGTGATCTCTAAGAGGTTAACGACTCTTGTTGCGAATCGGATTCAAGAATGTTGGTCGTGAAAAAAAATAGGGACGTGTACTAGTTCAACTACACTAGTTTCTAGACATCAAGGTATTTCATTGAAGTTGTGACTCTAACTTTTAATAATTATGTTTTCTACTGTTGTTTTAGGTCTAAAACATCATTACTAAACATATGAGGCTCTAGTATAGGTCATGGAAATTACAGGGTGTTACGACACTACTCATATAAAATCACTCGGTGCTAAGATAAATTCTCTTTATTGAAAATCCTTTAGTAATGATTACATTATAAAAGTATTCTTTAGGTGATTGACTCCCCGTATTATTAACTCAGATGTCAATGATGAGAGTATCCTTATATCAACATAACTAATGTCAGAAAACCTTTGATGTGGACGTAGCATATTAAGGGACCATATAGTTTAGGATACCATTGAGATCACCTTTCAAAGTCCCCTGTAATGGCTACATCATCATACATGTATAATGGACATGATTTCATGTGTGTATATACGTATATGTGAGCAAATATTCACACAAAAACCCTTAGACCACGGATGTTCATACTTTATTTTTTTCATGCATAATTGTATATGTGTAACGATATGAGAAAATCGTTCAAATAAACATACTTAGATAATATGCATATTCATAAAATACTCATGCATTCATACTCATGTACATAGATAACAGTCCTAGGAACTATTCTATCAAGGCATACATGTGCAATGCACATACAAGATTCCATACCCTTGTCCGTACTAGTACACCAATAAAGTCATCCTCGTTAAGGGATGAACATATACTCTACATGCATAGTAGTAAACAAAAGTTCATATGATAATACCCTTTCATTAAACATTATGAACCTATACTTCTTGTACGCGTGCATTAGGTTTAACGGTGTGTACATTGGTCAACAAGATCACATAATGGCTATTGTAACATGTTGGAAAAACCCCTAGACGTAACTGACATCGTCATCCTCTTTAAAGAATAATAATTGTCTTTTAGCTTGGATTTTTACATTAGAGGTAAATTTTGCGAGAAGATTTAAAACTTGTTACTACTTGTAGATTAAGAACCGACATAGGACCTCTACATATATAATATAAATATAGATATATATAGATATT
This sequence comes from Solanum habrochaites, assembly GCA_027704765.1. NCBI lineage: Eukaryota > Viridiplantae > Streptophyta > Magnoliopsida > Solanales > Solanaceae > Solanum > Solanum habrochaites. Next base: position 22,262,954 of record JAKWJA010002493.1, read on the forward strand.
ATAGCCTCAACAATAATTCATCCAACTCAAATCAGTAATTAAGAACATGTGACAAAACGTGGGCTAACAGGTGCATGTTTAGAATGAAAGTTTGTTGTATGTTCTAAAAAGTCTCTACTGCCAAGTGCTAGAGAGTCTCAATCATCGGTTTGGTGTGAATCTGACACACTCTAGGTGACACAAGAATTGAAAGTTAGCCATTGAGACGTTCATGGGTATCTTTAGTGTGACTTGCATGTTAAGATGTTTCTTACGTCCTCAATTAGGGTTAAACATGCATGTAAGATCATGAACATGTTTGGGTGTATATATACGTTGAAAACGTCCGGTTACGACTTTACAAGGGCCCCACAAAAGAACCTCAAAAAGGACCCAAAGGCTGTCGAGACACTGCCTTGGCAGTGTGAATCGACGAGCCGAACCACTCCTTGTCATTGGACTGACGTCCTATCTATGGGGAGGTATTGATTGGAACTTATCCTGGAGAAGGCTTAGCCACACGACAGCCTCATACACAAATGACTAAAGGCAAAGGATGGTCTGTCGACGGACAAATGTACTATCGTAGGGTCTATCGATAAAGGCCTTCAGTTATTGCCATGCATGTTGCCTATTTATGGGGTGAATGGGAAATTCACCCCACATTCTATCCTGACACTACAAGGTTTATTTAGTTATTTTTGGGTGTATTTATGTAATAAAAAACGTGATGAAACTCATTCCCAATTCAATTCACCGAATTAGACATTTCCTCCAAAAAATAATTCTCTCTACAAACCTCAATTGAAGATGAAGATCTAGAACAACTTGGAGATTGGATTCGTTTAGTTTCTTAATCATATTTTAGATGTGTTTGTCTAGATAAAGGTATGGTAATCCTTCAACTCTAGTTATCCTTTTATCTAGGGAGTTACTCTCAATGTTTTCAAAGAGATTTCATGATCTAACATTCAATCATTCAATCTAGCCATGGATTGTTTCTATAAACGTTTCTCAATCATGATGAATTGAATATAATGTTTTGGTTTTGACGTGGATTTCAATCCAATTACATTGTGAACCCATGTTCCTTCCCAAACTCGACTTAGCTCTGGCATGGGCATTATGATAGTGGATTTTTCTTTGTTGAACTGTGATTCTATTATGTTAAATTGATCATGTCTACTGTTTATTAAGTATATTGACGGTGAATTATGTGATATTGGATCCATATACTTTGATGTATCGAAAACATGATCTTTATTATCTATTTATTGTCAAAGTATGGACTTCACCTTCACATCTAGTCTATAGTACATGTATATAGAATTCATTTATATAAATTAATTGTAGCTATTATATTATATTTATGTTATTGTTGAATTGTGGGTATGAACCCTTGGTGATCAAATCATAGGAATCTTGGTAAAGATTGATCTACATGTTTTAGTATGTAGATTGATGATGCTAGCATGCTTATTGTGAGATTCAATTATGTTAATCTTATGGATAGCTACTTCCTATGATGTAATTTGATTATGAAATATAGGTAATGTATCTACTGTTTATCAATGCATGATAGTCTTAATAGGATTAACCTATGTAAATTTATCTTCCATGAATTCGTAATATGAAGAATGCTTATAGTGATCTCGAGTTTATTTGTAATTGTAGTAGGATCTCGTTAAGGTAATGATTTCTTTAGATACTGCCCTACATGTCCATTTTTGATGATATTGATTGATGATTCAATACTATGGAAATTTGTTGATGATCTATGTCCATCTTTTCTCTATAATAATGGCAATGGTTTGAACTAGTTGTATCATGATCTTGTACCGACTTGTACATGGTTTATTTCACGATTAAAGTACATTTACATATATCAATATACATGTATTATTGATGAAAAGGGTGTATTGATAAATTTTGATCAAAAGGGTTGATTAATTTGTAAGATCTACTCTTCTCTTCTACTTCTCTATAGTATTGTTCAAGAAGACTTTTATGACATTGTGTGGTATGGTCCATTTATGGTGGTAGTGTTCATTTTATTGCAAATATATATATGATGTGATCATTTCCTTGAAGGCAAATTATATTATGAATGTGTGTTGGTAATGAAGCACCCTATGTGAAGTTCATGTCTAGTTTCCTATTGTAGTTGTGACCTAGGTTGTATTGATTTTGTATAAGCACGTGTATACTTATGTTAGTGTAAAGTGTATTTTATTCCATGGATGAGTTATAATGGTGTATTATCTCTTACTTGTGTACCCCAATGTGAATGTGTGAATAGCTAAGGTTGGGAGTCTTGGAATTAATGTGAACATTGTCTAGTCTCCTACGCTAAATTCAAGTAAATGACTAAGACCCTAAGTAGGAGGACCGAAGGAGGGTTACTTAGAATAAATTGAAGTGATGAACCCACCTATACATTGAAGAAGTAACTCTTTAAGGAGTTATTGGAAGGTGATCTAAGGTGTATGATTAAGGTTATGTCTTTATGCATGGCATGTTAGTATTTGCTACTTATTGTGAAGATGTGCATGGTATGAGTCTCTATGAGGTTGTCTTATTCTTATGTGCAGAATGTTAGTCTTAATAACTATATGATATAGCTTGTTGACACGAATGAAATTGTATTCACTTACTTGTTGATGTATAAATTGGATGTTAAGTCTTGTATTCTAATGATAGGTCTACTATTTATGTGGGAGGTTACTGGACTTTAGTTGTACATTGCACTAGTAGATTTAGGTTGCGATTATGAGTGATGTCTCATAAATCCATATGTGATGTAAAATAATTATATGCTCATAATGACTAAGAGTTTATTGTAAGGTCCATAAGGTCGTGGCTTAAATGTGTCTATCATGTGCTATAGTTCTATGATGATATGTGACGACTTTTATTGTCACGACCCAAAAGAACGCCCTAAAAGTTAGGAGGAAACCTCGTTTAATGACCGGGTGTACGAAAACCTGTGGGAACCCTCGTTTAATGACCGGGTGTACGAAAACCTTTGGGATCTTTTTCAAGCCCTTCAACTAGAGTTCATTACATAAGCCATGAAAAGTAGTGCGGAATTAAAACTTTTCAAGAACATTTTATATAAAATGGAATCTTTTATAGATACATAAAAAAATCTCATCATCAAAAGCCAAACATAATGACACGACATAAAAAACATAGGTACACGACCCTTTACATTGAAAGAAATAAATAATAATTATTTAAATAATAAATTATGAAACAGACTGTGCCATCGAATGTAGGTGGACATACTTAGTCTTCAGAGAAACTTTCCCAAGATTCACCTTCAAGACTTGAACCTTCAAAATGGTTCCAACCTATATTTATAGTATAGAAAAGTATTGGGTTAGTAGAAATAATGTATTTAAGTATGGAATATGCAAAAACATGTGAAAAGGGAAATTTTAGTAAAATAACATTTCATGCAAATTTAGCAAAACATTGCATAACATAAAGCAAAACATCATAAGAATCATCATTTAACACTTACAGAAGAATTACCATAATTTTAAACTCAAATGAACACCCTAAAATAAACTTCCAAAACTTTACAATAAACTCAAATTGAACTTCACAATGAAACATTTCTAACATTACAATGAACTCGTCCTATTCTAAATGAGTGAACTTCAAAAGCCAAGTGAAATAGAAAGTGAAATCATTTTCCGTATGAGTTTCCCTACCTCAAGACTATCCTTAGACTCACCAAGGTAAGACATTAAGGAAGTATGCATATTCCTCCTTCAATACACACCAATGAAATTCTGAAGACTACCCCCTTTGGATTTCTCAACTCGGAATAAAAATCCCCTACATCTATGGACATACATTAAAATACACACAACAAACCACCAAAGTTTCCCCTTTCGGAATGACTACTAAGTGCAATGGTAGATGGCGTCCCATATCACCACTTACCCTAAGTAGCACATGCTTTTCGATTGTTTTTTACACAATTGCTTCCCTTTTGAAGGTCCTACTTATTGCAATGGATAGAAGGTCTCATACAACCACCTACTCTAGTCGTGACGTTCTTTTTAGAGACTTTATTTTCATTCAATCAAATAAGTATCACCAAGAATCCCCTTTCGAATTGCCTATCATTAGGTCAAATGGAAAATCGTGTCCCATTCCACTACATAACCTAATTAGAACACTCCTTTATAAGTGTTAGGACGTTCATATCTGATAACTTTTGTAGGAGTGAGCTTCACTCACAATAGACCATAGAGCCGAACAAGAATCCCGATATTAAAGTCCCTATCGGATGAGGTATTCCTCACATTGCCCTACGGTAAGGTCATGATTATTTAGATTTACATGGCTTTCCCATAGCTACACCAACCTACGATGGGCATAGTTAAGGATAAGAGGATTCTTCTAACTAATCATATTTATAACTAACCAGAGCAGTACTCCTCTCAAGAGGTACATTGGAATACAACATCTCAACTCACGAAGTGTACCCACCTCTTCTTCATATCCTCTAGGTGCTACACATAACCCCCACATATTCTAAACACTTTAAAACTATTGGTTAAGGATAACTAGTGAACACCACAACTCAACTCACGAAGGGAATTCATCCTCTAACCTATCATGGAAAACTCATGGGTTGTATTGAGGTTTCTACTAAACACTTCATCTGAAAATCAAGAATAATTTTCACCCCAAAACTCCCATTTGTACTTAACATAAGTGTGAGTGTTTGTACATGTGAGCACACATAGAGCATAGGCTTCATTTCATTTACATTTCATTTTATACATTCTCAGACCTTCCTTCAACACATCATACATTTTACATACTTTACATAATGATATTAGTCCTTTAGACATAATCCTTAACATACTTCATAACAAGCTTTATAAACAATTAACAGGAATAACTTTATTTAAGCAAACACTCTAACATACTTGACATAATCACTTCATAAGGCACATTTTACAAGAATGGCATATTTATCATCTTACTTCACATAAAAAGTCTTAATAGTATCATTCACAAGAAACTAATAACTTCAAATTCATATAATTCAAATAAACACAACAACCAAGAAGGTGAACCATATTATTCAAGAGCTTTTCAAAATTGAAACTAAAAAACATAACCAACTTACCCTTTAATAACCGTTCTCACCTATATAATTACTCTAGTTTTCCTTCATACTAATTTCCTTGCGCATTACTAAAAAACAACAATAAACAAACCTAAAAACCACACTAACCTTAAAGACTACAAATTCACGCTCATTTTATCCATTTCTTAAGCTAAAAGTTTGAAATATGCATTTAAATGAGTTCATTAGGTGTTTAATATTAAAATAATCAATTAATACTAGAATAAAAACGTTTGAATCATTGAACGCTTTTACAAGAAGACTCATGCTTAAACTCAAAGATAGACCATATTTGAGTTTGAAAACCCCTTTTTACATCTTTTGGAATTGACTCCTTCAATGAATGAGGGTTTCAAGAATGTATTTAATACCTAATATTGAATAAATAAAAAAAGATTTTTGATGAATAAACGACCACCAACAGCCCTCCTAGAACTTCTCGACTTCTACCTTCCATTGAGACTTGAGAGAGAATACTAAGAGAGAGGGGTTTTGGATTTATAATAGAGGGGTCTAATAATTAGGTATTAAGGTTCAGAACACTTGAATATACCTAAAAAACACTTAAAATAACATGCTTGGGTCATAAAAGACTTGGGGTTAATTTACAAAACACCCCAAGTCAAGGCAGCCACTTATCATTCCCCCCCCCCCATAGATGAGACCTAACCAACGGACCATCTGTGCATCTATGGACCGTTGGTGGGGTTTCGTGGGTTTACACTTAGATTCAAATGGATACTGTATATCTTGACTTGCGGGGACAATCTACACCATAGGTTAACAAACCGTTGGTGGACCAACGTATCGTCCTGAGGTTCTTCGTTTGGTCACTGCTTAGGCAGTATGGTCCAAGTCTTGGGCCCTTCATTTAGGGCCCCTTGTGTGTCCTATGTAGGGTCGTTCCAGGACGTTAAACCCCTAAAATAAGTTGTCTAGGTCTAAGTAAAATCGCAGAAGTATCACCCACGAACACATAACAACTCAATTCAAAACACCACAAGAACCAATGGGGCTGATTATACGCTCAAAACTTACTCTTCTCAAATGAGAAGTAAGCGGTCGCGTCAAGTAAATAACCCACTGAGTGAGGTGGATCGTTCCCCCTATGAAAATAGTCCTAAGACTTAACTTTACATTGTTTAGGAACTATTTTCGGTTGATAACCTTCATTAGAATTTAAAAACATAAAAATGTAAATAGGGGGGTTTTTGTAATTCCTAAATAAGTACAAAGAGCTAACTACATTTGAAAGAGACACTAAAGTTTTGAAGTAGGGTTTTAGAGATCAATTAATCAAAGTTAACTAGGGTTTACGTGTTTCCCAAGGTTTCATAATTGATAATTCTAACTTAGACAATTCTTCCTAGTATTTGAAATGCAAAGTGATATTTATTATTTCGAAATCCTTTGGTCTGGCATCTAGAAAATCTCCTCCGCACCTTGGTCGGCTACGTGTGTTGCTTTCCTAACCCTTATCGTTACCGATCATATTAGCATCGTATTCGATATTACTAAGTTATTACCTCGTACCATCAATACTACCATTATAATATGAGTACACACTAAATCATGTTAATAATTCTTTCCTATTATCTTACCTCCTTGGTCCGCAGTCGGCATAAGAGATTTTCTGACGTGATCTGCGTTAAAAAGACTTTAAGTCGAAAAGACTATTAATACATGCAGACCTTTTCAGAATTTTTATTAGTTAGTTTCTCATTATTTGCCTATGGTTCCCACAACCCTATTATGGTAGTTTAGTTACTCATCGCAATAACACAATATTCAAATTATTAAATAATATTCATATACTTTCACTTTCGTTGAGAAGATAAAGTCAAAAGATGCTTGTTAATCAACCAAAAATTACTTGCAAAAATTCTCAAAGTAGTCAATAATCTACGAAAAGTGTAATGATTATCGGAGAATCTCACAATACAGATGTTTACAATACGGAGTTTTTCAATAATCTTAGAGTCTCACATCAGGTGGTCTAAAACCTCAAAAACTAGGTTTTCGAACTATTTATAAAAATACAAAAACCTGAATTAAACAAGAATTCTAATTTACTGGAAATCTGCCAAAACGCGTCTGGGTCGACTGAGCCACGCTACGGACATCGTGTCAAGACGGACCGTCGTGGAATCCGTCTTCCTATACTGGTGCATTTTCTTCTGCTGCCTTTCTTCCGTCCCCTCAACGACAGAGTGTGAGGACGGACCGTCATAGGCACCCGGTCCGTGAGGTCTCGTTTCAAAAGACTTCAACTCTTGGAATTTGGGTACTGGGATACTCTCTGATTCTTCACGACGAACCTTTAGGACGGACCGTCTGCCATGACGGACCGTCACAAGCTTCGTAATCCCACCTTTTCGACTTTCGCCATCTTCCTTCAGCAGCTGCTCTAACCTCCACCTTAACGGACCGTCATAGCTGCCGTAGTGCTCTCTTCCTGCATTTCCTCTCTCAAAATCTCCGCATTTGGCTTTGGCAAGATTTTCCCTGCAAAACAAAGAAAAAAACTTGTAGAAAAATTAAGCACAAAAATGTGCTTTTATGAACGCACTAAACTTAAGAAAAAAGCATTAATTATACTGTGAAGCCACGTATATCAACACCCCTCCAACTTAAATTTGTTGTTTGTCCGTCAAGCGACGAAACTATGACCTCACTACCAATCTTGTACAATATATTCTTTTTTTATCCTTGGCAATCATTTGGCTATCAATCCCGATTAATCTCAATCTCATCAAATCTATGCTTGCTATCACTATTAGGCTTGAATTTTTGTGGGATTCGAACATGACACAGACTCACCATGCACTGACACCGTATCTTCTTCAATTTCTCACCAAGGTGCTAACAATTCTTGTTTGCAATAATGGTCCTCACGTTAGCAAAATCCTCATTTTTCCCACAATGATTTCAGTTTTGAGTATAAGATACTTTCAAAAAACACTCGCTCTCAGAACAAAGTCACACGCATTCATACCTATTTCCCCATACGATTGCCCTATTTTCATCCTTAAGTTCGCTATACACAACCCCTTAGGATCACGATAGGACTTTTTTAGCTTGTCAATGGCTCGAGGGTTAGGTTATGGTACATGTTTGAGGTATACTTAGTGACTTTTTGCCCTCCTTGACATATCGGCTAAACCTTCCCTTGTTCTCATCATTATCTCACCCAGTTTTCATACTCTTTCCCTTTGCAAATGTTTCTCTTATTTCTTCATTTGTTTAAAGGTGATTGTTTTTTCTTTTCTTTTTACTTTTCTTTCAACTAATTCTGATGCACTTTACTTTGTTCTTCTCCTCTCTTTTGTTCTTTTCAACCCACTTTCCAGATCAATCCTCATAATAGCAACCTCAACTCATGGCTTTGGCCATGATTCAAGGTATCACAACCCAAGTTGGGTCGGTGCCAAAAACGAAGGTTGTTACTTTCTATCAGCCACCCCTCAAACTTATGCTTTTGGCATAAGCTGAGGTTGCACTATGGGGTCGCAAGGAGGGACCAGGGCCAATAACATTTTTCCCTTCCCCGAAAAGATCAGTTAGGGTTGAAAAAGAAAGGTCTAATTTAAGCTCAGATATTTGGATCAAAGAATGAAAAATTTCATTCGGTTTCTTTATTTGGTTAGATGGGCTTTCTTTGAATACGGCCTTGATCCTTTTTCTAAATTGTTGTTAAACTTTACTTTTAGCAGAATAAACCATGCAAGTTTCTAGCTCAGTACCAATAGTTGACTATTCAATTTCCTCACTCTCACTTCACCATGTCATCACTATACGAATTATTAGAACACAAAACCTGTTTGAATTAAACACGTAGGTTAATGCAATGTTGTAACTCTATGTCACGCTAAGCCACCCATGGCAGTTACTTATGCCTATCATGCGTTATTGTTTCAGTTTATTCAGGATATCATTTTATTTTAGCCATCATGCCTAGAATTAAACTAATGTACAAAAGATTAAACATGCCGGTTTAACAGAAAAATAATCAGTCTTTTGGGGAAAAAAACTTATCCAGAAACCCCAAAAGGATAGTTGAGTTGGGCTTAATACTCAACTTCCACCCTAAATACTCCTTTCAATTTACCCCACCCCCACCAAAAAACTGCAATTGTCCCCAATGCATAAAAAATCTAAAGATTAGAAAGGGTAGGTGAAGCAAACCTTTGCGCATAGCGCCGTCGATCACAAGCTGGTGGGGTCTGGTTTCCCAGAACCCACATCCTCTGCAATCTTGCCACCCTCTGGGTGTCCTCCAGCACAACCCACCCTCAGTAGTGCCTCCTGCTGTCTCTCACAGTGCGGGAGCTAAGACACCCAGCCGGCCAGCCGCTATCTGCGATGCCTCTGATCTGGTGTGCCTGTGGCCTCCGCCTCATCAAGTGGGAGGCTCTCCTCGCGGCCGTCCATCTCTCGGCGCTCCTTTTCCTTGTGCTCGCGGCCTCATCGCCTGAGTAGCCCCCCCTCCGCCTCTTGCACTCTCTCTCGTGAAATGGTGGGAAATGTCTGGGTAGGAACGGCCGCCAATCAGTATCCTCGCAGGCTGACAGACACTCCGGCACTCTGGTGGCCTCTAGGCATCGTGTCGATGGTCTGCACGAAGACTGTCGACTCGACTGCAGCTGAAGAGTCGACACATCTACCGGAGGGTCTGGTCGAGCTCAAATCTCAATTCAAGGCATCTATGCGCTTGTTAACCGCATGCGAATCTCCGCTGCATCTGCCTCTCCATACGCGCTTCCGACTCAGCAATAGACTTTGCTCCACGCTGGATATGATGCATAAAGTTGCCATTTGTGCCTCAGTTGTTGGACTTCGAGCACGCGGGTCAGGCGTGCCGGTGTCGGTAGAGGAGCTTTGCTACTACCCCTGATCAGACTGAACCAAGGGTATTTTCCCGTGGATGCCTGTTTAGCTGGGGCGTCCTGGGCCAACGTATCCGCAAGATCTCAGCTCGGTGGTGGCAAGCTCTGGACGGGGCCCTCGACGTGGGGCCAACTCATTAGACCAATCCTCTGATTAGGCCCGCCGTCAAGGTACCCTTCAGCGGGTCCTCAACTGATCTATGTGACATATGGGCACACCGCAGACCTGCAAAGGGCAAAGATCATGCCGGAAAAGGTAGTTGGTTAGTGACCTTGAATCCCTCTCCTCGGCCATGACTTGCCCTGGAGAAGCATGCATAATCCCACCTCTAAGCCGTCTATCATCCCCCCGCCGCCACCCCCCCCCCCCCCCCCCTCAGCACTGCTCGTCCAGGTGACTATGTTGTCATCAGCCTTTGGGGGAAAGGCAGTGACGCACGAGCCAGACCACAAAGAACTTGGCGACAAACGTGAGGTTGACCTTCTTTTATGTCCCCTTGGCTCGGTGACCGCATCGCAACCCTCTAGTCGAACTTTAGGTGCAGGGCCATCCACCTCTTGGTGTCTTCCCTCATTGCTGACTCTCGCAGACTGTCCATCCTTCACTATCTGCCAATGTAGTCAAACTCGACATTATTGGGGTACGATTATAGCTGGCATCTGCACTCACATCGCCGTATAAGACCCGGTGGATGGCTGGAAGGGAATTCAACCTGCACGCCCCGGACTCGAACCTACTCCAAGGGGCCTGTTTAGCGGGAGCATCCTCGCCTGTCGGATCTATGTGATCAGAGCTCAACTACATAGGACGCGTCGCACTTCTCACTCCGGACATCTCCTCGTGTACGTTCCCAATGGACGTGATTTCCTTCCACTCTAAAGCGTGCCTGGTGAAGATGTTATGAAATCTCCGGCATCCTGGAAGGGCTCCCTGTTGAGTACCCCCGCCGCTCCAAGGTGAGAGCGGTGCGAGTCATTACTTCCTTTATTCGGTGAAGAACTTTGCGTCGGAGTAAACTGAAACTGTGCCTCGACCACCACCCGGTTGGCTGGTCACGGCTGGGGTGGGGGGGGACCCGGAACTGTGCGCCGAATTAGAGTCTGAACTATCAGCCTCATCAGACGAGCCGACTCTGCAGCAGTGGTCGGTGCGGAACCTCAGCAGAATCCGTCCTGAAGCTTCCTCGGACCATGAACTCCTAAGTAGCCAGCGCTCCTTCCTCGTTTGTGGCTGCCCCAGAGGGTGTGCCGGTCAGTGTGCGCTCCTCTCAGACTGGGAGGGCAGTGACTACGCCGACGCACCTTCTTGGGTGTTGGCTCTGTCTGGGGGCACGTGTACACTGGAAGGGGGGCGGAGGTGCCTGGGAGCACATATTCAGGGTCCCTATCATCATTAGACCCGATGATCAATTGTGCAGACGGGCAACAGACTTGGATCGCCCGCGTGCGTAGGGTCGGTCTTGCTTGGGTGCCATAGTAGATAGTACCTGCAAAGGATCACTATTAGTACGAGTAATGTCAAACAAGACAGGCAAGCTCATATGACATTAAAATTTGAAAATAGTGTGATAGTAATATAGAAACTGTATCACACGACGGGACCGATGACGGCTCGTCGTGACTATGACAAACCGTCATGAGGTCCGTCGTGTTATACTTGGTATCTGTATATCAAGCAGGACGGACCGTTGTGAGTACGATGGTCCGTCGTAAGACACTTGGAAAATTTTGAGAGACCCTTAGAAACAGGGTCTCTAACAACCATGACGGTCGTGCAGGACGGACCGTCGTGGGTGTGACGGTCCGTCGTAAGAGTCCGTCGTAGGACACTTGGAAAATTTTGAGAGACCCTTAGAAACAGGGTCTCTGACAACCATGACGGACGGGCATGACGGACCGTCGTGAAGACAACGGTCCGTCACAGGTGACGTTTAGCAGGGGTGCTAGGGCTTATGCAACGGACCCTACGACGGTCCGTCGTGTGTGCGACGGGCCGTCATCGGGGTCTCGTTCTGAGTAGCAGTGTTAGAACTGGGGGTACCCTACGCATCCCCGATGAACCCACATGGTTGTGTAGTGATGTGGACCTATATGTGTCTATACCCACGACCTAAGAAACTACCAAAGCAAAATCACCTATGGCTTGGGTGATCAACATGGCACATACGAACATTTTGAACCTAGGTTTAGACATAAGAATATAAAGGAAACAGTATACGACTAAAAACTAAGCTTATACTAACTACAAAACCTAAATGCAATATAAATAAGTATAAATGTAGAGACACATACCTTGGAAATGGAGAAGAAGACAAATGGAGAATGATTCTGGCAAGGTAGACACTGACAGTAGATGATAATGATAAGGCTTAGGTGATTTTTGGGAGCAATGATCAGTGAGGGGAAGTGTGGAAGTTGAAAAGAGAGGGGAGATGAGGGGAATAAGGAAGTAATGAGGTGGAATATGGAGGGGGAAGTATAAACGGTCAAATTTTGAAAAGGGTCCAGCCGGGTCGGATCGGGTAGATTTCATTAATCACGCGACGGTTACCCGACGACGGTCCGTCGCATCTGTGACGGGCCGTCGTAGGTTCCGTCGTGTGTGCCCTAATATTCAAAATGACAAAACTACGTACCTGGTGTAATGGATGCCTACGACGGTCCGTTGCATGTGCAACGGTCCGTCGTTGTATCCGTCAGTGGCTACTGTGAAGTAGTGTTCTGCAGAATTTCCTGGTGATGTGCCTGCAAATTTAAAACCCATTAATAGAAAAAAAATGCTACCATTATTAAAAAGACGATAAGTATTGGGTTGCCTCCCAACAAACGCCTGATTTAATGTCGCGGCACGACTGGGGACACTTGATTACTCAGACTTCATCAAGATGGTACGCCTCGATCACATCATTCGCCGATTCAGCATGCCCGAGATAGATTTTTATGCGCTGTCCATTCACCTTGAACCGCACGCCCTCCTTGGTTTCAAAATTACCTGCTCCATGAGGGAATAGTTGGGTAATCGTGTAAGGACCAGTCCATTTGGACTTGAGTTTGCCTGGAAACAAGCGCAATCTGGAATTGAATAAAAGCACCAAATCCCCAACCATAAACTCTCGTTTTTCAATTTTGTTGTCATGGTACTTATTCATCTTTTCTTTGTATAGGGCTGAGCTTTCATAGGATTTCAGGCGAAATTCATCAAGTTCATTCAACCCATTTAACCGGTGCCCTGCAGCTTCGCTCCAATCCATTTTTAACTTCTTCATAGCCCACATGGCTTTATGCTCTAACTCAACCGGTAGATGACAAGCTTTCCCATATACAAGTTGGTATGGAGACATACCAATGGGAGTCTTATATGCTGTCCGGTAGGCCCAAAGAGCATCATCAAGCCTCCTTGACCAATCCGTTCTACTAGCGTTCACTGTTTTGGACAATATCTGTTTGATCTCTCCATTCGACACTTCAACTTGCCCACTAGTTTGAGGGTGGTAAGGAGTGGCCACATTATGGCGAACCCCATATTTCTCCAATAACCCTTTGAATAATCTGTTGCAGAAGTGGGAGCCCCCATCACTAATAATAGCCCTTGGGGTGCCAAAACGAGAGAATATATTCTTTTTCAAAAATGCAGTGACACTCTTCCCTTCATTGTTTGCGAGTGCTATGGCTTCGACCCATTTAGATACATAATCAACTGCTACTAGAATGTACTTCATCCCATGAGAACTCACGAAAGGGCCCATAAATTCAATACCCCACACATCAAATAACTCAATCACAAGAATGGGGTTTAGAGGGAGCTCTTGCTTTCTTGAAATACCACCATCACGTTGACATTTGTCACATGCTTTAGCAAACCCATGAGAATCTTGATGAAGAGTTGGCCAATAGTAGCCACATTGCATTATCTTGTGAGAGGTTCGGATACCACTGTGATGTCCGCCAACAGGTGAAGAATGGCATGCCTCCAACACACTCTACATTTCACATTCTGGCACACAACGCCGAATAAGCCCGTCGGCACAACTCCTATACAAGTATGGTTCATCCCAAAAGAACTTCTTCACATCGTACATGAACTTTTTCCTTTAATGAAAGGACAAGTTTGATGGAACAATATCACTAGCCAGATAGTTCGCAAAATCTGCGAACCATGGAATCAAGTCTTGTCAAGCAGCCAATACATGTTCATCGGGGAAAGTGTCATCAATGTCAGTCTTATCCCCTAACTCTCTCATAGCTTCATCCTCTAGACGAGACAAATGATCAGCCACTTGATTTTCAGTCCCTTTTCTATCCAGCACTTCAAAGTCAAATTCTTGCAACAGTAATACCCAACGAATCAGCCTTGGTTTCGCGTCCTTTTTCGCCATCAAATATCTCAATGCTGAATGGTCAGTATGCACTATAACTCTAGTACCTAGCAAATAGGAGCGAAATTTCTCAAAAGCAAACACTACTTCTAAGAGATCTTGCTTAGTCACTGTGTAGTTCTTCTGAGCTTCATTTAGGGCTTTACTAGCATAGTAGATGGGGTGAAGGATTTTGTTTTTCCTCTGTCCCAGTACTACACCAAGAGCTACCCCACTAGCATCGCACATTACCTCAAATGGACTGCTCCAATCCGGGGAAATAATGATAGGCGCAGATACCAATTTTTCTTTTAGTTCACCGAATGCCTTAAGACAAGATTCATCAAAACAAAATTTACAATCTTTCTCCAGCAGTTTGCACAATAGGTGTGCAATCTTTGAAAAGTATTTGATGAATCTTCGGTAAAAACCTACATGCCCAAGAAAGGTTCTCACACCTTTCACAGAGATTGGTGGGGGCAGTCTCTCTATTACCTCGACTTTAGCTCGATCAACCTCTATGCCCTTTTCTGAAATGCGATGACCCAACACAATACCCTCTTTCACCATGAAATGACACTTTTCCCAGTTTAGTACCAAATTGCAGTCTTCACATCCATTAAGAACCTCAGCTAAATTGGTTAAGCACCGCTCGAATGAATCACAAACCACAGAAAAATCATCCATAAAAACCTCTATAGTATCCTCCACCATGTCAGAAAATATTGACACCATACATCTCTGAAAGGTTGCGGGTGCATTGCACAACCCAAATGGCATTATTCTAAACGCAAAAGTCCCATATGGACAAGTGAAAGTGGTTTTCTCTTGATCTTCTGGTGCAATAGAAATCTGATTATACCATGAATACCCATCAAGAAAACAATACCACCCTTTTCCGGCAAGTCTATCCAACATCTGATCCATGAAGGGCATGGGAAAATGGTCTTTTTCAGTCCATGAGTTCAGTTTACGATAATCCATACACACCCTCCATCCAGTAAGCGGTCTCATTGGAACTAGTTCATTCTTTTCGTTGGGGACCACAGTCATTCCCCCTTTCTTAGGTACACACTGAACCGGGCATACCCAACTACTATCGGCGATTGGATAGATTACTCCAGCATCCAACCACTTGATAATTTCCTTCTTCACAACCTCTTGCATAGGAGGATTCAAGCGTCTCTGGTGCTCAATACTTGGCTTATGATCAGGCATGAGTTGGATTTTATGAGAGCAAATACCAGGAGGGATCCCAATAATGTCCGCAATGGTCCACCCAATGGCTCTTTTGAACCTTTTTAGTACCTTCACCAAACTCTGAACCTGTTGTTCATCCAAGTCTGATGCAATGATTACCGGTAAAGTGTCACCATTTCCTAAGAATTCATACCTAAGATGAGGTGGGAGAGATTTTAATTCAACTTTTGCAGCTTCCTCTATAGATGGTTTCGCGGGTGGGGACTCGCGATTCTTCATATCAAGCTCAAATTTCTTCGGTTTAAACCGAACATCACCTCGGTCAAGAGCCGCGACTAATGACTCATACTCTTCAATGCAATCGCTATCAAAGTTCATTATCACTGCCGCTAATGCTTCGACACCTAGACGTTCTTCTATTTGTGTCTCAAATGTCTCACCCATGTTGTAGGATATAGCAGATACCGATTGGAGCTCACCACTCTGCCTCATGGACCTACAAACATTAAAGGTCACTTCCTCATTGTTCAATCGAAATTTCATTTGCCCCTTTTCCATGTCTACCAAGGCTCTCCCCGTAGCAAGGAATGGCCTCCCATGAATAATGGGCACTTCAAAATCGACCTCGCAATCAAGAATAACAAAATCTGCTGGAAATATGAATGACTCCACTTTTACTAGCACATCGTGGAGTATCCCTATAGGTCGTTTTACTGTTTGATCAGTCATCAGTAGCCGCATCGCAGTGGGCTTTGGGTCACCCAAACCCAACTTCTTGTAAATCGAGAGGGGCATGAGATTTATGCTTGCCCCCAGATCACATAATGCTTTCGCAAAATGTAATAGCCCGATTGTACAAGGAATAGTAAACGCACCCTAATCTTCTTTCTTTTGGACCAGAGATCTTGTAGCAATAGCACTACAATGCTGCATTCTATCATCATCCTCAAAAGTGACCGATCTTTTCTTTGTAACCAGATCTTTCATAAATTTGGCGTAACCGGGCATTTGTTTTAAAGATTCTATCAAAGGGACATTGATAGAAAGTTGCTTCAACATTGTTATAAAACGCCGGTATTTACCATCCTCCGTCTTTTTCAATAATCTCTGAGGAAATGGGGGTGCTGGCCTAGGCATAGGAGTTACCTTTTTAGGCACTTCATCATCTTTTGCAGTGTTATCCTCTAATTCAGCATCAACTTCTACCACTTTATCAGATTCTGTTGTCACCTTATTCTCATCAGTTGGCATAGGTGGATCAATGGTTTGCTTACCACCGCGAGTAGTAATTGCCATACAATGTCCATCATTTTTCAGATTTTGGATAGTGTTGCTAGGAAGAGTGCCCGGTTGCCGTGTGTTCACAGTTGCAGATAATTGGGCCAATTGTAACTCAAGTTGCTTAATTGATATTGCATGGGTATCAACTTTTTTCCCAATACCCGCTAAATCATTTCTCAACTCTTTATTGTGCTCATCACTAGCATCGAACCTCCTCATAATTTTATGCAACATATCCTCAACTCGTGACATACTACCTCCACCATCCCAAGGAGTAACTTCCCGATTTTGAGGAGGAACATAGGGTCCATTCCTGTCGTTTCTATTACCATAGTTACCCCTGTTGAAGTTGTTGTCGCGATTGTAGTTTCCATCTCTGACATAATGATACTCACGATTGTAGTTACCATAGTTCCGACCTTGGTTCCCTTGACCTTGGCGCCAATTATCCTGATTTGAGCCTTGGGCGCTTGGTCGGAAACCCCCCATCTGTTCATTTACTGCATAGGAATCCTCCTCATAATAACACTCATCGTTTGGAGGTGGTGGTTTAGCCAAGTAGTTGACTGCATTAACCTTTTCTGCACCCCAGTGACATGTTTTAGTACCAACCCAAGCTCAGTTCTCATTTGAGCCATTTCTTCACGAATATCATCTGTGGATGGGTTGTGAGTGGACTGCACTGCAAAGGTGTTACTCCCTGTATCAGATTTTCTAGTACTCCAAGCTCTGTTATTCCGGGAGATTTTTTTTAATTTTTCAGCGATCTCCACATAAGGAAATTCTCCATAAGATCCACCGGCTATAGTGTCCAACACCGCTTTGTTGTTATCATCTTGTCCCCTATAGAAGTATTCTTTCAGTGACTCATCATCTATACGGTGATTTGGAACACTTCTCAAGAATGAGGTGAATCTATCCCAAGAACTACTAACTGACTCTCCTGGTAGTGCCACAAAGTTATTCACCCTGTCTTTGTGGTTTAGTTTCTTGGAGACCGGATAGTAGCGTGCTAAGAAGAAATCCCTTAGTTGATTCCATGTAAAGATGGAGTTGTATGGGAGTTCAGTGAACCACATAGCAGCCTCTCCCATCAGTGAGAGAGGAAACACTCTGAGCCCTATTACATCTAGATCCAAATCAGGCCTCCCCACTTAACTTTTACACACTGCCCTTACCTTAGTTATATGGGCATGTGGATCCTCAGAAGGTAGCCCTGAAAACAAACCTCTGGCTGTGAGCATTTGCATCAGACTACTAGTTACCACAAAAGTGTGGCCTGTGGGTAGAGGAGGCAAAACCAGTGGCCTATCCGAATCTTCTATGTTATCATAGCCTCTGTAGTATGCTTGGGGCCGTGGACCGGGATTCTGTCCCCTCTGTTGATGTTCACCCGGAGGATCGGGTAACATCTGACCATAAACATTAACCGGAGATGGGATGTTCTTGTTTGGATCCTCATCATTGATTCCCAAATTACGATTCATGTTTCGCAGTGTATGCTCTAATTCGTGATCGTAGGGGAACAACGGTTCTCTTCCTCTCCGTGTATTTGGCATACAAGGAGGATAGTTCTGAAAAGAAATCAAAAACAATGAAACAAAGTAAAATCAAGAAAATATCAACTAAACTATAGTAATAAGTTAAAATAAATCTAAAAGCTAATTTCCCCGGCAGCGGCGCCAAAATTTGATACGCTCAAACTTACTTCTCAAATGAGAAGTAAAGCGGTCGCGTCAAGTAAATAACCCAACTAGTGAGGTTGGGATCGTTCCCACGAGGAAAATAGTCTAGACTTAACTTTAACTTGTTATTACTATTGTTCGGTTGATAACTTCCGAAGAAAGTAAAAACATAAAAATGTAAATAGGGGGGTTTGTATTTCCTAATAAGTAAAAAGAGCTAACTAAATTGAAAGAGACACTTAACAGTTTTGAAAGTTGGGTTTTAATCAATTAATCAAAATAACTAGGGTTTACGTGTTCCCCACAGGTTCATAACTTGATAATTCTAACTATAACAATTCTTTCCTAGTATCTTGCATGCAAAGTGATAAGTTATGTATTTCTAAATCCTTGGTTCGGCATTTAGAAAATCTCACTCCGCACCTTGGTCTGGCTACGTGTGTTGCTTTCCTAACCCTTATCGTTACCTCATATTAAGCATCGTATTCGATATTTGACTAAGTTATTACCTCGTACCAATCAATACTAGCCTATTAGATAGTATACACTAAATCTATGTTAATAATTCTTTTCCTATTATCTACCTCCTTGGTCCGGCAAGTAGCATTAAGGCGAGTTCTAACATTGATCATCCGTTAAAAAGACTTCTAAGCGAATGAATTATTAATACATGCAAGACACTTTTCTAGAATTGTTATTTTAGTTAGGGTTTATCTCATTATTTGCCTATGGTTCCCACAACCCTAGTTATGGAGTTTAGTTACTCATCGCCATAAACACAATATTCAAATATATTAAATAAGAATTCATGTACTTACTTCAATGAGAAAGAATAAAGTCCAAAAGATTTCTTGATTAATCACCAAAAATTACTTGCAAGAATTCTCAAAGTAGTCAATAATCTCACGAAAAGTCTAATGATTATCGAGAATCTCACAATACAATGTTTACGAATACGGAGTTTCAATAATCTTAGAGTCTAACTATCAGGTGTCTAACCTCTAAAATGAGGTTTTTCGAACTATTTATAAAAATACAAAAACCTAATTAAACAAGAATTCTAATTACTGGAAATCTGCCAAAACGCGGCTGGGTCGACGGACCATGCGACGGACCGTCGTGGTCATGACGGACGGTCGTGGACTCCGTCGTGGACTCCGTCGTCCCATACTTGGTGCATTTTCTTCTGCTGCCTTCTTCATTCCCCTCAACGACAAGTGTGACGGACCGTCATAGGCACAACGGTCCGTCGAGGGTCTCGTTTCAAAAGACTTCAACTCTTGGAATTTGGGTACTGGGATCACTTCTCTTATATTCACGACGAACCTGTAGGACGGACCGTCATAGCCATGACGGACCGTCACAAGCTTCGTAATCCCACACTTGTCAGACTTCCCCGTCTTCCTTCAGCAACTTCTCTACGCTGCCACCTACGGACCGTCACAAGCATGACGGACCGTCATAAGCTCCGTAGGTGGTCTCTTCTGCATTTCTCTCTCAAAATCTCCGCATTTGGCTTTGGACAGATTTCCTGCAAAACAAAGAAAAACTTGTATAAAAATTAGCACAAAAAGGGCTTTTGGACGCACTAAACTTAAGTAAAAAGTATTAATTATACCGTGAAGCCACGATATATCAGCTAGCTAAATCACACCTTCTGAACGTCATGGACGTTCGTGGACGTTTGACATCTAAACATAAACATACTTCACATACTTCCTATGAACAATAAATTAACTCATTTTAACTTCAAATTAATTTAATAAAATGCTCATGAGGCTCTATTTCACCTTACTTCATTTAAGGGTGTTACATTGTCCCCCACATAGAATAACATTCGTCCTCGAATGACACTTTAATATCAAGAACAATGAGGACTCACTTGGAATTGCATAAAACATTAAATCATGATCAAAGAACTCAAAATGAAAGCATTAACTAGCAAGGAATATCATTTTCCATTTTAAAACACTTAGCAACATAGGCAACTATTTCCAACTTCAAAACTCACCCTTAACCTTCTTTTATGGAGTAACTAACTTCTCTAACATTAAACACACTCATATATAAGACTTTTCAACAGATTGAAACTTCAATCGAAGACAAAAATGTTTTTCTAAAAATTCAAAAATCTTACAGTGAACATCACCGTAACATCATTAAGCATGCTTAAAACTTCAATTTTTCATTCTTTTAGCAATTTCTCAAAAATACATGATCACAAGAAGTATAATACCATATAAACTCATTTCATAACACATTAAAACATAATTCATGAATAATGCAATTTTCTCAAAAAAATTGGACTCTTTACAGTGACTTCAAAACATCACTATGCCATATGCTTAATAATTTCCATAATCCATCATTCAAGACAACTTTAAGAAGATAAAATGACAATATGAGAGACAAGACTATACTAACCTACTCAAAAGAGACTAGGTAAGTCTTACTAAGTGCCATGTGAGAGTAGCATCCCATTCTACCACTCCCACTTAGTGACCCTTGAGGATTTTCTTGGATTACGTACATTACATACAATTTTTCTTAACATCCATTCTCCCAGACTTACAGTAAAGTTTTCTTCAAGGTCTCATACTTCAAAACACCATTATTCCTCTCAAAAGGTAGGAACTTACACTACCCTCAACTCATGTACATCAATATTAAATATCAACCGTACAAGTTAAGCATAAAACTTTCCTCCTAGGATTCAAGCCTAGACAAACTCTCTTAAGCATCATTTCATTTAAGACTTAGTCACCACTTAACTCAATCTCATGGGAAAAACTTCCGCACTAGATATTAGTATAACATTTCAATTTTCTTGTATGCCTACACCACAACATCCATAAATCATAAGAACACTATGAAACATTAGTCACACAAGGGAGTTGCCTTCAACTTCTATAAAATCTCTACATTATTTCAACATTTCCCAAATTTACACATTAAAGCATTTTTACCATCATTGAAAATAGTCACAAGATAACTCATTTTGTCTCAAAGGCACTTTATTCAATCATTATCAGTCTTACCAAGCTTAGAACTACATCACTGCAAAGTTTCTCATCACAACACTTCCAATCTCATATTTCACACCTAGTCATAAATAGCATCACATCACAATTTTGAAAACATACCGTCACCTCTAATAATTGACCACAAAACGTTCATAACATAAAAACTCACCTCTTCTCGCCCTCAAACATAGAAACATCTCCCCTTCCAATCAATCACACCTAGAATACCACCGGACAAGGGAACACAAGTGAGAGAGACCTTATAGAGTTATGTTCTATGTAACTATTCAAGAGTAATGAAGAAAGTGAAACTCTATCGTCCTACAGCATGTTGTTCATGGATGTGTCGTGACTCATACCAATGACCCAGATACTACTGGACGTGGATTGTGAGACTTTTAGGCCTTAAACTATTTCCCAAAACATTATGCTCTAATACCAAATCTCTCACAATCAAAAAGTACCCCCTAGAAGTTAGGAGAAACCATCGTTTCATGACCGGGCATACTTGATCCTTTGGGGTCTTTTACAAACCCATCAACTAGAATTCATTACATAAGACATGAAAAGTAGTACAGAATTAAAACTTTTCAAGAACATTTGATATAAAAATGATTCTATTATAAATAGTTAGAAAAATCTCATCACCACAAGCCAAACATAATGAGACGACATAAATAACTTAGGGAAACATCCCTTTACATTGAAAGCAATACATAATTATTCTTTAATTAAGAAATTAAGAAACGGCCTATGCCGTCGAATATGTGACGATATACTTTGTCTTGAAGGAAAATTTCCAAAAGCTTCACCTTCTAGACTCTAACCGTCAAATTGCTTTCAACCTATACTTATACTTAAGAAAAGTGTGGGGTTAGTTAAAATAATCTATTGAGTATGGCATATGCAAAAAAATGCTAAAAGGGATATTGTAGTAAAATACACTTTCATGCAAATTTTGCAAAACATTCAAGATTATAAAAGGAAAACATCATAAGAATCATCATTTAACACTTTGAGAAGAATTTCTATAATTTTAAACTCATATAAACACATGACATTAAACTTCCTAAACTTTACAATAAAATCAAATTGAACATCATAATGAAACAATCATAACATTACAACGAAATAATCCTATTCTTAATGACTGAATTTCAAAGGCCAAGTGAAAGAGAAAGTGAACTCATTTTCCGTAAGAGTTTCCCTACCTCAGGATTCGTAAGACTCATTAAGGTAATATATGAAGTGTGTATGCATGGCTCCTTAAATACACACTACAGCAATTCTCAAGACTACCCCTTTTTGGCTTATTCAACTCGGGAGAAACAAGTCCCTCAATCAATGGCATGACATTAAAAGGCACCCAACAAACCACCAAAGTCTTCCCTTTTGGAATTCCTACATAGTGTAATGATTAGATATCGTCCCATACCACCACCTACCCTATGTAGAACATTCTGTTAGAATGTTTGGCACGTCTTCCCTTTGAAAGGTCATAATCAATTAAATGGATAGATAGTGTCCCATATCACCATCTACCTTAAGTAGTATGTTATTTTAGAATATTTACATCATTAAATTGAAATAACTCTCAATAAGACTCCCTTTTCGGATTGCCTACCTAGTGCAATGGATGAATAGCGTCCCATCCACTGCCTACCCGAAGTAAAGCACTCCTTTAGAAGACATAGCATATTAATTTCTATTGTGGGAGTTACCTTAACCAACATAAACCATGATAGCTGCACATGGAATCCTTATATTAACCCCTATCGAATGTGGGATCCTCACTTTCCTAGAGTAAGGTCCTTATTTTTATCGTTTACATGGCTTTCCCAATTGCTATACCTATGTGGGCGCATAGTTAAGGGATAAGGAGATCGCTACTTAGTACTTAATATCTAGTCATGAGGAGTACTCAAGTCAAGAGGTACATTGGAATACAGCATTTCAACTCTATAAGTGTAACCACCTCTTCTTCATATCCTCCCGGTGCTAAGCATAAACTGCACGGATTTTATACATTATAAACTAAAGGTTAAGAATAACTTGTGAACACCACATCAAAAGTCACGAAAGACATTCATCCTATAACCTATTTCAGAAATCTCTTAGGATGTAGTGAGGTTTCTACTAAACACTTCATCACATCTCAGGAAGAGTGTTCACACCAAAACTGGCCTTTTTAATTAACTTTGGTTCATTCATTCATTTGGGTGTGTGTATAGATGTGTGAGCACACCTTGCATATAAGCATCATTTAATTCATATTAACTATATACATGTTTTAGACCTTTACTCATCAAATCACACATTTTACATGCTTCACATAATCATGTAAGTCCTTTAGAAATAATCCTTAACATACTTTATAACAAGATTCATAAACAATTAAGAAGAATAATTTCATTTAAGCATATACTCTAGCATACTTCACATAATAACTTCATATGGCACATCTAACAAGAGTGGCATATTTTGCATCTTCATAACATAACAAGTCCAAATAGTATCATTCAAAAGAAAGTAATAACTTCGAATACATATAATTCAGGTAAACACCTCCACGGATAAGGTGAACTATACCACTACAGAGCTCTTTGAAGTTGAAAAAAAAACATAGCTAACTTACCCTCTAATACAAGATTTAATCACCTATAAAAATTTACTCAATATTTCATCATAATAAATCCCTTTTGGTAGTAGCTAAATGACAATAACAACCATAAGAAACCACAACTTGAAGACTACTAATTCGTGCTCATTTAACCCATTTCTTAATCTAAAAGGTCAAAATATGCATTTACAGTTCATTAGGTTTTTAAGATTAAAATCATCAATTCAGACAAGAATAGACATATTTGAATCATCAGAAAACTTTTACTACAAGTCTCATGCTTAAAATCAAAGATAGAAGAAATTTTAATATTAAAACACTTTTTGAAATCTTTTGGAATTGACTCATTGAATGAAAGAGTTTTAAAGTATCGATACCATACCTCACATTGAGTATATAACAATGATTTTTGATGGAGAAATGATGACGATAACCCTACAAGATTTTATTTACTTCTAGATTCCATGGACACTTGAGAGAGAATTCTAAGAGAGAGAGGTTTTAGATTTTAGCAAGAGGGGTCTAAAATTAGGTCTTAGGGTTTACAAAACTATAATATACCTAATAAAAACAAAAAATAATGTCCTAGGGTCATAAAATACTTGGGGTAAATTTATCAAACACCCCAATCCAAGCCAGCCACATAACAGTTTTGGACCCCTCCCCCTCCTAAAGATGAGACGTAACCAACAGAGCATTTTTGCATCAATGCACCATTAGTGGGGTATCGTGGGTCAATAGTTATATGCTAATGGAGCCTTGAAATCATGACTTGCAGGGCCAATCGACGTCCTAGGTTGAGAGATCGTGTGTGGGCTAACGGACCGTCCTTAGGGTCGTCCTTTGGTCACTACTTTTGCAGGTTTGTTTAAGTTTTGGGCCTTCATATATGGCCCCTTGTGGATCCTATGTGGAGTAGTTCCCGGTTTTAAACCCCTTAACTAAGTATTCTTTGTCTTAGGAACATCTCATGCAAGTTTAAAGCAAAACAAACACATAAAACTCACTCAAACACCTCAAGAGACACAAACGCTTTCTAAGGCACATCTTCCAAACGTCATCGATGTTTGACCTCCAAACATCACACACTGACTAAGAACGCTAAAGTGACTCATTTTAACTTCAAAATAACACAATAAAAACCCTTGCGTCTCTAGTTCACCTTATTTAATTTTGGGGCGTTACATGTGTAGAATTTACGTTTGGTTTCCTTGTGGATTTAAGGTGATGCATTGCACCAAGTATCACTGAAGGGTTACTTGCAAGGTTAATGAATTAAGAAGTAAAGGAATCACTGTAAAGAAGAACGTGCTCGTTGTAAAGTGAGCCCACATATGGCTTTAAAATTTATGTGTGAACTTATATGATATGGCTTTAAAATTTATGTGTGAACTTATATGATATTAAATAAAGGTTGTATGAATATTTAATAAAAAATGAATGAATTATGATTTAAAGAAAATGTCCCTTTAAAATGCATATTTTTGCATGGTTGTCATAGTTAGTGCTTCTTGTACTAACTCCATTCTTCTCTACTTTTTACAAAAAGTGTAGTTTATGGATGCTTAAAGGAGGTTTTAAATGGTGATGAACTTTATAGATGACTCACAATCTCAAGGAATGGAATCCTTAAGTCCAAGGATTCTTAAGTCACGTCTTTACTAAAAAGTGTTTTATCATTGTACTTATCTAGTATGTTATAATGGTTGTGTCCCTAAAGTTTTGTTATGATGCTAAGTTTAGGATGGTAAAAGTGACTAGAGTCTTTATTTATGTAAGCTGATATTTTATATATACTTGAAGCAATGTTCTAGCCTATTATATTGTCTAAGAAAGTTGTAAATTTTTCACTAAATTTACCTATGATAATTTGATGAATGATAACTATTGGCTTGTATAAGACCTCTGAGAGATCAAGTACGTCAATTTACTTCTATGGAGGTCTTTGAGGGTGTGACATTTTTTATATGCTACTGTCTTAAGAAATATATGATTATTCTCTTATATGTTTTCTTTGTTAGCATAAGGCTTTCAAAAATAACTTGGCATGGTTTTGAAAAAATGTCCCATTTAGCATGATTTCTATGTTTATATGTGCATATGTTTCCATATTTATAAGACAATAATAATATACTCTTTAAGACAATATCATATTCAACACAAGACAAACATAATCAAGTAAAATCAAGTCAACATGTGCATATCATATTAGAACCATAGCCAAAGAAAATCTAACATCATGTTAATAACAATAAAGCATGTTAAAGAGTTCATAAAATTACAACATAAGAAAAAACCTTACTCATAACCCCTTAACACGACTACTAGTGACACTGCAAGTGAAGCTCCATAACCCCACTCAACGAAGTAAAACAACTAAAGGATACTAAATAATGTCTAACATCACATTCCATAGCATCATGATTATTCATCATCATATTTAAAAATATACACCAAGAACAAGTTCTGAGGGGAAACCAACATCATATAGTATCATTAACATGTAGAGTCTTAACATGCATATACTTCACTTTATAAGCACACAAGAACATAAGAACATGCTCCTACGACTTTCTTAAAGGCAAACTAGTGCAATGTATAGGTAGAGTCCCATACCCCTACCTAGACTAATTCAAAACACTTAAGTCTTCCAAATTAGTGTTCACCTTATTACTTCACTTTACTTTCGGGAACATTATCCATTAACCAACATACACTACATAAGCTAATTTGGAATCCGGTGTCATGAAACCCTACACTGAAAGAAGGACTACTTGCCAAGGTAGTACCAAAAAATGAACATAACATCTAGGTAGACCCACGAGATAGTATTTTTATGGGGCCAGCATAGTCATATAGCTAGGAGACATGTTTGAGACCCTCTTTATGACATTTTCATTGCAATGTCTATCTCATGTGTTTAACTGTGAACCTACCTTTCCTACTTGGGAAGGGACACTCCTCACTACTATTCACTCGTTTCTAATCTACAATCCCTTTGGAAATGTCCTTATTTAATGATCATAATTTAGTTTAGGTTATAGGAGACTAACTCTTTGTATATCCATAATCATCATCTCAACATAAATTGCATGACAATTTCCTTTCTTTAGAACCCTCATATGTGACATTACAACATTAACATCATCATTTCATAGTAAGATACATATGTACTTCATAACCAACCTTATATCTTAAATCTTAATCATAATTTAAAAATTAAAATAATCAATACATTTCAATTTAATCATAATAGAAACTCCTACTTAATCTAGTCACAAGATATACTTTAATTGAACTTCATCACCAAGTACAATCCATGATAATTGAAGTAAAGGTTTCAAATCACAAGACTTACAAAATCTCCTTTAAAAGTCATCATCAATGGTCTTACCATTAACCAACCATTTGCATCCAATAATAAGTGTAATATTTTCACTCAATACTAATTAACACAATATCTATGTTATTTCCATCACTAATATTTAATTCAACACTAGTTCACAATATAGGGTTAGGGAATTGGGGTTGATTCATCATCTCTTCCACAATATTAGGTTTAGCAATAAGAAATAGGATAATTGAAAATAATAAATCATCATATAAACATAATGTCCAATAGAAATCAATAAAACACAATTGAAAAAATCTATCTTGGATTAGAAAGAAACTCATATGGAACTTCTTTTTTTGAAACAAATTTGGGAAGAACACTTTTGTGAAAGGAATCCCAAAGGTGAAGATTTCTCGTACCATGATATTATTTGAAGATTGATAAAGAAACTTTGAAGGTAGTTCTTCGTTGGGAGAGAGAGAACATAGAGAATAGGAATAGTAATTTGTGTTTGGGAATTAGGGATGTCTAGTAAGGTTTAGGATGAAGGTAGTTCATATAATCTCTTACATAACTTAATTAACCAACCTTTAACCACTAATAAAATCCTTAACTAATTAACTAATTAATTAAAGTCACTTAAGTTTTGGCAGAAAAGTTATAGGCCTAATCTACGCGACCTCGACCTATGGACCGTAGGCCAGTCGACCACCATGACGCCCACGGTCATGCACGTTTTTATTCTTAGTAATAGATTTTTGAATTTCATAAATTTATAAGTCTTCATTGATGGAGAAATATACGTTCCATCGTCCAGGCTACGCCCCATCGATGGCAAGCAGGTAACCACCATCTTTGAAAACCTTTTGACAAAAATGGAAGGGTCCTCCTCAAGGGACCTAAGGGGTGTCCTTTTGGTTCGGTACCTTGATTTTATACCCTAAACATATTATAATATGTGTTTAACACATTTCCACAAAATTTAATCGAATTCTGAATTTTAAATCCTCATAAAATAGACTAAGCCACACTACAACCTCTTTCACTAGTCTCCGAATATTCGTTCAAGTCTTAACTCATAAAATTCCTTAATGACTTTTCAACATTATTATTGACCTTAAAGCAGTATTACAAACCATAGACACTCATGTGAGGCTGTATATTAGGTTTTTAACTTTTGGACTGTTACATTATCCCCCCCTCCCCTTAGGAACACTCGCCCCCGAATGACACTAAATTATTTTGAAATGAAAGTATATACTAAATACTAGAAGCCCAACAAGAAAACATACATAATAAATATTCCATTCAACATGTAACAACCCTAAAAATGGATAAGATAAGAATTGCTTAATGTGTCAAGAATTCCTATGATTAGACTAGAGTTTAAACAAATTGATGTGCGTAGAGCAAGTCCTCGGAACCCTTGATACAGACAAGCGAACTAACTTAGGGAGTTATTTGATCTAGGAAAGGTTGGGTCCAACCATGTATGGTTCACGAATACGAAGATTTACTTGAAGGAGTCTTTATCGGACTTAATAAGGTAAAATTCTAGGTTGCAGGTTCTAGCAGTAAAATTGTCTTTTTTAAAGCTAAGGGTAGTACAATAATTACCTTAAATATACAGTTAATTATTTAATTAATAAGGTGGAGGGGTATTTTGGGGACAGACGGCCAAAATTGGGCTCTTGAAGTGGAGTCTTGCTCCACCCGGGTTCGAACCTAGGTGGAAGCATTGAATTAAAGTGATTTTTTAATTAAGCTATTGAATCAATGTAATTAATTTATTATTATTTTTCATTATATGATCTAAAATAAAATAAAAAACAGATTTTTATTAAATGAACAAAACCTTATTGACTAAGTCCTTAAACTAGACTCCTAAGCCTCTTACAACTCCCACTCTCTCACGTTTATCTCTCCACTCTCACGCTCAATCTCTCTTATTCTTTCTCCCTTTTTTTCTCTGCCAAAATAATATAAAAAATCAGAAAAATAAATCAATTTCTTCACCATTACAAAACTCACACGAAAACAAATGTAAATCGCACACTAGTCTAAGGGAGGTTGTCAATCGAGTGGAGTTGTTATTGAGGAAGTTTAGATGTGTTCTTGGGTGAATTTTATGGGTAAAAGTAAATATTTTAACGTAAAAAAAGTATGGGTTCTCTTATCTTTTGTTCCCTTTCCCAAGAGACTCCTTAAGGTTTAGAATATTCATTTCGAAATCTAGGATTGTTCATCGTTGCATGCCCCTGTCACTAGCTATTATTGAATCATAGTATTGTTAATCTTGCTGGCAGA
The DNA here is from genome assembly GCA_027704765.1 of Solanum habrochaites. Taxonomy (NCBI): domain Eukaryota; kingdom Viridiplantae; phylum Streptophyta; class Magnoliopsida; order Solanales; family Solanaceae; genus Solanum; species Solanum habrochaites. The sequence continues at coordinate 22,292,779 of JAKWJA010002493.1, forward strand.
AAACTAGGGATGATGCATTTTTTCTTGATCATTATGTGTTTATATATATATATGTTTGGAATTATGTGACTTATGTAGATGTTTCAAAACATTTAACTACGTTTGTATATGTGTGTTGCTGTGGGTATTGTTCATGGTTTAGGACTTGAAATGGCATGATAGTTCTTTATATTTTATGTACACATGTTGATGTGAATGTGATGTTCATATGAGTTGAAATGTTCCTGATTTGAGGGATTATATCTTGTCTAAACTAATCCATGAAAACATACTTAAAACGTTCTAAATGCACTACGAAATTCTTTATGAACTAAGTTGTAACTTGATGAAAGGATGCTAAAAAATTAAAAGAAAATTTTAAACTTCTACTAATGAATTTCGTTCACCAAATAGGGTTCAAAATATTGAAAAAAAAGATAATAAAAACAATTGAGGTCATGGAGGATTCAACCCATGACCTCCCCATGTTAAAAATAATGAAAATAAATAAGTAAAAAGAAATGTGGTAAAGGGGATATGAACAATGCTATTGTCTTGAAAATGTAACTTAAAAGAAAAATAAACGAAATGAGAGTAGTGGGATACGAAACCACCACCTCTCCATAAGATTAAAGGAGGAGAATAAAATAAAAATAAAGGGGAGGAGTGTGGGAATCGAACCCACGACCTCTTAGGCAGATTAATGAGGAGAACAAAAAAAATCTTGTTCTTGCTCGTCTTTCTTCGCTTCTTTTAAAGAGAGAGGCGTGTGGGAATCGATCTCACAACCTCTTAGGCAGATTAAGTAGGTGAATAAAAGAAAAATAAAGGGGAGGCGTGTGGGAATCGAACCCACGACCACGTAGGCAGATTTAATGAGGAGAATAATAGAAAAATAAAGGGGAAGGCGTGTGGGAATCGTACCCACGACCTCTTAGGATGATTTAAGGAGGAGAATAAAAGAAAAGTAAATAGAGGTTGTGGGGGTTTGATCCCAAAACCTCATAGTCAACTCGAAATAGACAAGGAGAAATACATCAAAATAAAATAAAAGGGGTTGTGGGGGTTTGATCCCACAACCCCTCGGTCATGTAATAGGTAATTCAAAAGAGAAAAATAAAGAGGAAACGTTGATGTTGGGTATCTAGGTAGCTTCCCAATGACATGTGTAAAAAATATAATAAATAAAAAAAATGTAAGTGTTATCTTAAGAATTCAAAATTGGGTTCCCTTGCCCAAATTTCGTATAGATGCATAAGGCATAAGTGAATTATATCTTAAAGAATAATGCTGCCTACTTAGATCGAAATTAAGTTCTTTGCATACATACAAGATGCATAAGTCTTGTACTACATAATTTTATGAAGATATCAATAACTTAAACGAACTATAAATAAAGCCTCATGGTTTGTATGTATAGACCCATAAGTGTAGCATACGTTTAAAAATAAGTGAACCTAACACGTATGTAATGAAATGATGTAACCCTAGAAGGAATAGGTACAAGTGTAAAACACACTAAATGGCCAACTGCACTGGAAAACGATGAAATGATTATCATGTTATGAAATAATGAAACATTAGAAGGGTTAAGTAAGAGTGTGAAACACACAAATGACCAAGTGCATTGGCATATGATGAAATAAACATTCACGTAAAAAGGGGTGAGTAATTGTGAAGACAAAATGTGTTAATGTTGATGAATGAGGTGACAACATGATATGAGGCTAATATAAAAGATGAGAGCAATATCAAATCAGCCAAAGTAAATGTTACCAAAATGTATTAACCTATGAGAGTGTAAACTAAATTAAAATATCAGTCTCTATGAACACTCTAATGAAAGTATTGATATTAACACACTTTATAATAATGACGATATGAGAAATAATCTATTGTAATGACCTATTTAGTCGTTTTGAGCAGCAGATTTTATTTCTGGAAAAACTGGCCGAGTCGACGGACCCCACGATGAACCGTCATGGGCACGACGGACCGTCGTGGGGGTCACGTTCCAAAACACTTAGAAATTAGAAATTTGGGTACTGAGATCGACTCTCTGAAAGTCACAAAGGAATGGCAGGACGGAACGTCGTGGGCACGACGGACCGTCACAGGCCATTCAGTAAATTCAGCCTCTGAACTCTGTGACGGAGAAGAAGGACGGACCGTCGCAGGCGCGACGGGCCGTCACAGGCTGCGTTATCCCAGGCTGGGTCGGATTTCTGTTAAGTAATTTAAGGGGGCGTTTTGGACTATTTCCTGCTTTAATTATAAAGTAGTGGGTTAATGTTAATAAGTCTAATTACTTGGGGGTTAAAAGAGGTAACCTTAAGTTAATTAGTGGGTTATTATTGCCATCTTTTATAGTTAATTATATGTTAATTAGGGTAAAAGAAAGAGGGTTGAATAAGAAAAATAGAAAGAACAAAGAGAGAGAGAGAATCGAACGAGAAATGGGAGAAACGAAGAGGAAACAAAGCTTTGGGGAATTTGCTTGCTTGATCACAATTCTTCGGTGGAGGTAGGTTATGGTTTTCATACTATTCGTAGTAAACTCTTAATAGCGAATGATATGTATTGGGTAGTATTGTAAGCCCTTATATATGCTTAATTGTATGTTTGTATGAATGTGATTATACAATTGTGATAAAATAAGCATGATGAAGCTATTGAATCTTAATCTTGAAAGAAATCCTAATCTACCTTGTTAATGAGACTTGATGATGCCTTGGTATAAAAGAAGGCTTGATGAACTAAAGTGATGAGGTTAGGGGATCGGGTGTCATGAACCGACACGTAGAATTAGGGTATCGGGTGTGACGAACCGACACGTAGAATTAGGGGATCGGGTGTGACGAACCGACACGTAGAATTAGGGGAACGGGTGTCACGAACTGACACGTAGAATTAGGGGGATCGGAGTGTCACGTACCGACACAAGAGGAATAAACATAATGAATCTTGAAAGATGTTAATATACCCAATCTAATGAACCAAATTCCCAAATGTGTATGGCATTGAGGCTTGAGTCCTCATGGGTGAACTTGGCGGTGCTTATTATTGAGTATAGAACTAGTTGTTGCTACATGTTGAGTATTGTAGTTGATTTATGATATTATTTAATATATACTATTTTCTATTTTGAGTTGGCCGATGATACCTACTCATTACTCGTGTTTTGTACTGACCCCTACTTGTATGTTTTTTTCTTTGTTATATGTGGAGTGCATCAAACATACCGTCGTCTTCAACTCAACCGCAACTCTAGCCCGTCTTCATTACACCGGATTTCAGGGTGAGCTAATGCTTCTAGCTTGGACTGGATCTTCTTCCTCATGTCTTGATGCCTTGATGTTCCGGCATGGACTAGCTTTTGTTATTTTAGCTTCTTAGAATACTCTTAGTTTAGTAATTTGATCATAGATGTTCTTGTGGTGATGACTTCCAGATTTTGGGGAAATAATAGATGTTGAATTTTAGAAGTTATTGAATTGGTTTTATTAATGAGTTTAAGTCTTCCGCATTACTTTCTATTGATATTATATTGAAATGTCAGGGTTTAGATTGGTTGGTTCGCTCACATAGGAGGGTAAGTGTGGGTGCCAGTCGCGGCCCGTTTTGGGTCGTGACAAACTTGGTGTCGGAGCATTAGGTTCGTTGGTCTCATCACACAAGAACGAGTCTAGTAGAGTCTTAAGGAACGGTAGGGGGACGCCTTTACTTTTCTTTGAGAGGCTATACGACTTTAGGAAAATTCCATTCTTTCTTTATTTCGTGCTATTACTTGGATCCAATTGGTATCTAGGTGATACAAATTGGTATCTGACCATCTTCACTCTATTTCGCAGATGGTTAGAACTAGAGCAACAACGACTGCACCAACACCAACATTGGCAAGACAAGAAGCGTCTGAGCCAGCCACTGGGGCTGTAGCTCGAAGAGGAGTAGTGACAAGAGGCCGTGGAAGAGGTCGTGGGAGGACGTCCTCTAGAGGAAGAGGACGAGCACCTAGACCATCTGGTACTAGGGCGGTGACTCCTCCACCAACTGAGGAAGTGGTAAGAGAGGGCGAGGATGGGGAGACTAAACAAGTGCAGAATGAGGAATTGCCATCCCAACCTACCCCAGAAATGATCAATAAGGTTCTTGCTTATCTTAGTGGGTTATCTGATCAGGGCCACACGCCTCCAGTGTTTTCTGCACCAACACCTCCGGTTCCGGAGGTACAACATGCAGCTACTATGGCTCCCCGCATAGATGCCTCATTGGAAATAGGCATGTTTCCTCGTAAGACCACAGGGCCTATAATGACAAATGATCAGCATAAACTTTTCAGTAAGTTCTTGAAATTGAATCCTCTAGTCTTCAAGGGTGGTGAATCTGAGGATGCCTATGATTTTCTTGTTGACTGTCATAAGCTACTACACAAAATGGGTATAGTAGATCGGTTTGGTGTTGAGTTTGTGACTTATCAGTTCCAAGGGAACGCCAAAATGTGGTGGCGGTCACATGTTGAGTGTCAACCAACAGAGGCACCACCTATGACTTGGGCATCATTCTCTAGCTTGTTTATGGAGAAGTATATTCCCCGGACTTTGAGAGATAGGAAAAGAGATGAGTTCTTGAGCCTAGAGCAAGGTAGGATGTCGGTTACTGCATATGAGGCTAAGTTTCGCGCATTATCTAGGTATGACACCCAACTATGTTTCAGTCCACAAGAGCGGGTTCGCCGTTTTGTGAAGGGGTTAAGGTCAGAATTCTGGATTTCAGCCTTACAGGTAGCGGCTACGGCAAAATCCTTTCATGAAGTGGTAGACTACGTGATAGAGGTGGAAGGAGTGAAGCCAGATGACTTCACCATGGCATCGACATCAAAAAGGTTTCGAATGGGAGGTGAGTTTAATGGTTCTTACTCTAGAGTACAGGGTTCAGGAGGTTACTCAGTCCGACCAATTCAGTCTTCACTACAGACTGTAGTTTGGGGGTCCACCTCAGACCGATTAACACTTCTCTGAGAGACCTATGCTTGACTCCAGGGAGTGTTATGGATGTGGGGAGACTGTACATATTAGGAGGAATTTTCCAAAACAGAGTTATAGACCCCCAATAACTAGAGGTAGAGGTGGTCATGGTAGAGGCCGTTATTCTGGAGAACGCGGTGGCCGAGGTAATGGTGGTCACCAAAATGGCCGGGGTAACGGGAAAACTTGAGTCACTACAGCACAACATGGTAGGGGCAACGGGCAGACAGGTGATAGGGACCATTGTTACGCTTTCCCTGGGCGGTCTGAAGCGGAGACATCAGATGCTGTTATCACAGGTAATCTTTTGGTTTGTGATTGCATGGCTTTTGTATTATTTGATCCTGGCTCCATATTTTCATTTGTATCTTCCTCATTTGCTAATGGTCTTAATTTACATTGTGAATTGCTTGACATGCCTATTCGTGTTTCTACTCCGTTGGGTGAGTCTGTGATAGTTGAAAAGGTATATAGGTCTTGTCTGGTGACTTTTGTGGGCAGCAATACTCATGTAGACTTGGTTATCTTAGAAATGGTTGATTTCGATGTAATTCTGGGTATGACTTGGCTTTCTCCAAATTTTGCAATCTTGGATTGTAATGCTAAAACTGTGACGTTAGCCAAGCCTGGGACAGATCCGTTAGTGTGGGAGGGTGACTACACTTCCAATCCGGTTCATATCGTCTCCTTTCTTTGTGCTAAGAGAATGATTAGTAAGGGTTGTTTATCTTTCTTGGCACACCTACAGGATGATACTACCCAAGTACCTTCAATTGAGTCGGTTTCGAAAGTTCACGAGTTTTTAGATGTGTTTCCTGCAGACCTTCCTTGTATGCCACTGGATAGAGATATTGACTTCTGCATCGATCTTGAACCGGGTACTCGCCCTATTTCTATACCCCCTTATAGAATGGCTCCCACTGAGTTAAGGGAGTTAAAGGCTCAACTTCAAGAGTTGTTGAGCAAAGGCTTCATTAGACCAAGTGCATCCCCTTGGGGTGCTCCTGTTTTATTTGTGAAGAAGAAAGATGGGAGTCTTCAGATGTGCATAGATTACCGGCAACTAAATAAAGTAACTGTTAAGAACAGGTATCCTCTTCCTTGCATTGATGATTTGTTCGACCAGTTACAAGGTGCTTGTGTCTTCTCTAGGATTGACTTGAGGTCCGGTTATCATCAATTGAAAATACGGGCAGCAGATGTGCCAAAGACTGCTTTTTGAACCAGGTATGGGCATTATGAATTCTTGGTAATGTCCTTTGGACTAACGAATGCCCCTGCTGCTTTCATTAGCTTGATGAATGAGATTTTTAAGCCATATCTGGATCTCTTTGTGATCGTATTTATTGATGATATACTGATATACTCCAAGAGTAAGAAGGAACATGAGGAGCATTTGAGAATTGTGTTGGAAATGTTGAGGGAGAAAAAACTTTATGCCAAATTCTCCAAGTGTGAGTTTTGGCTAGATTCAGTGTCTTTCTTGAGGCACGTGGTTTCTAAGGATGGGGTGATGGTGGATCCCTCTAAGATCGAAGTAGTGAAGATTTAGGTAAGACCTACTAATGTGTTAGAAATAAGAAGCTTTGTTTGTTTAGCCAGTTAGTACCGTCGATTTGTCAAGGGATTCTCTTTTATTGCTTCCCAATTGACGAACTTGACTAAGCAGAATGTTCCATTTGTATGGTCGGATGAATGTGAGGAAAGCTTTCAGAAACTCAAGACCTTATTGACTACCGCACCTATCCTTACCTTGCCAGTAGAGGGTAAGAACTTCATTGTTTATTGTGATGCATCCTATTCTGGTTTGGGTGCCGTGCTAATGCAAGAGAAAAATGTAATTGCTTATGCTTCGAGGCAATTAAAGGTGCATGAACGTAATTATCTGACCCATGATTTAGAGTTGGCTGCGGTGGTGTTTGCCTTAAAGCAATGGAGACACTATCTATATGGGGTTAAGTGTGAAGTCTATACCGATCATCGTAGCCTACAGTATGTCATTACTCAGAGAGATTTGAATTTGAGACAAAGGAGATGGATGGAACTTCTGAAGGATTATGATGTTACCATATTATATCACCTGGGAAAAGCTAATGTTGTGGCAGACGCCTTTAGTAGAAAAGCAGGGAGCATGGGTAGTTTAGCCCACTTACAAGTTTCTAAACGCCCATTGGCTAGAGAGGTTCAAACTCTGGCTAATGACCTTATGAGGTTAAAAGTAAATGAGAAGGTAGGATTGTTGGCCAGTGTGGAGGCAAGATCTTCCTTTCTTGACAAGATCAAGGGAAAACAGTTTGATGACGAGAAAGTAAGCCGAATCCAAGATAAGGTGTTGTGAGGAGAGGCTAAAGAAGCAATAATGGATGAGGAAGGTGTTTTGAGAATTAAGGGAAGGGTATGTGTGCCCCGTGTTGATATTTTGATCCACACTATTCTTACAGAGGCTCATAGTTCCGGATATTCTATACATCCTGGTGCAACCAAGATGCACCGTGACCTAAAGAAACACTTTTGGTGGAGTAGAATGAAGCGCGACGTTGTTGATTTTGTTGCCAAATGTCCAAATTGTCAGCAAGTAAAGTATGAACACCAGAGGCCCGGAGGAACACTTCAGAGAATGCCCATTCCTGAATGGAAGTGGGAGAGAATTGCAATGGACTTCGTGGTTGGTCTTCCAAAGACATTGGGCAAGTTTGATTCTATTTTGGTAATTGTTGACAGATTAACTAAGTCTGCTCATTTCATTCCGGTTAAGGTGACTTACAATGCAGAGAAGTTAGCAAGACTCTACATCTCGGAAATTGTTCGGTTGCATGGAGTTCCACTTTCCATCATATCAGATAGAGGTACGCAGTTTACTTCTAAGTTTTGGAGAACATTGCACGTAGAATTAGGTACTAGGTTGGACCTTAGTACTGCATTTCACCCTCAGACCGATGGACAGTCTGAGCGAAAGATTCAAGTATTGGAAGATATGCTTCGAGCATGTGTGATAGAATTCGGTGGTCATTGGGATAACTTCTTACCCTTAGCGGAGTTTTCGTACAATAATAGCTATCACTCAAGTATTGATATGGCTCCTTTCGAAGCATTGTATGGGAGGAGATGTAGGTCTCCCATTGGTTGGTTTGATGCATTCGAGGTTAGACCTTGGGGTACTGACCTTTTGAGGGATTCATTGGAGAAGGTGAAATTTATTCAAGAAAAGCTTTTGGCGGCTCAAAGTAGGCAAAATGAGTATGCAGATCGAAAGGTTAGGGACTTGGAGTTCATGGAGGGTGAGCAAGTTTTGCTGAAGGTTTCACCCATGAAGGGGTGATGCGGTTTGGTAAAAGAGGTAAGCTAAGCCCGAGGTATATTGGTCCATTTGAAGTCTTGAAGCGAGTAGGGGAGGTGGCTTATGAATTAGCCTTGCCTCCAGGGCTGTCAGGAGTGCACCCGGTATTTTAGATAGAGAAGTCCTCAAGTTGAGATCGAGGGAGATTGCATCCATTAAGGTGCGATGGAAGAATCGACCAGTTGAAGAATCCACTTGGGAGAAGGAGGCTGATATGCAAGAAAGATACCCACACCTGTTTACAGATTCAGGTACTTCTTCTCACTCTTGTTTTTCTTCTCGTGATCGTTCGAGGACGAACGATGGGTAAATTGGTATCTATTGTAACGACCTGTTTAGTCGTTTTGAGCAGCAGATTTTATTTCTGGAAAAACTGGCCGAGTCGACGGACCCCACGATGAACCGTCATGGGCACGACGGACCGTCGTGGGGGTCTCGTTCCAAAACACTTAGAAATTAGAAATTTGGGTACTGAGATCGACTCTCTGAACGTCACGACAGATCGTCTCATGCCATTCAGTAAATTCAGCCTCTGAACAATGTGACGGAGCAGCAGGACGGACCGTCGCAGGCGCGATGGGCCGTCACAGGCTGCGTAATCCCATGCTGGGTCGGATTTCTGTTAAGTAATTTAAGGGGCGTTTTGGACTATTTCCTGGTTTAATTATAAAGTAGTGGGTTAATGTTAATAAGTCTAATTACTTGGTGGTTAAAAGAGGTAACCTTAAGTTAATTAGTGGGTTATTATTGTCATCTTTTATACTTAATTATATGTTAATTAGGGTAAAATAAAGAGGGTTGAATAAGAAAAATAGTAAGAACAAAGAGAGAGAGAGAATCAAACGAGAAAGGGGAGAAATGAAGAGGAAACAAAGCTTTGGGTAATTTGCTTGCTTGATCACAATTCTTCGGTGGAGGTAGGTTATGGTTTTCATACTATTCGTAGTAAACTCTTAATAGCGAATTATATGTATTGGGTAGTATTGTAAGCCCTTATATATGCTTAATTGTATGTTTGTATGAATGTGATTATACAATTGTGATAAAATAAGCATGATGAAGCTATTGAATCTTAATCTTGAAAGAAATCCTAATCTACCTTGTTAACGAGACTTGATGATGCCTTGGTATAAAAGAAGGCTTGATGAACTAAAGTGATGAGGTTAGGGGATCAGGTGTCACGAACCGACACGTAGAATTAGGGGATCGGGTGTCACAAACCGACACGTAGAATTAGGGGATCGGGTGTCACGAACCGACACGTAGAATTAGGGGAACGGGTGTCACGAACCGACACGTAGAATTAGGGAGATCGGAGTGTCACGTACCGACACAAGAGGAATAAACATAATGAATCTTGAAAGATGTTAATATACCCAATCTAATGAACCTAATTCCCAAATGTTTATGGCATTCAGGCTTGAGTCCTCATGGGTGAACTTGGCGGTGCTTATTAATGAGTATAGAACTGGTTGTTGCTACATGTTGAGTGTTGTAGTTGATTTGTGATATTATTTGATATATATTGTTTTTCTATTTTGAGTTAGCCGATGATACCTACTCAGTACTCGTGTTTTGTACTGACCCCTACTTGTATGTTTCTTTCTTTGTTATATGTTTAGTGCAGCAAACATACCGTCGTCTTCAACTCAACCGCAACTCTAGCCCGTCTTCATTACATCGCATTTCAGGGTGAGCTAATGCTTCTAGCTTGGACTGGATCTTCTTCCTCATGTCTTGATGCCTTGAAGTTCCGGCATGGACTAGCTTTTGTTATTTTAGCTTCTTAGAATACTCTTAGTTTAGTAATTTGATCGTAGATGTTCTTGTGGTGATGACTTCCAGATTTTGGGGAAATAATAGATGTTGAATTTTAGAAGATATTGAATTGGTTTTTATTAATGAGTTTAAGTCTTCCACATTACTTTCTGTTGATATTATATTGAAATGTCAGGGTTTAGATTGGTTGGTTTGCTCACATAGGAGGGTAAGTGTGAGTGCCAGTCGCGGCCCGTTTTGGGTCGTGACATCTATTGAGCTATAATGTCCTCATTACCCAACTTCTATGATTTATGAGTTGAATGTAATGGAACTTTATACTGAGCAATGATAGACTAGCTATGAGCGATGACGCCTTCTTTCGGGAAGGGCATAGCTTCACGTTACTCTTATACGATGATATTGTCCGGCATACCGGTTATGGGTCTCCTTAAATATCCTAGTCTTCGAACCTATACTGCCAATATAGGGTTCTTGCGGGGTTCAATTCCCATGTATGCTAGCATGTTTTTGGTTACTTTGGCTGATGATTCAACCTCTTTTCGGTGTGGGGTTTCATGACACTAGATTTCATGATGCTTACAAGATCTATGTCTGTTAATGTTAAAGTTCCTAGTGAAGGAATGATGCCATCCTCATATGATTCACATAATGAAAAAAATGATATCAAAGGTGTTAGGAAAGGATAATCAAGAGGTGAGTTGGATTCAAGTAATGACATAATTTCATTCATTGTCATTGCACAACAAACCCAATGAAAGTATTAAACTACATCCTAGGTATAACTAGTGTTTACAGTAGCCCATGAATGAAATGAATTAAAGTACGTATGAATAAATGAAACATATTTTGTGTTTGCTAAATCAAACTCCCTAGTTGAGGTCCCATATGTTGAGCTGTCATTTTTTGGAAGTCTTAATGTCAACTCCATGATTCAAAGGTCTCATGGGATACGAATGAATGATATGAACAACTTTATGTGTTATATTAATTATGATATGCGTTATGTGTACGATGTTGTGTGCTGTGTGCAAAATATTAAGTATGATGATGCATGTAACTCTCATGGTAAAACTTTCTTAATCAAAATTTTTAAAGTTCATACACTTTTCTAATCCAAATTCGGAAAGCTCACTCACTTTCCTAATATCAATTAGGCAAGTCTATTGACTTGACCTTCTACAATTTTGTTGTTTGGAAAGAGTTATTCTTACTAATGCATGTCCTTGGTGTATGCTTGCATATTCCCATACTTCGTACAACTGTGTACTAACCCTATACAACTCTAAAAATTCTACGTGCAGGCACAGGTGTACGTGCAAAATGTTAAGTATGATGATGCAGTTTACCCTCATGGCATAACTTTCCTAATCCAAATTTTGAAAGCTCATAAACATTCCGAATCGAAATTTGGAAAGCTACTCACTTTCCTAATCTCAAATTCGCAAGTGCACTGACTTGACCTTGTACAATCATGTTGTTTTGAAAGATCTATTCTTACTAATGCATGTCATTGGTGTGTGCTTGCATATACCAATACTTAGTACAAGTGTGTACTAACCCTATACAACTCTACAATTTTAGGTGTAGGCACAGGTGGACGCGAGAGTTACATGTTGACGCTTAAACTATCCTGACATGCAAAATTCATCCGGACATGGTAGGCCCTCTCACTTTCGAGGATGCTTGACCATTATATTCTAGATTAGTTATAATATTGAGCTAGTGGAGTATGTTCCACTATCGTTTGTTTTCGGTTTTGTTCAGACATTGTATTGGTGCCATTTTTGCAAGTATACATTTAATGTTGTATTGAACAATTTCATTCATTTGATGATCTTAATGTTATATGGTTGATGGTGAAGAATTATTATTCTAATAGAATGATTAGTATGTATGTTAAAAAACAGAGAGTTTCAATTTTTCCGCTAAAATTAACCTAAACGAACTAAGAATGACGTAAGTAGGCTTGTGTGCGACCTTTGAGAGGTCAACGATGCCGGTCTCATCAAGTGTCTATAATTTGATAGTGACACAACACATAATCATGAAATTTAAACATAGCAACTTAAAACATCACTTATAACACATAGGAGTTCAAAATCACAACATGATGAACTACCTTCTCAATAATAACATGAGCGCAATATAACATTAAAGATTCAATTTTGCAAAGATTTCTTTCAAAACACATCAAAACATTCAACATCATTTCATATAATCAACAACATACTAATACACAAATATGAGAAATTCAAGCAAAAGAGCATTTTTCCATGAAAAATCATTTTAGCTAAACATTTATTATAATATTCTTGTTTTAACAAAACAATAAGAATTCATATTTACTAATTATATTCATTATTACTATGGATAACTAATCTTAGTTAGAAAAGATATGAGGATAATGGGACTTCATGTCGTTCTCGGACTCCCATGTTTCACCCTAAACTATGTTTTTTCTCCATAAAACTTTTACAAAATACACCTCTTTTTTCATTAATTTCTTCACTTGACGATCAAAGATTTCCAATGTAATTTATTCATAGGAGAGGTTCATCCACACCAAGAACCTCAATATGAAGGATGGAATCAGGATCACCGATGCACTTCTTGAGCATGGAGACATGAAACACCAGATGAACCAAAGCTAGCTCACTAAGTTATCTTAACTCGTATGAAACATTGCCAACCCATTGCAATATTTCGTATATACCAGCATAGAAAGTACTCAATTTCCTTTTCTTGCAAAATCTCATCACCTCTTACATGGGTGAAATTTTCAAATACACCTTATAACTTTCTTCAAATTCAAGCACTTTTATCCTAGAATCGGCATAAGACTTTTTCCGACTATAGTCCACATTCAACCTATCCCTTATGATATTGACTTCAAGCCATCCAACTTGAAATCTACATTTCCTTCCATATAAAGCTTCAAAAGGAGACATGGATATCGTTGAAAGGTAACAATTATTATAAGAGAACTCAATTAAAGGATAAAGTTTATCCTAGGTTCTCTTAATGTCGATAACACAAGATCTAAGAATATAGTCAAAGGTTTCAATAGTACGCTCCTCTTGGTCATCCGTTTGGGAATGAAAATTGGTGCTTAATTTCACCTTTGTACCTAACCTTTTTTGAATTGACATCCAAAACCTATATGTGCATTGTGCACCTCCACTAGATATTATGGGTAAAAGAATACCTTGAAGACACACAATCTAATCTTTTAAGATACTTGCATAATCTTCTGCTTAGTAAGTTAACTTCACGGGAATAAAATTAGCGGATATTGTAAATCAATCAACCACCACCCATGTAGAGTCATTTTTCTTTCTTGTTCGTGACAAACTGTAACGCCCTAAAAAGAACTAAGTTTAACTAAAGAGGCATGAGTTTTTCTTGAGTTAATATGAAGTTAAAGTGAGTTATATAAGTGTTCTTAGACATTGTGTGAATTTTTGCTAAGTTGGGAGGTCAAACGTCTAAGAATGTCCATGACATTAGAAAGGTGTGCCTTAGATAGCGTTTGTGTGTCTTAATGTATTTGAGTGAGTTTTACGAGTTTTATTTGCTTAAATTTTGTGTGATATATTAAAAATATATAGAAGATTTTGATTAGAGGTTTATGTTTTGGGTACGATCCCACTTAGGAACCATGAGGGGCCTTAGAAGAGGACTCCATCTCTTTGCAAAAAGCTGCAAAAAGAATTACCAAACAATGACCCAAAGGTCCATTGGTCAATAAAAAGTCCGTCGACCATGAGCGTTGATTGGAAATTCAATATCATATGGCGAGGCTCCAAATAAACCTATGTCTAAAGCCACGAGATCCGCCAGCAGACCGTTGATGGACAGACGGTCCGTTGGTTAGCAACCGTCGATTGAAGTTGTTCAAAAAGTTGTGTTTTCCTGTGAAGTCTTGCGGTGTTAAGAAAATTCACCAAAAGTATTTTATTGCCGTAGGAAGTTATTTGTAGGATTTATCTAGATTATTAAAGTATTTCAAATCCTAAGACCTAATTTTAGACTTCATTTCCTAAAACCCAAAAATCCCTCCCCCTTAGAAATCTCTCTCAAGTCTCTTTGGAAGCTTGAATTCAAGAAAATCTAGTAAGGCTAGTTTGGTCGTGTTTCTTAACCAAAAAGTGGATTGTCTTTCATTTGAGATATGGCATCCGTCCTTGAATTCTCTTTCATTCAAGGAGTCATTTCCAAAAGATTTCAAAAAGGGTTTTTAAACTCTACTTTCTTGTATCTTTCATTTTAAGCATGGGTCTTCTTGTAAAAGTGTTTAAATGATTCAAATGTGTTTATTCTAGTATGAATTGATTATTTTAATGTCAACAGCCTAATAAACGCATGTTTATGCATATTTCAAACATATAGCTTAAGAAATGGGTTGAATGAGCATGTTTGTGTAGGGTATGAACTTATGTTTTCTTTTGTTGTTATTATGATTTAGATAATTCCCTAAGGTGTTTACTTGATGAACTTGATATTATTTTGTATACATTGTGAGTGTGTCTTTGAAGGCGTAATATGTTAAATTAAGTGATGTTAAATATTTCAAATTTTTAGCTTTAGAAATGGGTTAAATGAGCTTGTTTGTGTAGGTATGAACTTATGTTTTCTTTTGTTGTTATAATGATTTAGATACTTCCCTAAGGTGTTAACTTGACGAACATGATATTATTTTGAATACATTGTGATTGTGGCTTTGAAGGCCTAATCTGTTAAATAAGGTGATATTTAAGACAGGTCTTGTATTGTGTTTTGTGATGTTTTAATTGCATGTATGGCTTAGATTATCCCTAAATGAAGAATATACTTATATTAAGCATGTAAAGCATGTGAATTGATAAATTTAGATTTAGAGAATGTGTAGAAGTTAATGTAAATGAAATGATGATGAAATGCAAATTGTGCTCACAAGTACACACACACTTAAATGAATGTATGAAGCTATGTTGAGTAAATAGAGTATCTTTGAGGTGGACACACTTCGTTAGTTGAGATTAAGTGTTTAGTAGAAACCTCAACTACATACTAAGAGCTTTCTAAGATAGTTCGGAGAATGTATTCCCTTCATGAGTTGAGATGTGGGGTCCACTACTCATCCTTAACCGATAATATTTAATGTTTATAATCCATGGGGATTATATCTAGCATCGAGAGGATATGAAGAAGAGGTGGTTACACTTTGTGATTTGTGATATTGTTTTCCAATGTACCCATTGAGATGAGTACTCCTCGTTTGTAGAGATTAGTTACTTATTAGCAATTTCCATATCCCTTAACTATAAGCCCACATAGTTGTAGGTATTGGCAAAGCCATGTAATATCTAAGAGAATGACCTTACTCTAGGAAAGTGATAATCCATCATCCAATAGGGGTTAATGTCGGGATTCCATGTCTAGCTCTCACGGTCCATGTAGGTTAAGCTAACTCCCACAAAGGTAATGAATGTGCTAAGTTTTCCAAAAGAGTGTTTTACTTAGGATAGGTCGTGAAATGGGATGCTATTTAAGCATTGCACTAGGTAGGAATTCCGAAAGGGGAGTCTTGGTGAGTCTTCTTTGAATTGAATGAACTAAATCTATTATAAGAATGTATTGCTTACGCTAGGTGATAGTATGGGATGTTATCTATCCATTGCACTAGGTAGGACTTTTCGAAAGGGCAGTCTTGGTGCAAAGACTTCTGAAAGAGTGTATTACTTTGGGTAGGTGGTGGTATAGTACGCCATCTACTCATTTCACTGAGTAGGCATTTCGTAAGGGAATTATTGGTGTATTTTGGGTGTTCTTCTATTGTATTGCCATTGAGTAGGTTCTTGTTTTCCGAAGGTGTGTATGCAGGAAGGGAAGTAGTCTTGAGGGTTGCTTTGGTGTGTATTGAAGGAGGCACTTGTGTACTTCCTTCATGACTTAACTTAGTGAGTCTTAGAATGACTTTATATAGGGAAACTCTGATGTAAATGAGCCTACTTCTTTATTTGCAATACTTTGAATGTTCACTACTTTGGAGTCTTTTTAGTTTACTGTAAGGGTTAAAATGAGTTGCTTTAATTTTGTGTTACGTTACTGTAAAAAAATTTCTTTTGCTAAAATTATAGAAGTTCTTTTCTAAGTGTTAAATGATAATTTTTATTTTTATTACTTCTATATTCATTAATGTTTTACTTAATTGACATGAAAATGTGTTTTTACTAAAATGTACCTTCTTGCATGTTTTTGCATATGTCATACTTAGTACATTGTTTTGTACTAACCCCATACTTTTTATAGTATCTATGTATAGGTTTTGGAAGAAAGGTTGAAGAATACAAGGTGAAGCTTGGGAGAGTTTCTCTCAAGGCAAAGAATGTCATCATATATTCGGGGGTATAGTCATTTTCTTTAGTTCTTATTTAACAAATTATTATTTATTTCCTTTCAATATAAAGGGACGTTTCCCTAAGATATTATGTCAGGTCTTTAAATTGGCTTGTTACGATGAGAATCTCTAAATAATTATGAAAGACTAGTTTTTATTAAATGTCTTGAAAAGTTTTAATTTCGCTCTACTTTTCATGTCTTTTCTAATTAATGATAGTTAAAGGGTTGTACAAGACCCCAACGGCTCAAGTTATCCTTGCCACAAACCGAGGATTCTCCCTAACTTCTAGGGGGTACTTTCGGGTCGGGACAGACTTGGTATCAGAGTTTAAGGTTATGTGAAATTGTTTAGGGTTTAAAAGTCTCGCAAGCCATATCTATTAGTAACTTGGTAATTGGTATGAGTCGCGAGACATACATCGACAAGAGGGTATAGGATGATAAAAGTTTAGCTTTCTACTCTATTCTTATGTCGTGCCTTAGAGTTGAGTCACATAAGGTGTCTTTTCTCAACATTTTATCATTGTATTTTTTGGGCATGTATACAGGGAGATCAACCTCTAGAAGGGAGGAGGTAGGCGTAGATAATGAGAGGATCCCTCGTCGTGTTGACAAAATTACTATTGTTAGCCTAAAAGAAGAGAATGAAGAGGTTCCCCTTCAAGAACCTTCATTGTCTTCGAAACCTCAAGATCCTCCATTGCCGCAAGTGACTTCTATGCCTCAAGCTCCTTTTGTTTAGGGATATATGACTAATGCGGAGTTGAGGGCTGCCCTAATGAACTTGTTTCAACTCATGACAGCTCAATCTCATGTCGTCAACAATAATTTTGCTTCCCATGCTAATCAAGGATATAGACCTCAACCTAATTCTAGTACTTCCACTTCTAGAATTCGGGATTTCATGAGGATGAACCCTCCCTTATTTCATTGAAATAAGGTGGATGAATATCCTCAAGGTTTTATAGAAGAGGTTTTCAAACCACTAAACTCTATAGGTGTGACCCCCAGGGAGAAATAGGAGTTAGATGGTTATCAAGTGAAAGATGTGGCTCAAGTGTGGTTTGAGACCCTTAAAGAGATGTCCAGTTGATTAGGAGGAATACAAAGGGGATTTCCTAGATATATTCTTTCCCCTAGAGTGGAGGGAGAACAATCTGGTTGAATTCATGAACCTTCGTCAAGGGGGAATGAGTGTGCAAGAGTACTCTCTCAAATTCACCCAATTCTACAAGTATACCTTAACAATGGTAGCAAAACCTAATGCCAGAATGAACAAATTTGTGATGGGAGTGTTTAGCTTGGTGGATAAGGAGTGTGGTACGACAATGCTTCTTAATGACATGGATATTTCTAGGCAGATGTCCTATGCACAACAAATTGAGGATTCCAAAATTAGGAGATAAGGCAAGCAAGTAAGAGATCTAGGTCAGATGATTCATTTTGGAGATAAGGCAAGAAAGTAAGAGATCTAGGTCGGATGATTCTAGTCACCTAAGATGAGGTTCTATCACCAATATTCTTCAATAAAAAACAAGTACAAGGCTCCCAACATAAATTTCTAAGGTGGTGGCCATAGTTTTGAGAGGTCTAGGTGCCCTACTTGTGGGAAGCAACATATGGGTAGGTGTCTTTTCACGACGGATGGTTGTTTCGTATGTCGTAATAAGGGCCAGAATATGAGTGACTTCCATAACATCAAAGAAAGAGGGTATGAGATCAATCAAGCTTTCGTAGATCCTAATGCTTCAATAAACAACCCTCCCGTTGGAATGGGAGTTAGGAAGGATAACTAATCAGATGTTGGTAGTTAATTGCTCAAAGAATGGATTTTTGAAAAAATTGACATGCTTAACAGTAAATACAATGAATGCTCGCTGTAGAAATTCTCTTTTTTGAGGAAAACTGTTTTGTCTTGGATTAAAGTTTTAATGTGTGTAAAAAAATTTTATATGAGTATTTTTAATGTCTAATAATCTATTTCATCCATAGATTAAAAAAAAGGGTGAATGTTGACTTGTGAAGTTTTGGTAAAGTGGTAGTGTTGCAATGTTTTTGAAAGTTTAAAATTACGGCCCTTGTTAGTTGATGCATCAATTTTTAATATTTTAGAATTGACTGTACTGTGTAATGTGATACTAAGTGAGTCGTTGTTGTTCTTGAAGCTTAAGTGTCATTTGAGGATGAATGTTATTCTATGTGGGGGAGAATGTAACACCCTAAAACGAACTAAGGTGAACTAGAGTACCATGAGTGTTTATTGATTTTATTTGTATTTAAAATGATTTATTTTAGTTTCTTAGTCAATGTTTGAATTTTTTCTAATTTTGGAAGTTAAATGTCCCTGACGTTCGGAAGATGTGCCTAATATAGCGCCTGTGTTTCTTGATGTGTTTCATTGAGTTTTATGTGTTCGTTTAGCTTTAATTTGGTTTGATATGTTCCTAATACCTATAAAATTATGTTTATTGGGTTTAAATTTTGGGTACGACAAAACCTAGGACCCACAAAGGGCCCTAGAAGAGGAAGCCACATCTTGGAAACAAGCTGCAAAAATAGTGACCAAACGACGACCCAATGAACAGTCAATTGGTCAAACAACGGTCTGTCGAAAATGGGCATCGATTGAAACTTCAAGGTAAGTTTTCCAGGCTCCTAATGGAGCTAAGTCTCAAGCCACGAGACCCACCAACGGACCGTTGATGGACAGATGACCCGTTGGTTAGCAATAGTTGAATGAAGCTTTCCAAAACACTTTCTTTTCCTGTGAATTCTTGGGGCTTTTGGTAAATTCATCCAATGTATTTTATTACCCTAGGGAGTTATTTTTAGGGTTTATAAGGTATATTAAATGATTTCAAATCCTAAGACCTAATTTTAGACTTAATTTTCTAAAACCCAAACACCCCTCTCCCTTAGAATTCTCTCTCAAGTCTCATTGAAAGCTAGAGGTTAAGAAGAGCTAGGAGGGATGGTTTAATCGTGTTTCTTCACTAAAATTAGTGGGTTGTCTTTCTTTTGAGGTATAGTATCAATGATTCAACCCTCTTTCATTCAAGGAGTCATTTTCAAATGATTTCGAAAAAGGTTTTCAAACTCTACGTTCTTCTATCTTTGATTTTACGCATGGGTATTCTTGTAAAAGTGTTTAATTGATTCAAATATGTTTATTCTAGTATGAATTTATTATTTTAATGTCAAATCCCTAATGAACTTATGTTTATGCATATTTTAAACTTTTAGCTTAAGCAATGGGTTAAATGAGCATGTTTTTAGAGGATATAAATTATTGTTTTCATTTGTTGTTATTTTGATTAAGATACTGCCCTAAAAGACTTATTATTATTAAATATTTAGAAATTTGTTATAGGTGGTGATGGATTGAATTTATGATGATTTGCTTTTATTGTATTATTGTTATTATAAATTGTTCTTGAGTGGTATTGTCAACATTCTTGGTGGCGCTGATTACATGATGAACTTGATATTATTTAGTATGTATGTGAGTGTGTATTTGAAGGCTTAATATGTTAAACTAAGTGATATTGAAGATGTGTCTCGTATTATGTTTTGAGATGCCTGAATTGCATGTTTGGCTTAGATTATGCCTAAATGAAGTATATGATTATGTGAAATATTTAAAGTGAGTGAATTAATGAATGTAGGTTTAAACATTTATAGAAGTTAATGTAAATGTAATGATGATTTTATGCAAGATGTGCTCACAAGTACGCACACACACTTAAATGAATGTATGACGCTAAGTTGAATAAATAGAGGTGTTTTGAGGTGGACACTCTTCGTGAGTTGAGATGTAGTGTATAATATCAACCTCACAACCCATGGTCATATGACTTAGAGCATCCCAACAACTTTGATCTTTTCGGGGTGTTGAAGAATACTCATGTAGTAATGTTTCAACAATTTTGACCATCTTCTTTGTCGGATATTTAACTCCTTTCAGTAAACACATATTGAAGACTCTTATGGTCGGTATACACATCCACATGAACACTGTACAAGTAATGCCTACATATTTTTAAAACAAATACTAGGGACGCAAACGCAAGATCACGACTTGGATAATTCTTGTAATGCAACTTAAGATATCTAGAGGCAGAGGCTACTACTTTTACATGTTGCATAAAAACATATGCAAACCCCACCTTGTATGCATCATAATATAATACAAAGCCCTTGGTAACCTTTGATAAAGTCCATATCTGAGCACAAGTAATCCTATGTTTTAAAATATGGAATCTTCGTTCACATGGCTTTTACCACTACAATTTCTCCCTTTTTGGGTCAGCTAATCAAAGGGGAATCAATGGATGCCAAATCATCCACAAACCTCCTATACTACCCCATTATACCCAAGAAACTCCTAATGTCAGTTGGATTCAGTGGTCTAGGACAGTTTTTCACTACCTTGGTTTTCCTTGGATCAACCTCAACTCCCTCATAATAGATTATATGAACATAAAATGCCACCGACCTCAGCCAAACTCCCTTTTTCTATACTTGACAAATAGATGGTATTTCTTAAGCACTTTCAATGCCACTCTCAAATGGTCTATGTGTTCACCCTCACATTTTGAATATACCAAAATTTCATCAATGAAAACAATGAAAAATTAATCTAGGTAACTTTTAAACACGCTATTCATTAGGTCCATAATAACCCCCGAGGCATTAGTGAAACCAAAGAACATTAATAGGAACTCATGTTAACCATATTTAGTTCAAACAAACATTTTTGGTATATCATCACCTATCAATCTAAGTTGGTGATACCCCGATCTTATGTAAATCATAGAAAATTATCTTGCCCCTTAGAGTTGATCAAACAAGTCGTCTATCGAAGGGAGAGGAAAACTTTTCATAATGGTGACTTCATTGAGTTGGCAATAATAAATGCACATTCTAAGGGACCAATCCTTCTTTTTCACAAACAATATTGGTACACCCCATGGAGAAATATTGGGCCTAATAAAGCCTTTATCTAGCAAGTCTCTGAGTTAAGTCTTCAACTATTTCGATTCGGTCGAATCTATCCGTTAAAAAGGAATTGAAATGGGGTTGGTATCCAGTAGCATATCAATACGAAAATCAGTTTCCCTTTTAGGAGGTATTCGGGGAAGATCATTAGGAAAGATATCAAGAAATTTCCTCAGTACGGGGACTAACTCAATGGGAGAATTTTTTGGATTATAAATATTTGACTCTTACAAAATGGTATACGACCTCTTGGAATAGATTCCCACCCTTTTTCTCTAAGAGTGGTTCATGAGGAAAATTGAACAAAAAAATTCTTGTTCTGAAATCAATGGAAGCAAAAGAGTCATGCAACCAATCCATCCCAGAATGAGATAAAAATCGACCATATCAAGTTCAACAAATTCAACATGAGTAACTCTATTAGGAAAAATTATTGGAAAATTTCTATATACCCTCTTTGCAACCACTGAATAACCTATCATGGTAGTTACTATAATAGGTTCATTTAGGACATCGACAAAATATAAAACTTTTTAGATACCAAAGGAGTAACAAAATATAATGTTGCACTCAAATCAAGTAAACATAATTATCAATGGAGAAGACTTATAACCTACCGGTCACCACATCGGGAGAACTCTCTTGTTCACCCCTAGAGAGAAGAGCATAAAAGCAATTGTTTATTTTGCATCCACATTGGAACCATTAACTTGAGCTTCACCATTTACCTTGTCTTGGCCCTTCACATAAGTGAAATCTCTAACCTTGTGGCCACTCTTGCCACATCCAAATAAAAATTGTTCGTCCCAAAAAGGCAGTCACAAAAATATTTATTACAACACATTCTACTAGTTGGATTCTTATTCGATTAACTAGTACCTCTTTCCTTTTGAGACTTAGGGTTAAACACCCAATAATCAATTTGGGAAATTTTGAAGGGACTTGATTGAAGAACCTATTATTGAATCTAGCATTTTCTTCAATTTCCAACCACCCCTTTGAAGATCCATCTTTATAAGACTTGGCCCTCGTGGCCTCTCTTGTAATGACTCAAAGTACACCCTAGTCATTACCGACGGCGTCCTCCTTGAAAAGGAATATCACAGGTATCTTAGTATTCGTAATCAGATCGTTAGGTTAAAATTTGTAGAGAAATTAAAAGTTTACTTATATAGTAATGAGGTGTACATAAACCTCTACATAGGAAACATACATCTGATTCGCGCTTTGAAAATATAATAATACATAAGAAAGTCTAAATCTTTGTCTCTTATTAAACCATATAAAGAATTAATCACAATATTTTGGAAATAGCCCTTATTTTATTACAATATGCCCATATAGGCTACAATGAAGTGTTAACATAAGAATGGAATAATAATCTCCAAACATAGATAGAACTAATAATGCTTGATAAGTGGTTCTATCCTCGAAACTCATGAGGACTCACCAATTGACCTAGAAAAGAGCCAAGTCTTCTTTTTTAGTGAAAACAAATCTTGGTAATAGTCTATACCTAAAATGTTTTGTAAAAAGGGAGAAATATAGGTTGAAGAAACCACATGTACTAAGTATGACTCCTATGCACAAAAATCGTAAATGCATGAAAAAATAAAAATTTAGTGAAAACCATTCTTTCTATAAAGTGTCACGACCCAAAACGGTCCGCGACTGGCACCCACACTTACCCTTCTATGTTAGCGAACCAACCAATATAAACCCTGACATTTCAATATAATATCAACAGAAAGTAATGCAGAAGACTTAAACTCATTAATAAAAACCAATTCAATTACTTCTAAAATTCAACATCTATTATTTCCCCAAAATCTGGAAGTCATCACCACAAGAACATCTATGATCAAATTACTAAACTAAGAGTATTTTAAGAAGCTAAAATAAACAAAAGCTAGTCCATGCCGGAACTTCAAGGCATCAAGACATGAGGAAGAAGATCCAGTCCAAGCTAGAAGCATTAGCTCACCCTTAAATCCGGTGTAATGAAGACTGGCTAGAGTTGCGGTTAAGTTGAAGACGACGGTACGTTTGCTGCAATCCACATATAACAAAGAAAGAAACATACAAGTAGGGGTCAGTACAGAACACGAGTACTGAGTAGGTATCATCGGCCAACTCAAAATAGAAAACAGTATATATCAGATAATATCATAAATCAACTATAATACTCAACATGTAGCAACAACAAGTTCTATAATCATTTATAAGTACCGCCAAGTTCACACATGAGGACTCAAGCCTCAATACCATACTCATTTGGGATTAGGTTCATTAGATTGAGTATATTAACATCTTTCAAGATTCATTATCTTTATTCCTCTTGTGTCGGTACGTGACACTCCGCTCCCCTACTACTATGTGTCGGTACGTGACACTCCGCTCCCCTACTACTATGTGTCGGTTCGTGACACACGATCCCCTAATTCTACGTGTCGGTTCGTGACACCCGATCCCTTAATTTTACGTGTCGGTTCGTGAAAATCGATCCCCTAATTCTACGTGTCGGTTCGTGACACCCGCTCCACTAATCTCATTCTATTAATTCATCAATCCTTCTTTTATACCAAGGCATCATCAGCCCCATTACTTTAGTTCATCAAGCCTTCTTTTATACCAAGGCATCATCATTAACAAGGGGTTTACAAGATTTGGGATTCAATAGCTTCATCTTGCTTATTTTATCACAAATGTATAATCACATTCATACAAGCATACAATTAAGCATATAGAAGTCTTTACAATACAACCCAACACATATCATTCACTATTAAGAGTTTACTACGAATAGTATAAAAACCATAACTACCTCCACCGAAGAATTTTGATCAAGCAAGCAATTTCCCCAAAGCTTGTGTTTTTCTCTTCGTTCGTTTCTCTCTTTCTCGTTTCTCTTTCTCTCTTTGTTCTTTCTATTTTTCTTATTCAACCCTCTTTCTTTTACCCTAATTAGCATATAATTAAGTATAAAAGATGGCAATAATAACCCACTAATTAGCTTAAGGTTACCTCTTTTAACCCCCAAGTAATTAGACTTATTAACATTAACCCTCTACTTTATAATTAAAGCAGGAAATAGTCCAAAACGCCCCTTAAATTAATTAACAGAAATCCAACCCAGCCTGGGATTACGCATCCTGTAACGGGCCGTCGTGCCTGCGACGGTCCGTCCTGCTGCTCCGTCACAAAGTTCAGAGACTTGATGTTAGTAAAAGTCCTGTGACGGGCCGTTGTGCCTGCGACGGTCCGTCCTGCCATTTCGTCGTGACATTCAGAGAGTCGATCTCAGTACCCAAATTTCTAATTTCTAAGTGTTTTGGAAAGAGACCCCCACGACGGTCCGTCGTGCCCATGACGGTTTGTCGTGGGGTCCGTAGACTCGGCCAGTTTTTCCAGAAATTAAATCTGCTGCTCAAAACGACTAAACAGGTCGTTACAATAGATACCAATTTACCCATCGTTCGTCCTCGAACGATCACGAGAAGAAAAACAAGAGTGAAAAGAAGTACCTGAATCTGTAAACAGGTGTGGGTATCTTTCTTGCATATCAGCCTCCTTATCCCAAGTGGATTCTATAACTGGTCGATTCTTCCATTGCACCTTAATGGATGCAATCTCCCTCGATCTCAACTTGCGGACTTCTCTATCTAAAATGGCAACAAGCTCCTCCTCATAAGATAAGTGCTCATCAAGCAGAACTGAATCCCAACGAATGATGTAGTTTCCATCCCCATGGTACCTTTTCAACATAGACACATGAAATACCGGGTGCACTCCTGACAGCCCTGGAGGAAAGGCTAATTCATAAGCCACCTCCCCTACTCGCATAAGTACTTCAAATGGACCAATATACCTCGGGCTTAGCTTACCTCATTTCCCAAACCGCATCACACCCTTCATGGGTGAAACCTTCAGCAAGACTTGCTCACCCTCCATGAACTCCAAATCCCTAACCTTTCGATCTGCATACTCCTTTTTCCTACTTTGAGCCGCTAAAAGCTTTTCTTGAATGGATTTCACCTTTTCTAACGAATCCCTCAAAAGGTCAGTACCCCAAGGTCTAACCTCGAATGCATCAAACCAACCAATGGGAGACCTACATCTCCTCCCATACAACGCTTCAAAAGGAGCCATATCAATACTTGAGTGATAGCTATTATTGTATGAAAAGTCCGCTAAGGGTAAGAAGTTATCCCAATGACCACCGAATTCTATCACACATGCTCGAAGCATATCTTCCAACAGATGAATCGTTCGCTCAGACTGTCCATCGGTCTGAGGGTGAAATGCAGTACTAAGGTCCAACCTAGTACCTAATTCCGCGTGCAAAGTTCTCCAAAACTTAGAAGTAAACTGCGTACCTCTATCTGATATGATGGAAAGTGGAACTCCACGCAACCGAACAATTTCTGAGATGTAGAGTCTGGCTAACTTCTCTGCATTGTAAGTCACCTTAACCGGAATGAAATGAGCAGACTTAGTTAATCTGTCCACAATTACACAAATAGAGTCAAATTTGCCCAATGTCTTTGGAAGACCAACCACGAAGTCCATTGCAATTCTCTCCCACTTCCATTCAGGAATGGGCATTCTCTGAAGTGTTCCTCCGGGCCTCTGGTGTTCATAATTTACTTGTTGACAATTTGGACATTTGGCAACAAACTCAACAATGTCGCGCTTCATTCTACTCCACCAAAAATGTTGCCTTAGGTCACGGTACATCTTGGTTGCCCCAGGATGTATAGAATATCCAGAACTATGAGCCTCTGTAAGAATAGTGGGGATCAAATCATCAACACGGGGTACACATACCCTTCCCTTAATTATCAAAACACCTTCCTCATCCATTATTGCTTCTTTAGCCTCTCCTCGCAACACTTTATCTCGGATTAGGCTTAGTTTCTCGTCATCAAACTGTTTCCCCTTGATCTTGTCAAGAAAAGAAGATCTCTCCTCCACACTGGCCAACAATCCTCCCTTCTCATTTACTTCTAACCTCATAAAGTCATTAGCCAGAGTCTTAACCTCTCTAGCCAATGGGCGTCTAGAAACTTGTAAGTGGGCTAAACTAGCCATGCTCCTTGCTTTTCTACTTAAGGCGTCTGCCACAACATTAGCCTTTCCCGGATGATACAGGATGGTAACATCATAATCCTTCAGTAGTTCCATCCACCTCCTCTGTCTCAAATTCAAATCTCTCTGAGTAAAGACATATTGTAGGCTACGATGATCCATATAGACTTCACACTTAACCCCATATAGATAGTGTCTCCATTGCTTTAATGCAAACACCACCGCAGCCCACTCTAAATCGTGGGTCGGATAATTACGTTCATGCACCTTTAATTGCCTCGAAGCATAAGCAATCACATTCTTCTCTTGCATTAGCACTGCACCCAAACCAGAATAGGATGCATCACAATAAACAATAAAGTTCTTACCCTCTACTGGCAAGGTAAGGATAGGTGCGGTAGTCAAGATGGTCTTGAGTTTCTGAAAGCTTTCCTCACATTCATCCCACCATACAAATGGAACATTCTGCTTAGTCAAGTTTGTCAATTGGGAAGCAATAGAAGAGAATCCCTTGACAAATCGACGGTAGTAACTGGCTAAACCAACAAAGCTTCTTATTTCTGACACATTAGTAGGTCTTACCCAATTCTTCACTACTTCGATCTTAGAAGGATCCACCATCACTCCATCCTTAGAAACCACGTGCCCCAAGAAGGACACTGAATCTAGCCAAAACTCACACTTGGAGAATTTGGCATAAAGCTTTTTATCCCTCAACATTTCCAACACAATTCTCAAATGCTCCTCATGTTCCTTCTTACTCTTGGAGTATATCAGTATATCATCAATAAATACTATCACAAAGAGATCCAGATATGGCTTAAAAATCCCGTTCATCAAGCTCATGAAAGCAGCAGGGGCATTCGTTAGTCCAAAGGACATTACCAAGAATTCATAATGCCCATACCTGGTTCGAAAAGCAGTCTTTGGCACATCTGCTTCCCGTATATTCAATTGATGATAACCAGACCTCAAGTCGATTTTTGAGAAGACACAAGCACCTTGTAACTGATCGAACAAATCATCAATGCGAGGAAGAGGATACCTGTTCTTAACAATTACTTTATTCAGTTGCCGGTAGTCTATGCACATCAAAAGACTCCCATCTTTCTTCTTCACAAACAAAACGGGAGCACCCCAAGGGGATGCACTTGATCTAATGAAGCCTTTGCTCATCAACTCTTGAAGTTGAGCCTTTAACTCCCTTAACTCAGCGGGAGCCATTCTATAAGGGGGTATAGAAATGGGGCGAGTATCCAATTCAAGATCAATGCAGAAGTCAATATCTCTGTCCGGTGGCATACCAGGAAGGTCTACAGGAAACACATCTAAAAACTCGCGGACTATCGAAACCGACTCAATTGAAGGTACTTGGGTAGTATCATCCCGGAGGTGTGCCAAGAAAGCTAAACAACCCTTACTAACCATTCTGTTAGCACGAAGAAAGGAGACGATACGAACCGGAATGGAAGTGTAGTCACCCTCCCACACTAACGGATCTGTCCCAGGCTTGGCTAACGTCATAGTTTTAGCATTACAATCCAAGATTGCAAAATTTGGAGAAAGCCAAGTCATACCCAGAATTACATCAAAATCAACCATTTCTAAGATAACCAAGTCTACATGAGTATTGTTCCCCACAAAAGTCAGCAGACAAGACCTATATACCTTTTCAACTATCACAGACTCACCCACCGGAGTAGAAACACGAATAGGCATGTCAAGCAATTCACAATGTAAATTAAGACTAGTAGCAAAAGAGGAAGATATATATGAAAATGTGGAGCCAGGATCAAATAATACAGAAGCTATGCAATCACAAACCGAAAGATTACCTGTGATAACAACATCTGATGTCTCCGCTTCAGACCGCCCAGGGAAAGCGTAACAATGGGCCCTATCACTTGTGTGCCCGTTGCCCCTACGATGTTGTGCTGTAGTGGCTCCAGTTTGCCCGTTACCCCGACCGTTTTGGTGACCTCCATTACCTCGGCCACCGCGTTCTCCCGAATAACGGCCTCTACCATGACCACCTCTACCTCTAGCTATTGGGGGTCCATAACTCTACTTTGGACAATTTCTCCTAATATGTCCAGTCTCCCCACATCCATAACACTCCCTGGAGTCAAGCATAGGTCTCTCAAAGAAGTGTTGACCGGTCTGAGGTGGACCTCCAACTACAATCTGTAGTTAAGACTGAATTGGTCGGACTGAGTAACCTCCTGAACTTTGTCCTCTAGAGTAAGAACCATTAAACTCACCTCCCTTTCGAAACCTTTTTTATGTCGATGCAATGGTGAAGTCATCTGGCTTCACTCCTTCCACTTCTATCACGAAGTCTACCACTTCTTGAAAGGTTTTTGCAGTAGCCGCTACCTGTAAGGCTGAAATCCGCAATTCTGACCTCAACCCCTTCACAATACGGTGAATCCGCTCTTGTGGACTGAAACAAAGTTGGGTGGCATACCTGGATAATGCACGAAACTTAGCCTCATATGCAGTAACCGACATCCTACCTTGTTCTAGGCTCAAGAACTCATCTCTTTTCCTATCCCTTAAAGTCCAGGGGATATACTTCTCCATAAACAAGCTAGAGAAGGATGCCCAAGTCATAGGTGGTTCTTCTGTTGGTTGACACTCAACGTGTGACCGCCACCACATTTTGGCGTTCCCTTGAAACTGATAAGTCACAAACTCAACACCAAATCGTTCTACTATACCCATTTTGTGAAGTAGCTCATGACAGTCAACCAGAAAATCATAGGCATCCTCAGATTCAGCACCCTTGAAGACTGGAGGTTTCAATTTCAAGAACATACTGAAAAGTTCATGCTGATCATTTGTCATTAAAGGCCCTGTGATCAGACGAGGAAACGTTCCTATTTCCAATGAGGCATCCATGCGGGGAGCCATAGTAGCTGCATGTTGTACCTCCGGAACCGGAGGTGTTGGTGCGGAAAACACTGGAGGCGTCTGGCGATGATCAGATAACCCGCTAAGATAAGCAAGAACCTGATTGATCATCTCTGGGGTAGGTTGGGGTGGCAATTCCTCATTCTGCACCTGTTCATTCTCCCCATCCTCACCCTCTCTTACTATTTCCTCAGTTGGTGGAGGAGTCACCGCCCTAGTACCAGATGGGCTAGGTGCTCGTCACTACTCCTCTTCGAGCTACAGCCCCAATGGCTGGCTCAGACGCTTCTTGTCTTGCCGATGTTGGTGTTGGCGCAGTCGTTTCTCTAGTTCTAACCATCTGCGAAATAGAGTGAAGATGGTCAGATACCAATTTGTATCACCTAGATACCAATTGGATCCAAGTAATAGCACGAAAGAAAGAAAGAATGGAATTTTCCTAAAGTCTTATAGCCTCTCAAAGAAAAGTAAAGGCGTCCCCCTACCGTTCCTTAAGACTCTACTAGACCTGTTCTTGTGTGATGAGACCAACGAACCTAATGCTCTGATACCAAGTTTGTCACGAACCAAAACGGTCCGCGACTGGCACCCACACTTACCCTCCTATGTGAGCGAACCAACCAATCTAAACCCTGACATTTCAATATAATATCAACAGAAAGTAATGCGGAAGACTTAAACTCATTAATAAAAACCAATTCAATAACTTCTAAAATTCAACATCTATTATTTCCCCAAAATCAGGAAGTCATCAACACAAGAACATCTATGATCAAATTACTAAACTAAGAGTATTTTAAGAAGCTAAAATAAACAAAAGCTAATCCATGCCGGAACTTCAAGGCCTCAAGACATGAGGAAGAAGATCCAGTCCAAGCTAGAAGCATTAGCTCACCCTGAAATCCAGTGTAATGAAGACTGGCTAGACTTGCGGTTGAGTTGAAGACGACGGTACGTTTGCTGCAATCCACATAAAACAAAGAAAGAAACATACAAGTAGGGGTCAGTACAGAACACGAGTACTGAGTAGGTATCATC
This sequence comes from Solanum habrochaites, assembly GCA_027704765.1. Lineage (NCBI taxonomy): Eukaryota > Viridiplantae > Streptophyta > Magnoliopsida > Solanales > Solanaceae > Solanum > Solanum habrochaites. Next base: position 22,323,319 of record JAKWJA010002493.1, read on the forward strand.
GGCCAACTCAAAATAGAAAACATTATATATCAGATAATATCATAAATCAACTATAATATTCAACATGTAGCAACCACAAGTTCTATAATCATTTATAAGTACCGCCAAGTTCACACATGAGGACTCAAGCCTCAATACCATACTCATTTGGGATTAGGTTCATTAGATTGAGTATATTAACATCTTTCAAGATTCATTATCTTTATTCCTCTTGTGTCGGTACGTGACACTCCGCTCCCCTACTACTATGTGTCGGTACGTGACACTCCGATCCCCTAATTCTACGTGTCGGTTCGTGACACCCGATCCCCTAATTCTACGTGTTGGTTCGTGACACCCGATCCCCTAATTCTACGTGTCGGTTCGTGAAAATCGATCCCCTAATTCTACGTGTCGGTTCGTGACACCCGCTCTACTAATCTCGTTCTATTAATTCATCAATCCTTATTTTATACCAAGGCATCATCAGCCCCATTACTTTAGTTCATCAAGCCTTCTTTTATACCAAGGCATCATCATTAACAAGGGGTTTTCAAGATTTGGGATTCAATAGCTTCATCTTGCTTATTTTATCACAATTGTATAATCACATTCATACAAGCATACAATTAAGCATATAGAAGACTTTACAATACAACCCAACACATATCATTCGCTAATAAGAGTTTACTACGAATAGTATAAAAACCATAACCTACCTCCACCGAAGAATTTTGATCAAGCAAGAAATTTCCCAAAAGCTTGTGTTTTTCTTTTCGTTCGTTTCTCTCTTTCTCGTTTCTCTTTCTCTCTTTGTTCTTTCTATTTTTCTTATTCAACCCTCTTTCTTTTACCCTAATTAGCATATAATTAAGTATAAAAGATGGCAATAATAACCCACTAATTTGCTTAAGGTTACCTCTTTTAACCCCCAAGTAATTAGACTTATTAACATTAACCCTCTACTTTATAATTAAAGCAGGAAATAGTCCAAAACGCCCCTTAAATTAATTAACAGAAATCCGACCCAGCCTGGGATTACGCATCCTGTAACGGGCCGTCGTGCCTGCGACGGTCCGTCCTGCTGCTCCGTCACAAAGTTCAGAGACTTGATGTTAGTAAAAGTCCTGTGACGGGCCGTTGTGCCTGCGACGGTCCGTCCTGCCATTTCGTCGTGACATTCAGAGAGTCGATCTCAGTACCCAAATTTCTAATTTCTAAGTGTTTTGGAACGAGACCCCCACTACGGTACGTCATGCCCATGACGGTTCGTCGTGGGGTCCGTAGACTCGGCCAGTTTTTTCAGAAATAAAATCTGCTGCTCAAAATGACTAAACAGGTCGTTACATAAAGTTACCTCAACGTGCAAATATAAGAAGCATAATAATTCAATTCAACAAAATAGCAACCAAACAAGTAGATCACTAAAGCAATACTTGTGGAATACCAAAGATAAAACTCCATCATCCCATCCATTGCTAAGTATCACATTAAGCAACACCCTTCACACTTACAACATATTTTCATAACATGATTATACATCAATACATACTCATAGATTATTAACATAACCATAATCATAATAAAAATCATAAAATAACACCACTAGGACAATCTCTTAGGATCCCACATATGTGTAGTCTGTAAGAGAAGTCTCATACCCTCCCTCACACCATGTTACCTTTAAGACAAACCTAATAAGTGTTCACATACATAACTTGTTCATTTACATTTATATTAGGTTAATAAGTGAAATAACCGATATGAGACCATGTAAGTTACGTGGAATCTGGTGTTCTACTCCCATACAAAAATGAGAGGGTTTACACTTGCCTAAGGTGTAACTATTTGTACGTAGATATCTTGATGGATACACTAAGCAAGTGTCTATGTGGGCATATAGTTAAGGGTCAATGAGATTGTTGCTAGAAACCTCGACTTACTAAAGTGGAGGTTTCTATCTCATTTTCACACATAGTTAGGGGATCAAGACTTACTAACGTAAGGAAACCAATGTGGGCGGTCAGACATACTAATGTGAAACCTCAATCTCATTTCCATACATTTTTTATGCAAAGAAATTATTCTCTTTAGCAATAAATATGTACTTAAGAAATATTAATTCATCATAATTCATCACAATTAAATCTAATATTGTTTTTCAAAGAAGTCCGATGTGTAGTAGAAAAAACTAAATTTGGGGGATTTAGAAAAAACCTTTTGAAGGGACCTCATGGGTAAATTTATCCCAAAAGTGAAAGAAACTATACCTTAAAGATGATAAAACAAAAAAATTGGGTTGGTAATTGAAAGATCAATATTGTTCATTGGGCTGTATTGGTCTTCAATGGAGGTTTGGAGGAAGAGATAATTTGGGAGAGATGAGGGTGATTTTTGACTTCAACTTTGGGATTTGATTTTGTGTGTTAAAAGTAACCTAAACTTACCCTAATACCTTATTTAGTCATCAATTGAATGTACCACATTGAAAATTCATGAATCATTGTAAAGCCTAACATAGGTCTCATAAAGTGTAAACACTGTTTATAAATATATTTTAATGAATATAGGTCATTCAGGATGTCTTAGAACAAAAATGTCCAAAACATCCGGAAAGTTAGTTACAAGGGATGTTGGTGTGTCTTAGACTTTTTGATTAAGTTTTAGGAGTCGGAAATGTACGAAAATTGGTGGAAAGTAGCTAATGGGTGTTTGAGTTATTCCATGGTTGAAACATCTAGGTAAAACTCCCCAAGGAAAAACCAAGGGCATTTAAGGAGGACCATTGTAAATTGATACAACATTGCATGGCAGTGTGCTTTATCGGGACAGAAGACGACCCGTGTGTGGATCGACAGGTCATCGATGCCACCGTCGTCCTACCCTTAGGATGGTGGAGAAGGTCCTTTCACCTGCATAGTCTCTGGACTCATCAACGGAGAGTAGAGGTGTAGGCTAAAACTCGTGTGTGAATTGACGGGACGTGGATGCCACCCTTATCCCACACATAGAGAAATGAATAAAAGCCCCGCCTGCGCCAGTCTCTGACTGAACTTACGAATGTGCAACACAGACTGTCGGTGGATCAACGGTCCATGAATAGAGGTCTCAAAGATGGGATTTGTGATTTCCTAGATGTTTTTAATTAAATTCATTAGATAAATTAAGTGGTTAAGGGGTAATTGGGGATTAAAGAAAGTCTAATTAATTTATTTTAGTCCCACTATAAATACCCTCAACCCTCATTAACCTAAAGATAACTCTAATAATAAACTCTCTTTATTCTTTCTTATTTCTCTCTCGACATGAACACAGCATTGAAGTATAGAATGAACTAGGGTTTAAGGGCTTGAAACAGACGAATTCACCTTAAAATTTTTGACAAATCATTAAGGTATGGGTTCTATTAACTTTTGAGATCCTTTCCTCAAAGGTTTCCTTCAATATAGATTTCAAAAACTTGAGTTTTCTTATGGGTTTCATCCAATACGAAATTTAAGTTATGGTTTGAGTTGTTAATGAATTCTTAGGGGTATATTGAGTATATTAACATATAATTCAACTTTTTTATGTTATTTTTTGATGGTTTGGTCTGAATTGAATAATATTATCCTCTATCCCTGACCCTATGTAGTCATCTTGACATATATTGTATTGTATCATGCAATTGAGTTGGTTGTTGATTTGATTACTATCCTATGGTGCTACTATAATTAAATTATGATGAATTATAGTCCTATCATGCTAGTTTTTAAGATATTATTTAGGTTATCAATGATAATGTGAAATTAGCCTATGTAGTTTATCGGAAGTTGTGATCTAAAGATGAATTGTGTTATAGAGTTGTGATTGGCCTTGTTAGTCTATTGGTTATCATTGTGTGATTATGTTACTCCACAAGTTGGGTTGAATTATGGGTTGATTGTATGACCTTGATGATACACTATGAAGAGGACTTGGTAAGTCTTAGAATCTCTACCTTTACTTCCAATTGTGATTAATTATTGTTAAGTCATAATATTACATTCGGAGTATGCCTTATATTAGGATTATAGGGAGGTATGATCTTGAATTGAAATGTCTTGACTATGTTGTGAGGTTGATTAAGGTGTATGTGCTATAAGGATGGTGAAAACTATCAATGCGCCTTAATATGTTATGAAATGCTAAAGTGTTAACCTCACTTATATGAATTGTGATGAAAGTACTTATGCTCATACGATTCGTATTGAGTTATTCGTGATGATGTTTATACAAGGGGTAGACCATATCGGCTAAATTAAGTATGAATGATAATTAAAGGCTTAAATACATTTCAAAGAGGGACTCTAACTTAGCACCGAGTGAACTACCAAGAGAAGTGTTCCTTCCCACATAGGGAAGGTAGGAGAAATCCGTTAATCTTGAGATTTGAGATAACATTGAATGGCGCACAAAGAGGGTCGCAACTAAATATCGTATTTCAAGAACTATGTTGGCCCCACATGAATACTAGCTAGTTTATCCACATAGTTGCTATGTTTCATGTTTTCGTAGTACCGTGGCAAGTAGTTTACCTTTTTTTGGCGTAGGGTTTTATGCCACCGGATTCCACACTAGCTTATGTGGTCTATGTCGTTAAGGGAAAAATGTTCCCAAAAGTAAAACAAATTAAAGTACTTGAACTCTAACTTGGATAACCTAAGGGGTCTTGCTTAGTCTAGTTAGGGGTATGGGACTTTACATTGATATTGCACTAGCTATCCTTGAGAGAAGTATTAGGATGAGGTTCTTATATATGATATATATATATCGACCATGGCACATTGTGATATTATATGTTTATTCGTCCATTGATAAATATGACTTAGATTATAATGATAATATGTGATGAAATGCAACTCTAAATGCCTTTATATGTAAAGTATGACATTGGTCATGTTTTCTTGTTGAGGATACTTCATTGAGTAAGGTTATGTGGCTTTGCTTGGTCATTTCACTTGTTGACTTGATATGGACTTGTGAGTAGTTGTCTTACTTATTACGATATGTTAACTCTTATTCAATCCAGTGATATTCTTCCTTTATGTTAGGGTTCTAGTAAATCATGGTTGCAAGTATGTTGGGATAAGCATTACTTGTATGATAGCAAGCATGTTGATTGATTGATATGACTTACGTGACTTTACATTAAGTCCGTAAAGGGGTAAAATGACATGTTTTGATAAAAAGGTCTTAACATGTTATGCTTGTGTATGTGCATAAGATCTCATACTTAGTATATGGATTACTAACCCCATTTTCCTCAATTTTTCCCAAACATATAAGGTTCTGGTCGTTGAAGAGTTTTCAGAGGCGTCATTGTTAAAGGCTTGGATTCTTAGATTTATCAAAGTAGGGTAGGTCCTCAACTCTTGAGGGCAATGCCATCTTCTATCTTTGGATTTTGTTATAATGTTATTGACTCTCTCATTCCTTTCCTTGTGATTTGAATATTCTACTTTTGTACGACCTGTACATGGTCTTGTTGAATTTATGTAAAGTCTTTCCCCATATTGTAATATTCGTTTATACGGTATGAGGTGAGATAATCACTGAGTTTGTTTTTATATTCTTATATATGTAAGTGGAATAAAAGTATAAAAAAATATGTAATCTTCCTATATGAAGGGTCTACATATACTCGATATGAATATATATTATGTGTATATAGAGGTCTATGTAAACCTCCTATATTTATAATGAAAGTTTTAAATTTTTCTTCATTTTTCAATCTATGAATGTAATGACATGAAACTAAGAGGATAGTCTTTGTCATTAAAAATGACGACGACGCCAGTTTCGTCTACGGGGTAAACCTCGATCTTACTAACTTGCTATCAGAGCATGAGGTTCAATATCGTTGAGTATGTCTCTCTCTCTACCACTTGTATGTAGGTTTGTATTCATAATTTTAAAGGGCGCAACACTTATGTGTAGGAACCTATATGATGCTTACGAATCACTCTCTTTCTTGGAAATCTTATATCATGCCAATATCGTGTACTTATGGTGTGCTTTTGCATCCAATCCTATTGTTGTGATTATACAAAGAATTACTACTCGAAGGAATGTGACCCAAAGGCTTGAGGAGGAGGTTGCTAATGCAGAGCTCCTTCCTGATAATGAACAAGTTCCTCCACTTGAGGAAAATTTTAATGGTTATCAAGCCCCGGCTAATCCTCCACCAATGACAGAGGCGGAGATGAGGTCTATTCTTTCTCAAATGGCGCAAGACATTAATACTGAATCACAAGCCACGACGGTTCAAGCCCAATCTATGACGGCTGAAGCCAATCGGGATATTGCTCTTCGTCCTCATCAACAAGTCACTACTAGGGATTCCCATCTAAGGGAATTCTCTAGAATGAATCCTTCTACTTTCTATAGGTCTAAGGTTTATAAAGACCCCCAAGAATTCATTGTGAGATATAGAAGATACTATATGATATGGTGGTGTCGTTAAGTGAGAAGACTGAGTTGGACACATATAACCACAAGGATATTCCTCAAACATGGTATGTGCAATGGAGGGATAATAAGCCTTTCAGGGTTGGTCCGGTAACTTGGGAGATCTTTAAGGCGAATTTTCTAGATAGGTTCTTACCTAGAGAGATGAGGGAGGGAAAAAGTGACGAAGTTCATCAATCTTCGCCAAGGAGGGAAGAGTGTCCAAGAGTACTCTTTTGAATTCATTAAGTTGTCCAAATATGCTTTGTTTTTGGTGTCCAATCCTAGATACCAAATGAGTCATTTTATGATTAGGGTTTCAGAGGACTTACAAAAAGAGTGTCAAACCACCATACTAAATGACAACATGAACATTTCCCTTCTTATTGTTTATGCAAGAAAGGATGAATAGTAAAGGGCTAAGCACAAAAGTAGAGATACTTTAGATTTAAGACAAGACAAAATTTAAGAAGTGGGTTTCTAATCAAGTTCCTTCAAAATTCCCATGATCTAGTTGTGATAGGGTGTCTAACCCTAAATTCAAGTAGGGAAAAAGTACTAATTCACCGAATCAAAAGCCAACTTGTGGAAAGTGTGGCAAAAAGCACTATACTTATTACCTTTAAGGAATGGATAATTGCTTTAGTTCTGGCAAGAGTGGTCACAAGATGAAATATTGTCCACACATGAAGAGTCAAGACAAGGGTAGTGGAAAATATCAAACAAGTGGTTCTTGTGATGCTCCAAATAAGAACCGCTTCTATTCTCTCCGCTCTAGTGGTGAGCAAGAGACCTCTCCCCATGTGGTGACCGGTATGTTAATAGTTTTCAATATTGATTTATATTCCTTATTTTATCTCGATACTACTTTATCATTTGTTACACCTCTAGTATCCAAGAAGTTTGAAATTTTACCCGATATTTTGTATAAAACTTTTATAGTGTCTACTTCGTTGGGTGAGATTGTTGATGAAAAAAGGGCATATAGATGTTGTCCTATAATGTTGCCCAATAGAGTTTCTTATGTTTATCTAGTAGAACTATATATGGTTGATATTGATATTATATTGGGTACGTATTGGTTGTATGTATGTTTCGCATCCATTGATTGTAGGACAAAAGTGGTAAGGTTCAACATTCAAAATGATCCCGTTGTTTAGTGTAAGGGGGGAAATTCTATTCCTAGAAGATCCTCCCATTCAGTCGGTACCCGTAGTGAGTAATTTTTCGTAAGTCTTTCCTAATGACTTTTCTAGTATTCATCCTTAACGGGAAATTGAATTTGGCATTGATTTTCTACCGGATACAAATCCAATATAAATTCCTCCTTATCGGATAGCACCGTCAAAGTTTAAAAAGTTGAAGGATCAACTCATGAATTTGCTTGACAAAGGCTTTATAAGGGCTACTATATATCCATGGGGTTCTCCGGTGTTATTTGTTAAAAACAAAAATTGGTCTTTAAGAATGGTTATAGACTACCGTAACCTCAACAAGAAAATCCCAACTTAGTTTCAAGTAAAACGAACACGTAAAACTCATTGAAACACGTGAAGACGCAAAAGTTCAATCTTAAACATAACTTGTGAACGTCATGGACATTCTTGGGTGATTGAACTCCAAACTTCACACACCGCCTATGAAATCAAATTAAACTAATTTTGTCGTAAATGAAACTCAATAAATGATTACGAGGATATAGTTCACCTTAGTTCGTTTTAGGGCGTTACAATTATACAACTCGATCATGATGAATTGCATTAGCTACTTCATATGTGTAATGTGATGATAATTAGGTATGACTAATCTAGTATGAACGAATAATAAATGAATTGGAAAATATTTAACTATGTTCATCTAGCCTATAGACTTGATAAAGTAATGTATATGTTGTGATCTATATTCTACGGTGGATAAAACATGATTTAGCTCTGATGTTCTATATGTTTAGATACTACCTAAATGTATATTATTGATAAAATATAATTGATGAACAATACTAGGGAAATTGGTTGATGCTCTATAACTTTCTATATTCTAGTATATATGTGATGTATTTCATTAGATTGTACTATGATATTGTATTGACTTGTACATGTTTTATTTCATGATTAAGTTTATGTTTAGATACTTCCCAATAATATATTGATGATGATAAAGTTGTATTGATCAATGATTATCGAAGGATTATTAATTGGTAAGAATGACTCTTCCTCTCTACTTTTCTATATTATTGTAGTTGATGAAGCATTGTAATGAATTGTGTGGCATGGTCCACATTTAGTGGCGGTGTTTACTTTATTGTAATTATGTATGTGCTGAATATGTCCTTGAAGAAAAACTTATGAATATATAAGTGTGTGGTTATGATGATCACACTTTGTGAAGCTTATGCCAACTTTCCTATTTATTTGTGATCTAGGTTGTATGGATATTCTATAAGCACAGTGTATATCAAAGTAGGATCATGTATAGGTTCTGACATTAATAAAGTTTTAAGGATTAAGTATCCCATCCCATATACCCCTATGTAAATGTGTGAATAGTTAATGTTAGGAGTTTTAAAGTGTAATATGAAGTTAGGTTTCCTCCTATGGTAAATTGTGTAGTGTGGTTTATGCTTTGTTGTCTATTCTGGTCTTAAGAGGGTGTCTTCTTCAATGTATTATTCATAGCCATTATGTGATCATATTGACCAATGTACACACACACTCACATATTATGCATACTTAAATTGTAGTAAAGGGTTAGGGTGTCTAATAAAAGGTTGATCTCATGTTCACTAGATGTCTACTACTATGCATGTAAGTTAAATGTATGTGAAATATGTTATGCATTCCTTAAATAGTATGACATGATAGGTGTACTATTATTGTCAAGGGTATGGGACCTTGTTTATGCATTGCACATGTGTACCTTGATAGAATAATTCCTAGGTTTGGTTTCTGCGTACATGAAAATGGATGTATGATCATGTTATGAATATGACTTATATGTTATGAAGTTCATAATATGATATGATTATGTATTAATGTGCATAGCATCTTGGTGTATTTATATGAAAGGATTTCTCATACAGTTATACTTATGGACTTGTGCATTGATATATGAACATGTGTGCCATTTATGTGTTATTTGAAAGGTTTGCTCAAATATATGTACACACACATGTATTATGATCTAGTCAATAGCGGGTCGCTTGAAAGGTGTTCTCAAGAGTATATTAAACTAGATAGGTTCTTGAATATGCTATGTCCATGTGAAAGGTTTTATCACATGATATAGGTTGATCGAAGGACTTCTCATGTATAAAATATGAGCTAAGCATATGGGGAGTGAATCTCCTAAAGGCTATGTTTTATAAGGTAATTTAATAAAGTCTTTTCAATAAAGGTAAATTAGCTTAGAACCAAATTAACTTGAAGTGATGAGTGTCCCTTCTAATTGTAGGAAGGTAGGTCACCATAAAGCTCACGACGTGGATAACTATAATGCCTCAAAAGGAATAAAGAGTGTTTCCATAAGTGAATAAATATAATGCCCTATTTGGAATAAAGAGGGTTTTCACATCTACCTACAAGTTCCATAACTATGCTTGTAACATAGGATCTACCAAGTCAATTAACTAGTATGTTTTCATGTGTTAATCTTCTACCTTTGCTAGGTAGGAACACCTTCCATTGGTGTAAGGTGCTAGAACACCAAAATACATGTTTAGCACCCATGGTCTTAGTGTCCGTGAAGGCTATAGTTTCCCTAAAATAAAAATGGACAATGAAAGTAAATGACTAAGACTCTATCTAGAATGACCAAATGGAGGTTACTTAGGATATGTTGAAGTAATGAACCTACCAGGACATCAAGTGGCTCTATAGGGAGTTCTAAGAATGTGATTTATGGTTTATGATTATGGTTATGTAATTATGCATGGCATGGTAGTATTTGTCTACTTGTTATGAAGATGTGCATGGTATGAGTCTTTATGAAGTTGTCTTATTTTTATATGCACTATGTTAGTTTTAATTACTATATGATGAAGGTTTTTTACATTAATGAAGTAGTCTTCACTTAATTGGTTATGTATTAATTGGACGGAAAGGCTTGTGGTCTCATAATAGGTCTACTAAGTATGTGGGAGATTATGGGGCTTCACATGCACATTGCACTATTAGATTTAGATTGAGATTATGAATGATGTCTCATAAGGTCCTCTGAGAAGTGGAATAAGTATATGTGCATAATGACTAAGAGTTCACTGTAAGTTCCTCAAGGTCTACGCTTAAATGTGTCTATCATGTGTTACACCATGATGATGATATGTGATGAAATGTTTAAGTTATATGTATAGTTTTCCTTGTTGACATAAGGTGATCCATTGGAACAAGTATCACGAAAGGTTGCTTGGATGGTTAAGAAATTAAGAAGTAAATGATTCATTGTAAAGAAGAATTTGCTCAGTGTAAAGTAGAACTAACAAACTGTAAACTGACCCCAAATATGGCTTAAATTCAATGTATGATCTTTTATGATATTTGGCCTTTGAATATGTGTAGATGAAGCATGTGAATGATATAAATTCAACTACGTAAAGGTTTTATGAATATTTACTCAAAAAGGCATGAAGTATGATTTCAAGAAAATATTCCTTTTAAATGCATGCTTTTGCATGGTTACCGTACTTAGTAAATTGTTTTACTAACTCCATTCTTCGCTGACTTTTTACACAAATATAGGTTATGGATGCTTAAAGGATGTCTCTATGATTGAGGATCTTCATATGTGATTCCCAAGCTCAAGGAAAGGGGTCCTTAAGTTCCTAGGATTCCCATAATTATAGTCTATTGTAAAGTTCTATAATATTGTATTTAGGTATTATGTTGTAAGGGTCAAGTCCCTAAGTAATGTTATGATTTTGAGTCTAGGATGGAAAAATGACACTAGAGTCTTTTGAAAATGTATGATGATACATTTTATATATATGAAGTAATGTTTTAGCATATGATGTGTTTGAGAAAGTTTTAAATTTTTCGTTAAATTTACCTATGATATTGCGATGAATGATAACTATGGGCTTGTATAAGACCTGCGAAAGATGAAGAACGCCATGTTACTTAAAGTTGGTGCTCCCGTGTGAGAAATAATCAACCTAAGCTCACAACCTATGCGCCGTCGACCAGCCTACTTAGCATTGATTGCCATCTGTAGTAAGGCTAGTTTGATAGGTTTTGGTCACACGGTGGCTCCTCCTCAAAGACACCTTGATTGGTCCTTGGTAAGTTTTTACTAGACTTTTCCTATCCAAATATATTTGTATATATGTTAAGTACCTCTCACATTAATTTCATCAAAAACAAACTAGTAAAACTTGACGACACACATTAAGACAAAGAAGGACGTTTCAAGGCAAATCTTTTCGCACGTTACGTACGTTCTTGAATGTTTGTTCTCCAAACTTCACGAAATTTTAAACAATGCCTCATAACATCATTTTAACCCAATTAAGGACTTCAAAAAATACGACACAATTTTTCGACTCTAGATTCACCTAAGACGTTTTAGAGGTGATACATTCTCTCTCACATGGAAACATTTGTCCTCGAATGACACTTGATTCATTTTACGGACATTTAAAAGAGGATTAACACAAGACTATCTTCACATAACAGTACCACACCATAAAAAATACACAATTTAGTGGAACACCAATTTCACATACTTTAACAGACTCCAATCACAACAACAATCTACAAACTAATCTACGACTCTCAATGTCATAAGACTCACATTCTTCATTTAATTTAAGAGAAACTTCATTCTCAAGAGATCATCATAATAACATATGTCAATTCTAAAAACAATAAAATGATTCCTCAAAATAGTAATTTATTAATTTTTAGAAAATATTCACAGTGACTACAAATTCCTTAAAATGAACATGTTCAAATTTCTTAAAAATTCAACGTTTAGGAAATTGATGAGAAAACCATGGATATAAAAAACCATATAAACTCATTTTACGACATAATCATAACTTTATAAAATGCACAATGCAAGGAAACAATGAAATTCAATTCCAACAAGAATCTTAAACACAATGAAACATGCAACATGCAACAATGACTTTCTACCTCTCAATCTTGAATTAGATATAAGAGAAGAGACAACAAATTACAACTCTACTACTCACTATACTCCCCACTTGGAAGGTATATGTAAAAACTAGAGAACAAAGATATAACTTATCGGCATCATCATCATAATATAGCTTTGGTCCCTTAGCTCGGACTGCGTAGAATGATTCTTCATTGGAACATCATCACACTGAACACTTGAAGGAACTTGCTTATCCACAATGCTTTGACTTCTCAATGGATTTACCATACACCATAATCCTAGAAAAGTTCATCCTATTGTGGTACATGGTCGTACGTCAATCTTCTTTCACAAGGTCAGCAACACCGGTCACAAACCTACTCATATCGTTCCTTTGATTAGACACCAAGATGGAGTATATGTAGACAACATAGTGAATAACAAGGTATACTCCTCAACAGTCATATTGCCTTGGTTGATAATAATTAACTCTTCAACTTTCACCTCCCTCCTCTCACATGGAAAGTACATTTCAAAAAAATCCTACTTAAACTCTTGCAACTCTATGGGACCGAACTCAACTACCCTATTATGTTTCCATCGAGTGTACCACACTTGAGAAACATCTCTCAATTGGAAGGAAGCTAACTCCGCCATCTCCCCAAAAGTCACCCACATGGCACTCAACACCTTTTAAAGACCATGAAGAAACTCTGGCGGATCTTCTTTCTTCTTAGTGTCTTGAAAGATTGGAAGATTTATCCTCACAAAGTCTCTCAATCTAGATTTCATAGTGCTCTCCAAAAGATTCACCCTGGGCCCTACATCCCTAGTCACATGAGTAGACATGACTCGGGATAGCGCAAGTAGAGTGTCTCTATTCTCTCCACAGCTCAAATCCGTGGGAACCACCGGAACCTCATGACGTTTACCTCCAATAGGAACATAAGCACCTTCAAGAACTTCATCAAATTGCTCATCTTTAAAAGGAACTTCCTCTTTCACCTTCTCTTCTTAATTACTTTTTTGATCCTTCTAGTTTTCGTGTTCCTAAAAACACAAAGAAAAGCATTACGAAGGACTCTCATAATTTTTTACTCCACCGCACGACACAAGAGTAGATAAAGAAGGGAAACCCTATCGTCCTTTAGTGACTCACAATGATGAACAAGACCCTTCTAGACGTGGATTTATGAATCTTTTTGATTACTAAGTACTACTTCATAACCTATGCTCCGATATCAAGATTTGGCATGACCCGCATGTACACCCTAGAAATTTGTGCATTCTTAGGTCGTAACAAGGTGTACTTGACCTCTTGGAGGTCTTGAACATTACCTTAGACATTATTCATTACATACATGTATGAAAAGTAATGCGGAATTAAATCTTTTCACACAAATAATATCTTAAAATATCATTTATATAAAAAGATAGTAATTACTATGTCTTAACATACGACATTCTTAGACTATCGAATACTTGGGACATGGACCGTACAATTGATATATGGAAATACTTAGTCTATTACAATACTTTTAATAAAGAAGTGTAATTTAGCAATGTCCTTAAATAAAGTGAGGACATACCCCATCTTTTCTTGAAAGTGTCCTAGTTTCCAAAAATTGCATCAAGATGACTCTCATTAGTTCATTTAAGAGACATTAAACATTGAAGTACATTGAAATAATGGTCTTGGAGAAGAAATAGGGACTCACGCACTAATATCTTCAAAGACTAATTGTGCAATATCTAGATAGTGTCCCATACGACTACCAAAATTCATAGAATTTCTCCAACACTAGTAGGTATCAAATATGATGAGAATAGGCAATAACAAACATAGACCATACTAGTTATGAATCTAATCAAGACTCATAAACCTACTCTGATTGAGGGTGTTCTACTTGTACACGGTAGAACTAGGACACATCGTATGTAGGCACATGGTTAAGGATTATTTACGGTTTCTTCGTTCTCTAAGGTCATATTTGTTAGAGAAACTTTCGAAGCATACTAACTCGGTTATAGCTTTTGTTCTCATAATGTATTTCAAAAAAGGAGCATATGAAGAGATTTTATATCAAGTTCACCACCCAATCACATTACACCTTACCAAAGAAGGTCCACTAAGGATACCGACAATGTTAAATAGTACAACTCAATGACTTTCCTAATGATGACTTCATGCCATTCCAGCCAAACAACCTTAAGTCCACCATTCACACAAGAAGGATATCATTATGACCTTCAACTTCAACGATATTATAACCTTCCATCAAGGATGAAGCTTCCACATAAATGACCTTCTTAACTATGTTCAAGGTCACATATCAATCATTCATACTAGACTAAGGATCTTTGGCATACTAAGACAAGAAGTCATATTCACACTCCACATGAATCATGTAAGTGACACAAGTTTACCAAAACCAGACAAACTCATATTCCACTATACATCATATATCATATCATTCAAGAAGAACATAGGGAAAACCAATGTAAACTTTAGGTCACCCTATTCACTACTAATATAATCAATCTATGTTATAACATATTTGTTATAATGCATCAAGAAGCATCATACTTCAACATCTAGTAATACAAATGACAACTTCACTATAGCCTACTAGAGACACATATCATTCTCTAGGAGAACTCATAATTTTACTCCACATATGCACATAACTCTTCAAGACTTTTTAATTACTCACATATTAATATTATAACATGATAAAACCACATTTCATAATGTAATGCCAACGAGGCCACATTATTAACTAGTATAACACATAATCATTGCAACCATAAGTGTACCATACAAACATCATTATCATCTAAGACCTATACAACACACTATAGAGAGAGTTAGATCACAATAACATAAATCCAACATCACAACTCCAATACATAGCAAATTAAACAAACTCAATACACAAAGGCTCTTAAGAATGGCCATAGTAACCACTTCAATCCATTAATTAGAATAGACGACAAACTAAAGATGATATATTATGAGTTTATAAATTTAGGAAGACCTACATACAATTTTGGCATGTTTTAAATAATTCGACGGCACTAATAAAACTAAACAAGAATTTTTTAGCATTGAGACATAATCAAAACACGTATAAAGTAGTGAAAACTAGGGTATAATAAATCGCATGGGTTAATAAAGTTATTAAGTTCAAATCATAACATTAACATTGAATAAATTAATATACAATAATCAAAATGTTTTATGCAAGAACCCATGGCTAGATTACAATTTAGAAGTTCATCTTTTTAAAACATTTTAGAAAATTACTTTGAAGATTAGCTCCATGAAGAAAATAAATTCAAGGATGAAGGTCATACCTTAATTGATTCCAAGGCACACAAACTTATACAAATATATGGAGAAATCACCCACAAATCTCCAATATCCTTTCAAGCTTCAATGGTGGTCTAGAGAGTTCTTTATGGGTCTTTGGTTTTGATTTTAGAATAATGAATTTCTCTAAGTATTTTAGAATTACAAAACTATTTATAGTACCCAAAATAAACGTAAGAAACCGTACAACTAGTTTAAGGAAGGCAAGGTGAAAACCCATCATACCCTTCCCTTGGCTGAGACACCTGCAGAATTGTAGGTTTCAATCGACGACTACCCACCTATGTCATGTAGAACAACAAACGGACCATCCTGTTGGTTCATGGTTTGGGTCAGAGGCTGGAAAAATTGGAGAACATGATCCCAAGCCTAAGTGTCGACCTATGCCCACCACCTACAGTGCGTCTTTTACTATCCGTATGTGAGTCTGGTTTTACAGCTTTTGGCTTACATAGTGGGTCCTCCTCAAGGACTCCTTCGTTGGTCCTTGGGGAGCTTTTCCTAGACATTTCAAACCCCAACATAGTCATATGCAAAGTATGGACCCCTCACATATATTTCATCTAAAACCAACACGTAAAATGTTATCAAGAACAATCAGACACAAAAGGATGTTTCAAGGAAAAATTTTAAAATTTTTATAGACGTTCTTACACGTTTAACCTCAATATTTAATGAAATTTTACAACTACCTCCTAAAATCAATTTAACCAATTTGAGGACTTAAAAACTTCATGATTCAAGTGTGAGGCATTATCTTCACCTAATTCAATTATATTATCAAACCTACACCTACTTAATATAATCACAATGTACAATTCAATTTAACTTCATCACCAAGTACAAGACATGAAAAATAATGTAAAGGTTTATGATCACAAGATGCACCAAATGTCATTCAAAATCCATCATTAATTCTTACCATCAACCAACCAATTTTATCCAATTACAAGTGTACTAACATCAATCAATATTAATTGACACAATATCTAAGGTTAGGGAATCGGGGTCAATTCATCACCTCTTCCACAACTAGATTTAGCATCAAGAACTACAATAATTGAACAATAATACATCACAATATAACAATAATAAATAATAGAAATAAATAACAACACAATTGTAAACATCAATCTCGAATTTGAAAGAAACCCATATGAAACCCATCTTTTTGAAACAAATTTTTTAAGAACCATTTGGGGTGGAAAAAATCCCAAAGGCGAATATTCCCCATACTTTGATATTACATGAAAATTAATAGAGAAAAATTAACCTTTTACTTCCCAATTTCCCATAGCCTTGGTCTTCTATGGAATTCTTGTTTGGGAGAGAGAGAATGTAGACATAAGGAAGAGTAATTTGTGTTTATGAATTTGGGGTGTTTAGTAGGTTTAGGCTTAGGGCAGTTTATATAATCACTCTTATATCTTTCTCACTCCCAAAAAGGAAATCGATAGAAGACCAAGGATAAGGTCTATAGGGTAGCAAGAGGTCGAATTTTCTCCATCAATCTTCAATTAATATCAAGGTATGGAAACTCTTCACCATTGGGATTCCTTTCCTCAAAAGATTCATTCAAAATTGGTTTCACAAATATGAGTTTCATATCTGTTTCTTTCTACTCAGAGATTTAAATTATCAATTTTGTTGCTATTTATTTCTATTAGTTATTATGGTTATATTATGATTTATTATTGATCAAATATGGTAGTTCTATATGATAAACATAGTATTGTGGAAGAGATGATGAATTGACCCCTATACCCTAACCTTAGTTGATCAACTAATGTTGATGCAATTTACTTATTTATTGTTTAAATTACGATTGTATGATGTAATTACACCTATTATTGTATAAAATTGGCTGGTTGATGGTAAATTCATGGATGAAGGCTTTTGATGGAGATTTGGCATGTCTTTGTAATATAAAAACATTACTTCAATTATGATGACTTGTAATTAGTGATGAAGTTCAATTGAAGTATGTTTTGTGATTGGATTAAGTAGGTATTGGTAGGATGATTTAATTGAAATATATTAATTACGTTGATATTGATATTGTGATTATGATATAATGTTGGTTAAGAACTGTCTATGTTGCTTATTATGAGAAAATGATGTTAATGTGTTAATCTCACATATGAGAGTGGTACTGAAAGAATGTTCTCATGAAATTACTATTAATATATTGACTATTAATATACAAAGAGTTAGTCTCCTATGACCTAAACTAAGTTATGATTGTTAAACAAATACATTTAAAAAAGGACTCTAGCATAATACCGAGTGAACTAGTAGTGAGGGGTGTTCCTTCCCAATTAGGGAAGGTAGGTTCAATATTGTACTAATGATATAGAGATTACAGCGCCAATAGAATAGATAGGGTCTCAATCGTGTCTCCTAGTTCTAGAACTATGTTGCCCCCACAAGATTACTTGCTAATGGATCCACATGCATGCTACGTTCATGTTTTTGTACTACCTTGGCAAGTACTGCACCTTCTATCAATGAAGGATTTCATGATACTAGATTCCACATTAGCTCATGTGGTCTATGTCGGTTAAGGCAAGTGTTCCCAAAAAAAAATGAAATAATAAGGTGAAGTCTAACAAGGGTGACTTAGGTGGTGTGACTTAGTCTAGGTTGGGGTATGCGACTCTAAATACAAATTGAACTAGTTGGCCTTGAGGGAAGTCCTAGCAGGATGTTCTTATGTTTGTATGATCTTATAGAATGAATGATACACATATGTTGACTTTATATGTTTATGTCACTGTATGATGTTTGTTTAACTTATGAACATGTTATTGGTCTTTATTGCTAAATATGATGATGAATCCATTAACATTTCATATGCCAATATTTATTGGCTATGACATTTGTTTCATTACTTTAATGCTAGGGAAGTTATGAAGTTTTTAGTTCTCATTATGTTTCCACTTCCCTTTATTGGCATCATGTAAGAAGTCATTATAAGCCAATCCTATTTGGCCTTGCAAATTATTTGGTGAAACCTTTTAATTATTGATACTGGGAATTTACTTTCTTAAACTCTTCTTTATAGCTCACTTTGAACATACGTTCCATCATCATTTTTGATGGGTTTCATAGAAACATCTTCAGAAGTAATATCATGCAAGATAGCATGCAATCCAGTGTTTTCCCTGCACCGAAAAGAGGTGATTCTATGATTAAAATGAATCTAGATCATGTGACCTACTCATGATACCCAACGTCTTGCCCACATTGAAAAGGGGTGATTCCCTGCTAAGGAGAATCCATCTCAGGTGTTCACTCCACACCGAAAAGGAGTAGCTCACGGCTGTAGTGAACAAAGAACATGTATTGAGCATTAACCGACATAGATCATTTAAGTTATACATGAAATCCAGTGTCTACTATACACTAAAAAAGGTGATCTCACTAGTCAAGGTGAAATAAAAACATACCTACATATCTAGGTGGATAATGAAGGCTAGTTCCTATGTTGGATAGAAATAGTTCCAAGACTAGGGACTTAAGGAGACTACTTATCCACCTAGGTGGTAGCCTCGTATCATGAGACTTACACGTGCAAGCATATTCTCATAACTAGTCTATCGGTGCTTTGCTCACTTTCATTATCTTCTTTATCTTTTAGACTTGACTCAAACATTATGGAAGGTTGTTTCTAGATTGAGATTTTTTTACTCTATTGATGGCTTTTCATCCTTTATATACATTTATTAAATAGGAATTTTCCTTACATATCATTCTTTTGTGTAAATGAGACGTGTCTGACACATTTTGACGCCTTCATTCATGACTATTTTAACATACTAACTTAGCTGTAAGTGAGGCTTCTCTCACTTTCTTTAAAACCAAATTCTTTTAATTTCATTATATTAGACCTCATTATTTATGTTATTACACACGTAAATTACTTACTTTAGTGTAGTAACTTCATATCATCGATTATGGACGATGAACACTTCATTCAATAAGTTTCATAAGTACATATATCATTTTTTTAATACGTGATGGGAGTTGTCCCAATGAATGGAATGCTCTTGGTTATTATTTCATTGAATTTGTTTAGAAGTTGTTATGTTGTAATTTCATTACTCAAACTACACAATATTGGCATATGATTAGTCTTGGCCTAAACACTTGGATATTAAACTACATAACCATTTTTTTTTGCATAAGACTATTTTACATTTGTTCATCTTTAAATTTAATATACATGAACCATTAGACATTACTTTATTCATTTAACATAAATTTATAGCCATTTGCATGCATTATCTTAGGACAATGTACTTTTAGCCAATTTATTGGCATAAGATAAGCAATACACTCGAGATGTGAATTCATGGAGGTTCTTTTAACCAATCTTAGTTCATAACTTTAGGGATAACATATTTAAAAATCCTAGAAAACATCATATTAATATTTGATGAATATAATATCTTCGTAACATCACAATAATAGCAAGTAAAACTTCGGACAAACACATCAACACTTAAACATTTACGGACGTAACTAGCATATCTTTAATTCTTAGTTCACGTTGTAATCATTTAACTTCATACAATTACAATTTCATAGGTTCATTCAACATCCATAATTGAAGAACCCTACACATTAATATAATCAAGCACTACATACGAAAAACATGATCTATAACCTATTCAACCTTGAAATTACACAAGGATACTAGGGAAATGAAGTTCGACGAGAACAATGGGAACAACCCTAGTTTTCAAGATCTCATGAATCGTCCAAAGGAAAGTACTAATCGAGAAATAATTCTACGAGATAAACCTATACTTTGTGTTGAACTGAATCTACGAATACCACATTGAACAAAACATTGAAGAACCCTTGAAATTGCTTAAGAACGTCTTATGAATTTTTTTTTTAGCTTTGTTGTTTAATTTTTTGCGTTTTGTGAAACTCTTATTTATTAAATGTGATTCTCAGTTTTAAGAAATGATATTTACTCATTAAACTAAGGTTTAATAATGTAATTTAATAAACTAATTAATTAATTACCAAACACCACTCTTAAGTTGACTAAACATTGGAGATTGTTTACGTGACCCAAAATCTTAAATTTAGTGTTGACTATGGTTTCGGTCAATATTTTTACTTTATATTAATTAAATAAATTCTTAATTAAATTAATTTAGGGGTCTAGGGTAACTAATAAAGTACCCGTAAGTAATCGGAACCATAATCAACATTTTAGGACCATCCGAGGTTAGGTACTAAGATGTCTCTTTCTTGTCTTAACAAAAAATTAGAAATTTCCTCTGTAATTTCTATTTTAGCCCTTTTAAATTAATTAAGTATGCTTCTAAATTAATTAATTACATAACCTAAGGGATTTACTAAGTTACCTCAAAGTTTTTAGGACCATAACAGACACTTCGGACCGCTAGGTTAGGCACAACGTTGTCTGTTTAACTAGTACTAGGTTAGTGTAAACCTTGTTTAGTCGTCGGTTGTCAGGTGCACTAGTGGGTCCATTTAGGTTAGTTGGATAGTTAGGAAAGTTATTTATAGCCTAGAGTTTTTTAGGTTGTTAGGCCCCACATGGAGGGACCCGTCCACACAAGCTGCCGCTTAACTTCTCTAACCGAATAAGGTTAGGGTGGTCCCCTTCTATGGTTGATTTTTACATGCTTTCCCGATGTGTTTGAATATTTGTTGATTGTAATTTACTAACAAATTATTCTTGATGTACTATTTGTAATATTTACTTAATTTCCCAGGGAATGTAACTATGTCCTTGGGCATTTTTTAATTTACATGATCATTTTAAATGGTCATGTGGAATGGTGCTAGGCTTTATACTTGGATGTGTAGTACTTTATATAGTTTGTTGAGACGTAATTTTTATTTTCTTAGGGTCTTCATTTCAGGTAAATTTCTTAAATAAGCTCATTAATACATAGAAAAATAATTCAAAACCCTTTAAGCCAATACTTTTTAGGATGCCCAATATTTTTTCTTATTTGGGTATTACATACAAATTGTCTAATACCCCTTAGTTTGTTTTCTATACTATGCCCATTTTTTCTCAATATTGGGAATTGGAATGCATATGTATCCCCAATAAGCATTCTTAAAGACCTATTGGGCTCTTCAGTAGATATGATTTTCCGTCATGTTACATTATTTACCCCCCCCCCCTTAAGAACATGCATCCCCCAAATGACACTACAAACCATTTAACACAAAGTGGGTGATTTTGGAAAGTTACTTTAACATTCCTAAACTTTTCTCTTTTGTGAATATCTGATTCACATTTATTTGGATAATGCAAAAAATTCAAGTTGACCTGAAGCTTCAAATTTGAGATCGCTGAATTTCATTTTCAATCACACTTAACTTAATGCACATCACAATTCATACAACACAAAAATCATGTCTACTCTATACAAAAATAAGAACATGACATGTAAACACTGCTTCGTTTTAACTCACATAGTGCAATTATATGACGTGTGATTACACACTTACAATACCAACATCGACTAATGCACTAAGACTTAGAGTATTCTTAAACAAAACAAGACTTAGGAAGATTATATCTAACCTCAAGAACTAAACAATTGAGGGTAACAGGATCTCATGCCGGCCTAGGACTACCATGTTGCTCCCTCACCAAGGTGGTTCCTTCATAGTACCTTCACATTGACAACCTCCTTCTTCCTCAGCCGCTTTACTTGACGATCTAATATTTTGGATGAATTTCTTCATAAGAAAAGTTCTCATCAACTTCTAACCCATCAACTGGCTGGATGGATGCTGGATCGCCTAGACACTTCTTTTAGCATTGAAACATGAAATACTGGATGAATAGAAGCCAAGTCTGGAGGTAACTTCAGTTCATAGGCAACATTTGTTACTCACTGCAAGATCTAATAAGGACCTATATACGTCGTACACAACTTACCCTTATTACTAACCTCATCACCCCTTTCATGGGTTATATCTTCAAGTAAACTTGATCACCCACCTCAAATTCAAGGGCTCCCATTCTGTTGTTTGCATACCATTTTTGACGACTATAAGTAGTAGCCAGTCTTCCCCTAATCATTCTCATATTATCCACGACCTAATGTACGATCTCAGGGACAAAAATGGCACATTCTACTACCTCAAACTACCCAATCGGAGACCTACATCTTCTGCCATATAGTGCTTCAAAAGGTTTCATCCCAATAATGGAATGATAGGTGTTAGTGTAAGAGAATTTTATCAACGGCAAGTGATCATCCCAACTCCCCTTGAAGTCAATAACACATTCTCTAAACATGTCTTCAAGGGTCTGACTGGTACGCTCTGCTTGTCCATCCTTCTGCGGATGAAAGGCAATACTAAGCTTCACTTATGTACCTAAGCTCTTTTTGAAAGATCTCCAAAAATGATAAGTAAATTGGGCTCCCCTATCCGAGATGATAGACAAAGGAATCCCATGCCATCTAACTATCTAATCAATATAAAGCTTTTCATAATCTTTATCCCTATAAATAGACTTCATAGGTATAAAGTGGGCAGACTTGGTCATTCTTTCAACAATGACCCAAATGAAATCTTGTAGTTTCCTAGTATTTAGCAGACCAACTAGAAAATCCATATTTATAGACGCCCACTTCCATGTCAGAATCTCAATCGTCTGAGTGAGATCCCCAGGCTTAAGGTGTTCGGTCTTAAAGTGTTGGAAATTTAGACACTCCTCCATGAACATAGAGATATCTCTCTTTATGCCTTCCCAGCAATAGACTTCTTTAAGGTCATGGTACATCTTTGTGGCACCTGGATGAATAGAATACTTGGAAACATGAGCTTCTACCAAAATATAAATCCTCAAATCGTTCACATTTGGCACACATAACCTGTTCTTGTATCTGTGTACACCACCGCCTGCTAGGAAAAAAGTTTCATTAAACTTACTCAATAATGAGTCTTTCAACTCCATGAGTATTGGGTCGATATGCTTCTTGGATTCAACATCTAAAACAAATGAAGATTTGTAACTTCAGTGAACAGAAACACCCCAACTTGATGCATCTGCCAGCACCCAATTTAGCCAATTGGTGTACCTCTTTAACCAACTCTTTCTTCTCATAATCAATATTTGACATGCTTCCCATGCTCAATAAATTTAACACATCAGACACTACGTTGGACTTAGCTGGGGGATAATAAACACTCATATCATAATCTTTGAGCATTTCTAACCATCTTCTCTAACGAAGTTTCAATTCTCTGTGCGTAAAAACATAATGATGACTTTTATGGAAATATATACATTAACATGTACACCATATAAATAATGTCTCCAAAAGTTTCAACGCAAACACTACAACAGCTAACTCAAGATCATGAGTAGGATAATTCTTCTCGTGGATTTTTAACTTTCTTGATGAATATGCAATCACCTCGCTATCCTGCACAAGAACACATCTGAAACCTACTCTGGAAGCATCAAAGTACACCATATTTCCTGCACCACTACTCGTCAGGGTTGTCAAACTAGCAACAATTGTGGAAAAACCTTCTACAACCGTGCGATAATAATTAGCAAAACCTAGAAAACATTGAATGCGATAACAAGTAAGGTTCTGAACCACTTCTTGACTTCCTCAACTTTTTTAGGATGAACTTCTACACCCTGGTCGGTCACAAAATGACCAACGAATTTAACTGAACTCAACCAGAATTCACATTTGGGGAACTTTGCATACAACTTATGTTCTCTAAATACTTGCAATGTCTTTCTTAAGTGTACTTCATGCTCTTAATATCCATTAACGCGGCAGGTGCGTTAGTGTGATCAAATGACATGGACAGAAATTTATAATGGCCATATATTGTGTGAAGTGTCATCTTAGGGACGTCTTCTTGCATCACTCTAAGTTGATGATAGCCTGAACAAAGTTCTATCTTTGAAAATAAACTTGAACCTCGGAGTTGGTCAAATAGATCATCGATTCTAGGAAGAAAGTACTTATTCTTTATAGTTACTTTATTTAGTTGCAAATAATTGATGCACATTCTAAGGTTCCCATCCTTTTTCTTGATAAACAACATTGGATCACCTCATGGGGAAATGAGCAGCTGGATGAAGCTCTTATCAAGTAGATCTTTCAACTGCAACTTCAACTCTTTGGGTTCAGCAGGTGTCATCCTATACGGGGGAATACACATTGGCTTGGTGTTGGGATCAAAATCAACACAAAAGTCAATCTCATGTTTAGGAGGGACTCTTGATAAATCCTCCGAAAAGGCATCTGCAACTCATTTACTATTCACACTGAATCATTTGAAGAAACTTCTTTATCTAAGTCACTGATTCAAATTAAATGGAATAAATACCCCTTAGCTATCATGTTATTGGCCTTCAAGTGTGAAACATTTCTGCTGAATGGAGTTGAACCATTCCCTTACCATTCCATCTCTAACTCATTTAGAAAATGGAACCTCACTATTCCTTTTTGACAGTCTATTGTGGCATAACACTTATGGAGCCAATCCATACACAAGATTATATAAAAATTGAGCATGGCTAATTCTTCAAGATTAGCGTGAGTGACTCTATCAAGGATGTGAATTGGGAAATTTTATATACTCTTTATTCTCTAATGTCGTTCCTTATGGGAGTGCTTACTAGAATCGGCTCATGTATGATTTCAGGAAACACATCAAATCTAATAGCTATCAAACGAGTAACAAAAGATAGAGTGGATCATGGATCTAACCATGCATTCACATGGAAAGTAAAGACATGCAACATACCCATGACTATATCAAATGACTTCTCTTGCTCTTATGTACCTTTCAGCGCATAAAATCAGTTCTTCTTAGGAGGTTCGTCTGCATCATTTGTATTTGGCCAAAGCTCAGCATCATCCTTGGCCTGATTCATCACTTGACGAAAATCTCGGACCATGTGTCCAGTCTTAACACACACGAAGCAGGCGTTAGTACCTAATAAAACATTCACGTCCATGAAAACGTCCATATTTACCACATGGATTTTTTTTCAATGGATTTTCTAATTATTGCCCTTTCTGGGGCCAAAATTGTTCACTTTGGCATTCTAATATCCTGAACAAGCAGAATTACCTAAATTTTTCTTGAACATAGGCCTGTTAAGGACTCCAAAAATGCCCCTACCCGAGCTAGAACAAGTCTAGTCCGTAGTCTAAGGCTTTTTTCCTTCGTAAACTATCCTCTTATGTCCCCTCTTTTCCACTTGCTTAGCATGCACAATCAATCTGCCCATATCCATGTTCTCATGAAACATGGCTGCATGAAAATCATTTCCTAGATACTAAGACAGTCCAATCACAAACCTTCTAAATTTTACCCTGCTATTTGCCACTAGAGAAGAAGCATACTTTGAGAGTGTGAAGAATTTAAAGGATTACTCCTTGACAGACATACCTCCTTGTGTCAGGTTGATGATATCTTAAACTTTTTCTTCCCTTTTGTCTCAGGGAAAAAAGCTCTCCAGAAATCCAGTCTTGAGAATATCCCAAGTGATGGGAACGTCTCGTAGTGCTCGGCCATCTTCCCACATCCGGTTTGAAACCTATGCCATATCTTTGAGCTCATATTCAGGAAACTCAGTCTTTGCCTCCTCATCAACTCCCATGGAACATAGTATCTTGTGGACCTCATCCACGAAATCTTGAGGATCCTCACTTGTTTTGGATCCCTGGTAAAATGGGGTATTCATCATTGTTAAGTCCCTCAGCCTTCTAGCCATGGTGCCTACATAAGGGTTCTCCCAGGAGGCACCCTCTCTTGCGGCTTTAGCCGTGATGGCCTGGGCCTAAGTGGTGATGTCCTCTCCCATCTGCAGAAATGCCTCCCCCACTTCACCATTTGTCAAACCAGCTGGGTTGACAGGCACCCAATATGCAGCAGCTGGGGCTTGAGGAGTAGCTTGATTTCCTACAGTAGCTTCCTCACCAACTCTCCTGCCTCCATTTTTCATTGTATGAGTTTTCGACACTTAAACACAAGAAGATCGTTAGATTCTTTAATGATACAAAATATCACAATTCCCTATTGCACGATAAAGATTAGTAGATGGAAGATTTCCTATCATTGTGTAGTCTCTAAGTCATGATTGTGGTGCACGACCCAACTATATGTTAGAAACTATATTACGTGGTTGTTATGAGCTATAGTTACAAGGTAATTTGATCTCATTCTCCGATACC
Organism: Solanum habrochaites; assembly: GCA_027704765.1. Classification (NCBI taxonomy): domain Eukaryota; kingdom Viridiplantae; phylum Streptophyta; class Magnoliopsida; order Solanales; family Solanaceae; genus Solanum; species Solanum habrochaites. Next base: position 22,350,460 of record JAKWJA010002493.1, read on the forward strand.
AAGTTTTTCACGACCAGGATTCTGGAATCTGAATCGCAACCGGCGTCGTTCACGTCTCTAATAGGTGCAGACAAGCCTTTTCTTGCATTCATTACATTTATATTGTTAATTGTGCAGAAAATTAAAAAATCTTTTGAGACGTATGAAGTACACATAGACTTCATATAGTTTTTACATAGATTCATTATATACTTAACTAAAAGTAAAGTAGCATCCTCGAAATAAAGAGCACCTACCAAATGGTTTGGAGAACACTGATGTCAGGACCGCTGCAATGAGTCTTCAATCTTCTCTCTCACCTACAAAAATAAAATAGTAAATTGTATATGATTATTACACACTTATACTAAGAATGGTTGTATCCATAAATAAACATAAGGAAATGCATGATCAATGAAAGCTCTTCCTAAACAACATGCCATTTCTGGAAAGTAACTTCACTAGGCTTTCCTAATTTGTTATTTGTGAATTGTGGTATGAACATGATATTTTTTAATACATTCAAATCACAGGAATAATTTTCTATTTTATTACAAGACATTACAATCATCAACATAATTTAAGAACAACTCGAGCAAAAATTTGAAATTCTGTTAAGCAAAATCGGAGAGCCCCTTTTTTCACAACAAAAATATTTTTCAGTCATCTGCTTCTTCTTGTTTTGTAGTTCAATGATTCCTTTGATACAATGTTTTACTTACAAGTGCAATTATTCATTGTAGTCCCATAATCATAACAAATCAAGTAAGTAGACCGAGGAATAAGGAATTATTTACTACCTTACAATGAGAAATTTGATACTGTATGTTTCCATTAACATTTCATAAGCCAATCTCCATTGGCTATGCCATCTGTTTCATTACTTTCATGTTAAGGTAATTATGTGGTTTTTAGTCGTCATTATGTTTCCACTTCCGTTTATTGGCATCATATAAGAAGTCATTATAAGCGAATCTTATTTGGCCTTGACCACTATTTTCTGAAACATCATAAGTATTGATATTGGCAATTGATATTCTTAATCTCTTCTTCATGGCTTACTTTGAATATACGTTCCATCATAATTCTTTATTTCATTCATAGAGACGTCTTTAGAAGTAGGATCATCCTATCTAACATGAAATATAGTGTTTTCCCCACATCAAAAAGAGGTGATTCATCGATTAAAATAAATCTAGATAATGTGAGCTACACATGAAATCCAGTGTCTACGGGACACCGAAAAAAGGTGATTCCTGGCTAATGCGAATCCATCTCAGGTGTTCAATTCACATCAAAAAGAGTGGCTCACGGTTATTGTGAACCGAGAACCTATTTTGAATTTGAACCGACATAGATCATGTGAACTAGACATGAAATCTAGTGTCTACCCCAAACGAAAAAGAGGTGATCCCACTGGGCAAGGTTAAATTGAAACTTACCTAGCTCTCTTAGGTGGAAACCACAGGCTAGTTCCTATGTTGGCTAGACATAGTTCAAAGAATAGGGACTTAATGAGACTACTTATCTACCTCGGTGGTTGCCTCGTCGGATGAGACTTACACGTGAAAGCACATGCTCATAACTAGTCTATCGATTTTTTGCTCATTTTCATTAACTTCTTTTTCTTTTAGAGTAGACTCAAACACTATGGAAACTTGCTTCTATATTGATATTTACTTACTCTATTGATGACTTTTCATCATTACTTTACATTGATTAAATCTGAATTGTCCTTACATATCAACCTTTGAGGTTAATGAGACAAGTCTCACACATTCTAACACATTCATTCGTAAGTATTTTTAACATAGAAGCTTAGGTGTAAGAGAGGCTTGTCACACATACTGAAGACGTCATTCGGGTCATTTCTTTAACTTAGACCTCATTAATTATGTTATTAGTCACATTACTTACTTACATTAGTCTAGTAGCTTCATATCATCAATTATGGACGATGAGCACTTCATTCAGTCAGTTTCATTAGATCATATGACATTCTTGTAGAACATGTTGTAAGTTGTACCAATGAATGGAATGCTCTAGGATATGGTTTGATTTAATTTGTTTCGAAGTGCTTATGTTGTCATTTCTTTACTGTAACTACACAAGAATGGCATATTATTAGTCTTGGCCTAACAACTTTGATATTGAACTAAATAATCATTTTTGTTGGCATAATCCAATTTTCCGTGTGTTCATATTTACATTTAATATGTATGAACCATTAGCCAATACTTTAATCATTTAACATAAACTTGTAGCCATTTTCATGCATCCTTTTGGGACAATGTACGGTTAGCTAAATTAGTGGAATCAGATAAGCAATACACTCAAGATGTGAATTCATGTAGGTCCTTTTAACAAATCTTAGTTCATGACTTTTGGGATAACATTTTTAAACATCCTTCAAAGCATCATATTGAAATTTGTTTGAATATAACATCTTCATAACGTCACAATAATAGCAAGTCACCATCGGACAAACATATCAATACTTAGACATTTACGGATATAATTATCATATCCTCGATTCTTAATTCACTTCTTAAATATTTAACTTCACGGAATTACAATTTCATAGGTTCATTTTACATTCATAATTCAAGAACCTGACACATTAATATCAGCCAGCACCACATACATACAACATGATCTCTAACCTATTAAACATTGAAATCGTGCTAGGATACTAGGGAAAGGAAGTTTGACGAGAAGGACGCCAACAACCCTAGTTTTAAAGATCTAATGAATCATTTGAAGGGAAGTACTTTTGGAGAAATAATTCCAGGAGAGAAACCCATACCTCAAGTAGAACATAATCTACGAAGACCATCTAAAATGAAACCTTGAAGAACCCTTGTAATCATCTAAGAACGTCTTATGCAACTTTTCCCTTTTTGCTTTGTTGTTTACTGTTTTACATTTTTGGAAACTCTTAGTGATGGAACACGAGTCTAAGTCTTAGCAACTAATATTGACTCATTTAACTAAGGTTTCATAATTTTATTTAATAAACTAATTAATTTATTACCAAAATGTCCCTCCTAACTTTACTAAACATAAGAGAATATTTACTTGACCCACAATCTGGGATTTAGTGTTGACTATGTCTTTGGTCAACATTTTTACTTTACATTAATTAATTAAGTCCATAATTTAATTAATTTAGGGGTATAAAGTAATTACTAAATTATAGTCATTGGAACTATAATTAACTGTTTAGGACCATCCTAGGTTAGTTACTAGGTTGTCCCTTTCTTTAATTAAAGGAAATCTGGAAATTTCATTTGTAGTTTCGGTTTTAAACCTTTTAATTTCATTAATGAAGTTGCTATATTAATTAATAAGGGTACCTAAGAGAATTAATAAAGTACCCCTAAGTTTTTAGGACCATAAATAACTCTTTGGACCATCCTAGGTTAGGTACTAGGTTGTCTCCTTAACCAGTACTAGGTTAGTGTAAACCCGATTTAGTCCTAGATTATCGGGTGCACTAGTGGGTCCATTTTGGTTATTCCTAGGTCATTTAAATAGTTAGGACAATTAGTTAGACCCTAGAGTTATATAGGTTGTTAAGCCCCACATGAGGGGACCCATACGCACATACTGCCCCTGAACTACCAAAATCGAATTCGGTTAGGGTGGTCCCCTCCTATGGACGATTCCCTCATGCTTTGCCAATGTGCTTGGACATGGGTTGGTTGTACTTTCCTAACTAACTATTCTTTATGTACTATTCGTAATATTTACTTATTGTCCCAAGGACCCTCACTATGTACTAGGACATTGCTTAATAAGTTCTATGAAGTTTTGTTGTTGGTATCGGAGGATATCTATACATTGCACAATTGGTTTTGAAGATATTAGTGAGAGTCCCTGGGTTTTCTCAAAGACCATTACTTCGAAAGTCTTTATGTGATGAATGTCTCTTAAAATAACTAATGAATGTAATAACTTTAAGTTATTAAATCATATTAAACAAATAAGTACTTATCAATAGAAGTTAAGTGTTGTCTATTTATGTTGTGAAGGGAGCGTAGGAATGTTCAATTCATATCTTACCTAGATAAGTCTTAAAAAAGAATATAGGTAGCAATGTTGGTACGTAGTCATGATTCAAATTTGGTACTCTTAAAAATTACTTAGTTAATCTTGAAGAGGTCAAGTATGGACATTCTCTTCTTGATTTACTTGATAGGTATTTTTGATAACCTTTGGAAGTAGAATTTTATATTCAATGAATGTTATGGTGTTAAGTGAGATTGATCTTATCCTTTGTAGTCTAAAGGATCTATTAAGGGCCCGTTTGGATGAGCTTAATAAAAGCATCTTTAAAAAAGTTCTTTTGAAAGTATTGAAACTTATTTTTAAAATAAGCAGTTATGCGTTTGGATAAAAGTTCTGAAGTTAAAAAAAAATGTTGATGTGTTTGGCAAATAAGTGCTGATAAACAGCTTTTTAAATCAAAATGTCTGAAATACCCTTAAAATTTGTTAACATAATAAAAGTTAATTAATTTATATTTTACAGCCATAAATAATTATATTTTGTTATCATTCACATATTTATTTCTCATCACAAATTATTTAAAAAAGGAATATAAACTTATTATAGATTTAAAAGATATATAATTTGAATAGATCAAAAAACGATTTAAGATTTATTTTAGTTTCATTCGTAGGTAATAATAATTGTCTATCATTCACATATTTCTTTATTATCACAAATTATTTATAAGAGGAATAAAAATTTTTATTTAAGTTATATGTGCAACTTATTTTACATTTTAATAATATTTTATTTGAATAGGTCACTTGAAAGATTTAAGATTTATTTTATTTTCATTCATTAGTAATAGTAATTGTCTATCATCCACATACATCTTTATCAAAAAATTACTTATAAGAGGAATATTAATTCATATTTCAAAAATAAGTTGTTTGATTCATATACAAATATCAAAATGAAAGAGAACACTTTACTAACATAAAAGTGGAAAAACTAAAATAATACAAACATCAAATGTTACCAATTTCATTAGCAATCAGGTTACGATGCCCCATCCAATAAGTATCATTTTGTTCTTTGATTTTTTAACATATTATCGGCATCAATCGAGAGAAAAGGAAGAAAACTAATAAAAAAATAATAGAAAAAACTTACTTCAAGGTTAATCTTCACTTCAAATTTGAAGAACAGGAAGAAGTTCAGTAGCTATGCCAAACGTGAAAAGGGAAAAATTAAAGAAAGAGATGTTAGGGTTATGTGGTTATTTGGAGATTGTATAAAGATATTAAGGAAAAAAAGGTAAAAATGTGGTCAACTTAAAACAGCTTATAAGCTAAAAAGAAAAAAGCACCCCTACCCCAACTTTTAATTTCTGGCTTAAAATAAGTTTTTTTTAACATAAATTAAGTTATTTTGAGTATTACCAAACAACTAAATAAGTCAGTTTGACCAGCTTTTAAGCTGAGCCAAACAGTAAGTTTCTGCGAAAGGTGTTGTATGGGCGGACGCTCCACAACTCAATCAAATCAACCTTAGAATCACCTTTGGTGAGAATCTCACGTTTATGTTTTTTTTTGTGTATTGTAAATGTGTATATCTCATTATAGGTGGTTTTAAGGATCATTTAGGTGTACATACATAAAGTGTATGGGAGGTCTCTGTTTGTCTTACATAAGTGATTTTTAGGACATGTTGTAGTGGGGGAATTACTTGCTAGAAAGTGTCCAATGTGAATTTGAGAAACTTCACTGCCACAGTGAAGTAATTCAATGTAATAGTGATATAACTCAATGTAAAGCTTTCCTAAAAATGTCAATTAATAGTTTAGTGTTATCTTATGTTTTCCTATGGTGTGAAATATTTTTCTTATTATTATATTAGATAATTAAAATATGAAAGATCATATTTCCATTAGAAATCTGTTAGCTTGATTTTTATGTATTATGTCATACTTATTACTTGTGATTGTAAGAATTTCATGATTTTATCTCTCTCTAAAGTGATTCAAATATGAAGATGATTTTGGGATCTAAGGTTGCATTATTGGACCGTTCAGCAAGTTGAAGTACGTCCTCAGTTGACTCGAGGGCATAGATGTCTTTATTTCTCTTATTGAGGTATTGTGATAGATTTAGTAGTAGAATATTTTTATTGTATGGGCAGTTTTTCAAATACTCTTCAGTTGAAGATTTGATTAAATGAGACTTCGTATTTCCCTTTGATTTTATATTTAAGAGTAGTTGGTAGACTATTGAATGTTTCTGAAAAGTTTTAATATACACTAATTTTCATACGTATATATGTGATCAATGATACGTAAGGTCTAGTACAAGACCTCCGAGAGGTCAAGTACACCGTGCAACGATCCAAGAATACCCTATCTTCTAGGTGCAAGTCATGAGAACTATTTGCCTCAACTCCATCAATAGGGGATCAAGGTGTTGTTTGGATTTCACCCCAACCAGTAAATATGACTCGGAGAGGTGGCGAACCACGAAGCAACCCATTCAAGGGTCTTCTAGTCGGACACCCAAACGACCCAACCTATGAACCTCTTTAACTAACTCTTTCTTATCATCAATCACATGAGTCATACTACCCATGGACATTCTACAAAAGGAATCTACTACCACATTAGCTTTTCTGGGATGGTAAAGCACACTCATGTCCTAGTCCTTTAAAAGTTTTATCCATATTTTTTGTAGTAGGTTAAAATCATTTTTGATAAACAGATATTTTAAACTCATGTGATAAGTAAATACATCAACATGTACCCCCATGGAAATAATGTCTCAAAATTTTCAATGCAAATACAATGAAAGGAAGCTCAAAGTCATGATTTGAGTAATTCTTCTCATGTGGCTTGAGTTGTCTAGATTAATATGCTATGACTTTCCCATGTTGCATGAGCACACATCCTAGACTCACTTGGGAGGCGTCATAATAAATGACAAACCCTTCGGTACCCTCCGGTAATGTCAATAACGAGCGGAGTTGAGTCTATATTTCAATAATTAAAAACTATTTCCACACGATGTCGACAATTTGAATTTGGACTTTTTTTGTAATAAGGGCATTAATGGATATGCGATACACGAGAATCCCTCAACAATCCTTCTATAGTAATCGGTCAACCTTACAAAACTTCTAATGTCGGTAGGACTCAACGGTTTAGGCAAACTTTTGACCACAACCGTCTTCCTTGGATCAACCTATACCTCTTCTTTAGAGAAAATGTGACGAACAAAGTCAACCGATCACAACCAATACTCCAACATTCTTAACATAGCAAAAGTTGGTTATCCTTTAGAACTTTCAAGACTATTTCCAAGTGTCTCATACGATCATTTTCAGTCCTAGAGTATATAAAATTATATCAATGAAAACAATAACGAACAAATCAAGTTACATTCTAAAAACTCAATTCATAAGGTGTATGAATGTAGCCGAGGTATTCATTAGACTAAACGACATCAAAAGAAATTCAAAAATTACATATCTTTTAGGAATGCCATTTTTAGAATATAAACCTCCCTCATCTAAGTTAATTATAACTCAACCTCAAATAAATCTAAAACTAACTCGATCCTTGGAGTTGATCAATCAAGTCGTTACTAGGGAATGACCACTTCTTCTTTATGGTGAATTTGTTTAGTTGAAGATAGTCAATGCACATTATAAACGACCCATTCATCTTCTTTACAAACAATACTGGAGCACCCCATGGATATATGCTCGGTTGAATAAAGCCCTTATCTAATTAATCTATGAGTTGAGACTTTAGCTCCTTAAACTCGGTTGGGGCCATCCCATAACTAGGAATTAAAATAGGTTGCTTATCTACCAACAAGTCTATGCCGAAGTCAATCTCCCGTTCGGGAGGAATTCAAGGAAATTTATCGGGAAAGACCTCCGGTGTCACGACCAGAAAGTACCCCTTTGAAGTTAGGGAAAACCCTTGGGTCATGACCGGGAGTACTTGACCCTTTGGGGTCTTTTAACCCTATATCTATCATTCATTGAATAAGACAGGAAGATTAGTGTGGAATTTAAGGGTTTTCACTACATTTAATAAGCTAGTATTTCATAAATACTTAGAGAATCTCATTGTCACAAGTCAACAAAAAGACACGACATAATATCTTCAGGAGACAGCCCTTTAAATGAAATTAAAAATATATTATAATTCTTAATATGAAAACTAACATAACATACACTATGTCCTCAAATATATGAGGATATACCTAATCTTGAGAGAGTAGATTTCATAAGCTTCGCCTTCAAATCATCCAAAAGTCTCCAACCTATACATATAGAATAAAGAAAAGTATGGGGTTAGTACAAATAATGTACCAAGTATAGCATATGCAAAAACATGCTAAAGGTGACGTTTTTAGTATAAATACATTGTCATGCAAATTGAGTAAAACACTCAAGAATATAGTAGTAAAAAAAATATAATAACCATTATTTAACACTTAGAGAAGAATTTCCATAATTTAAACTAAAATGGACACTTTACAATAAACTTTCAAAATGTTACAATGAAATCACTTTAGACATTACAGTGAACTAAACCTATTCCAATGTAGTGAACTTCCAAAGCAAAGAAAAGAGGAAGTGAAATCATTCCGTAGAAGTTTCCAAAACTAAGGATATTTGAAAACTCACAAAGGTAAGATATGAAGGAAGTATGTATATGCCTAGTTAGAAAAACACCAAAGCGACCCTAAATACTACCCCTTTTGGCTTACTCAACTCGGGAGAACAAGCTACAACTCAATGACAAGACATTAGAAGAACACTCAAGCAACCCACCATGACTTCCCTTACGCAATGCCTACTAGTGCAATTGTTAGATAGTGTCCCAAACCACCACCTACCCTATGTAGTATAGTCTTTTAAAAGGATTGGCACCAAGACTCCCCTTTAAGAACGTCTACATAATACAATGGATAGAAAGAGTCCCATTCCACTACCTACTTTAAGTAGTGTATTCTTTTAGGAGACTTAATTCATTCAATTCACATAACGTTAACCAAGACTCACCTTTAAGAATTTCTACCTAGTGCCATTGATAAATAGCGTCTCTTTCCACTACCTATCCAAAGTAGTACATTCCTATAGAAGACTTAGCACTACATTACTTTTGTGGGAGTTATCTTAATCGACATAGGCCATGAGATCAAGACATTGAATCCCTACATTAACCCGTATCATATATGGGATCCTCCTTTACATGGCTTTCCCAATAGCTACACCTATGTGGTCAAATAATAAAACGGATAAGGAGTTTGCTACTATGTAACTCGTTATCTATTAACGAGGAGTACTCATCTCATGAGGTACATTGGATAAAACATCTCAAATCACAAAATGTAAACCACCTCTTCTTCATATCCTCTCGATGATAAGCATAACCTGCACGAATTATATACATTATTTAAACTAAAGTTTAAAGATAACTAGTGAGTACCACATCTCAAGTCACGAACGGCATTCATCCTCTAACCTATTTCATAGAGCTCTTACGATGTAGTGAGGTTTCTAATAAACATTTCATCACAACTCAGGATGAGTATTCACCCCAAAACTGCCCTTTTTACTTAACTTGAGTTCATTCATTCATTTTCGGGTGTGTGTGTAAATGTGAGCACACCTTGAATATAAGCATCATTTAATTCATATTAACTTCTATACATGCTTTAGACCTTCAGTAGTCAAATCACACACTTTACATGCTTCACATAATCATTTACTTTATTTAGGCATAATCTAAGCACAATATGTAATTTGATCTCCACAAAACACAATACAAGAAATATGTTAATTATCACTTCATTTACATATTAGGAATTTAAATCCACACTTAAAATATATACCAAGTATAACCAAATTCATCAAGTAAATACCGCCACCAAGAAGGTGGACAATATCAGTCAAGAGTAATTTATTATAAGAATTATACAATATAATAAACTCCCCATTTAACGAAGGCATCACCAACTATAAAAAATTAATCAATATTTCATCATTATAATGCCCTTAGGGCAGTAGATAAATCATAATAAGAACAAAAGAAAACAAAAGTTCATACCCTACACAAACAAGTTCATTTAACCCATTTCTTAAGCTAAATTTTGAAATAAAACATAAACATTATTTCATTATGTTTTGACATTAAAATAATAAATTAATACTAGAAGAAATTTATTTCATTCATTAAAACACTTTTAGAGTAAGACCCATGCTTAGAGTCAAAGATACAAGAGAGTAGAGTTTGAAAACCCTTTTTGAAATCCTTTAGAAAGGACTCCTTGAATTAAAGAGGGTTCAAAAATATATACCATAACGAAAATATAACAAAAACCCCACTATTTTTTATGAATAAACACGTCCGAACTAGACCTCCTGGACCTCTTCGAGTCTTAGCTCCAATGGTTACTTTGAGAGAGTTTTCTTTAGAGAGGGAATATGAATATTTGAAGTGATGGCTCTTGTCTAGGTCTAGGACTTGAAACTATTATAATATAACATTAAAACCCTAAAAATATCATCCTTGGGTCAAAAAATACTTGGGGTGAATTTTTAAAATACCCCAAGTCAAGGCAGCAGGCGAGACATCTTTTGAATGTAGCATCAACGACTCTCAACAAACAGACCGTGTGTCAAACGACGTCCTGTTGGTAAGGGTTTGTTGTTTGGGTCTAAATCCCTCAACACCTGCAGTCCTTCAGGGCCAATCGACTGACCAAGTCCACGATCCTTCGATTGGTCAACAACTCCTATTGGTGGACACTGCCCTGCAGTTTTTGACTTAAGTCTTTGGACCTTCTCTAGGGACACATATTTGTTCTAGGTGGAGTCATTCGTGGACGTTAAGCTCCTAAACATTGTATTACAGGTCTTGGGAACATCTCTGATCTATTTCAAGAAAAACTAACTTGTAAAACTCACTCAAATACTTCAAAACAAACAAGCACATTCGAAGGATAGATGTTTGACCTACAATCATAATTAGGATTTACACATGGCCTAATAACATCAATGTAATTCATTTTAACATAAAATTAACTCAATAAATATTAACTAAGCTCTAGTTAACCTTATTTTGTTTTAGAGCATTACATTCTCCCCCACTTGGAACAACATTCATCCTCGAATGATGCTAGACTTTAAGACCATCAATAACTCCATTGGGAAAGAATAACACATTAAAATCATTATAAAAACACTCACCATCAATTCATAAACATTCAAGGAGCACCATTTAACATTTCCAAATAGTTGCAACACTTCCAACTTTTTGCAAAACTTCACAAACCCAAAACATATCTCTATCCTTTTAATATAGAAGAACTACTTTCTCCCACATTAAACATTCTCATATAAAACACTTTTACACACATTAATACTTCAATTCAAGACAAAACAATTTTTTTGAAAATTCATAAAACTTATAGTGAACATCACTATGACACTGTCAACATGCTAGAAAACCAAAAATATATTCCTTACACATTTCATAAAAAAGGCATGATCACATGATTTATAAAACTATATTAACTCATATCGTAACATAAAACAACAACTATAAAAAGTTAAGACTTACCGGGACTATCAACTACGGATTAGTACTCCTTCTTAGCTTCCAACCACCTACATGTGACTCTTCTTTAGAGTATTTGAATCTAGACCACCTTCAGGAAATTTGACCTCTTTCCCTCTTGATTTAATATTAGAGCAGTCCCTCATTTTGTGGATTTATTACCACATGTAAAAAAACCATTCGTACCGGAAAGACACCTACCCATATGTTTCTTTCCACAAGAAGTTCACCTAGTTCTCTCAAAAGTGTGGCAAACACTTTAAGAAGATTGTTTCGAATACCTATAGATGCTTACCATGGAAGATTCTTTGTGATAGAACCTCTTCTTATGTATTTGGTTGCTATAATCAATGACCTAGGCCTCTTACCCTCTTGCCTTTTCTCCCTAATTGTGGACTCCTAATTTTTTTGTGAATACACCATGAGCCTTAAAATATCCATGTCAATAAGAAGCATTTTCGTACTTCAGTCGTGCTCCACCAAGATAGATTCTCCCATCACAAGTTTGTTCATCCTAGAACTGGGGTTGGTTACCATGGTTGGGCCATACTTAAAGAGTTGGGTTAATTTGAGAGAGTACTCTTGCACAGTCATTCCCCCTTGATGAAGGTTCATGATGTAAACCATCTTCTCCTCCTTTCACTCTAAGGGAAAGATTATATCTAGGATATCCTTTTTAAATTCCACCCAATCAGCGTACCACTTTCGAAGGGTCTCTCACCCCTCAAATTTTGCAAACCAAACTTGATCCACATACTTGAGTTGATAAGAAGCTAACTACACTTTATTTTTAGGGGTCACACCCATTGCATCTACCACTTTGAATAACTCATCTATTAAAACTTGTGGATCTTCATCAATGTTAGTGCAATGAGAGTAGAAGGGTTCATCCTCATGAAATCTCAGATTCTAGAAGCTAGAGTGCTAGAATTTGGTTTAGGTAGAACCCTTGGTTAGCTTGTGCAACAAAGTGATTTTTGACGACATGAGCTTCAACCGTCATGAGTTGGGTCAAATTCATTAGTGCATCCCTCAACTCCCCATTAGTCATATTCCTTCAACAAACGGAGCTTGAGGCATAGGAGGCTCTTGGAGATGTTGGGGATCTTGAGGTTCCGAAGGCACTTGAGGTTCTTGAAGGGGAACTTCCTCATTCTCTTTCTTTAAGCAAACAATAGGAACTTCGTCAACACGGGGAGGGATCCTCTCATTAGTTACACCTCCCTCCACCCTTCTAGAGGTTAATATCCTCGTATTCATGCCCTACAAACACAAAAAGAAGAATATAAGAAAATACACCTTATATGACTCAATTGTAAGGCACAACATTAGATTAGAGAAGAAAATGAAATTTCTATCATATTATAACCTCTTGTCCACGGATGTGTTGCGACTCACATCAACGACCAAGATACTACTACAAATGGATTATTAGAATTTTAGACCCTATACTATATCACATTACATAATGCTATAATACAAAGTTTGTCACCACTCGAAAGTACCCCCTATATCATAGGGAAAAGGCTTGGGTCATGACCCGGCGTACTTGACTCTTTGGGGTCTTATAAAAGCCCTATAACTATCGTTCATTACATAAGATATGAAAAGTAATGTGGAATTAAAAACCTTTCATGACATCTAATGAAAACATAGTCTTTCATAAATACTTATAGAGTCGCATCGTCACAAGCCAAAATAAAGACACAATATAATATCTTAAGGACACAACCTTTTACATAGAAAGAATATTATACAATAAGTCTTAATAATAAAATTATGAAAACATAGAATATGTCCTCGAATATATGAGGACATACAAATCTTGAGAGAGTTGATTTCCCAAGCTTTGGCTTCAAATCTTCCAAAAGCCTCCAACCTATAGTTATAGATTATAGAAATGTATGGGGTTAGTACAAATAATGTACTTAGTATGGCATAGTTAAAAACATGCAAAAACGGACTTTTTTAGCATAAATACATTTTAATGAAAATTAAATAAAACACTAAATAATGTAGAAGTAAAATAAAATTCTAACTATCTTTCACACTAACAGAAGAATTTCCATAATTTAAACAAAGAAGGACACTTTACAGTAAACTATAAAAATACTACATTGAACTCAATTTGGACAATACAGTGAACTCATTTCCATTGGAGTTTGCCTAACTTAAGACTATCCTAAGACTCAACAAGGTAAGATATGAAGGAAGTTCCCATATGCCTCCTTAAATACACTCCAAAGAGACCCTCAAGACTACCCATTTTGAGTTACTCACCTCGGGAGAACAAGCCACCAATCAATTACAAGACAGTAGAAGGACACTCAAGCAACCCACAAAGACTTCCATTTCGGAATGCCTTCTTAGTGCAATGAGTAGATTGAGTCCCATACCACAACCTACCCTAAGCACTACATTCTTTTAGAAGGCTTGGCACCAAGACTCCCCTTTCTGAAGGTCTACCTATTATAATGGATAGAAAGAGTCCCATTCCACATCCTACCCTAAGTAGTACGTTCTTTTAGGAGACTTATTTCATTTAATTCACATAAGGTTCACCAAGACTCCCCTTTTGGAATGCTTACCTAATGATATGGATAAAGAGCATCCCATGACAATACCTAACCTAAGTAGTACACTCCTTGAGAAGACATAGCACTTTTATTACTTTTGTGGAAGTCAACTTAACCGATAAAGACCATAAGAGCTAGTTATGGAATACCAACATTAACTGTTATCGGTAAAGGGGTCTTAACATTTCTAGAGCAAGTTCATTCTCTTACCTTTTATGTCGTTTGCCGAATATCTATACCTATACGAACACATAATTAAGGGATAAGGAGATTGAACATAAGTAACTCATTCTATACTAATCAGGAGTTCACATCTCATGAGGTACATTGGAATAAAACATCTCAACTCACATATTGTAACCCACCTCTTGTGCATATACTCTCGGTGCAAGGCATAACCCCCACAGATTCTAAATATTATAAACTATAGGTTGAGGATAACTAGTGGGCACCAGATATAAACTCAAGAAGGGCATTCATCCTACAATCTAATTTATGAAGTCTTAGGATGTAGAGGTTGCTAGTAAACACTCCATCTCAACTCACGATGAGTGTTCACCAAAAAACTCCCCTTTTTACTTAACTTGGCTTCATTCATTCATTTAAGTGTGTGTGTGCGCGCGCGTAAATGTGAGCATACCTTTAATAGAAGCTTTATTTTATTTCTATTAACTTTCATACATGTTTTAGACCTTCATTCATCAAATCACTCACTTTACATGTTTCACATAATCATGTACTTCATTTATACATAATCTAATCACAATATGTAATTCAAGATCCACAATACATAATACAAGAACCATCTTCATCATCGCTTCATTTCAAATGTTAGGCCTTCAAAGACACACTTACAATACATGCCAAGTACAATCAAATTGATCAAGTAAACACCACCACTAAGAAGGTGGACCATGACACTCTAGAGCAATTTATAATAAGATTTATACAATATAAGAAATGACCATTAAACCATCCCATGACCACCTATAAAAAATTTCTCAATATTTCATCATAATAATTATCATAAGTCAGTAGCTAAATAATAATAACAACACAAGAAAACCAATGTTCATCCATTACACAAACATGATCATTTTAACTAATTTCTTAAGCTAAAAGTTTGAAATTTGCATAAACATTTGTTAAATAGGGTTTGGACAATAAAATCATCAATTAATAATAAAAGAAACACATTTGAATCACTAAAACACTTTTA
This sequence comes from Solanum habrochaites, assembly GCA_027704765.1. Classification (NCBI taxonomy): domain Eukaryota; kingdom Viridiplantae; phylum Streptophyta; class Magnoliopsida; order Solanales; family Solanaceae; genus Solanum; species Solanum habrochaites. The sequence continues at coordinate 22,365,854 of JAKWJA010002493.1, forward strand.
CAAGAAGACCCATACTTATATTAAAAGATAGAAGAGAGTAATGTTTGGAAACCCTTTTTGAAATCAATTAGAAAAGACTCTTGGAATGTAAGAAGTTTCAAGGATGGATACCATACCTAAATTTTCAGAAAACACAATGATTTTTATGAATGAACACATCCAAACCATCCCACCTTTCCTTCCTTGAGTCTTAACTCCAATGGTGACTTTGAGAGAATTTTCTTTAGAGAGGGAGTTTGAATATTTGAAGTGAGGGGTCTTGTCTAGTTGTAGGACTTAAAACTAATCTAATATAACTGGAAAACCATAAAATTATCATCATATGGACATAAAAGAGTTGGGATGAATTTATAAAATACGCCAAGTCAAGGCAGCAGGCAAAACTACTTTTGTGGATAGCATCAACGACTCCCAACCATTTGACTGTGTGTCAATCGACACCTCATTTTTGAGTATTTGTTGGTTTGTTCTGCAACTCTCAAGACATGAATAACTGCAGGTCCAATCGACTTCCAAATTCGACGAGCTGTTTATTGGCCAATAGGACATCAAGTTGTCCCGTTGGTGGACATTGCCAGGTAATTCTGGACTTAAGTCAGGGGCCCTTCTCTTGGGCCCCTTGTGGGTCCTAGGTTGGGTCGTTCTCGGATGTTATAAGACAAAACACAGTCGTATAGATCTTAGAATATCCCACAAAAATTTCGAGCAAAATAAACATGTAAAACTTACTCAAACACTTCAAAGAACACAATCACTTTCTAAGGAACATTTTCCGAATGTCATTGACCTTTTATCTCGAAACATAATCAAACATCACACTCTAGATAAGAAAATCAATATAAATATTTTTAACTTAAAATTAACTCAAATAAAAATAATGAAGCTCTAGATAACCTTAGCTCATTTTAGGGCATTACATCAAGAGTTTCCCTCACTACAAGTATCGATTCTATGTGAGGTACATCAGATTAAAGATCCCTAACTCTTACTTTCTTGAAGAGAAAAACCTTTGAAATCAATTTGCATGCTTTTAGACATGAGATAATCTTACCATGGGATTTGAGTTTCCTAACTTCCGCTCCAAAATTGGTTGTTTTGGGACTTAAGGTTTCACTATCGTTGTTCTAAAATAAACAGAGGAAAGGCAAGCATGTAACAAACACATACCTAAAATAACATCAAAATCTAACATATAAAATTCTATCAAGTGAACTAATGTAACTCTACTGATAAAGGAAATAAAACAACCATTATATACATTATTAAGAACCATAGAATCACCCACCGGGGTACAATGGAAAAAAAGGCTGATCTAATATGTCATGTAGTATCTAAAATTTCATCACTACAAGAGGGGTCACAAATGACAATGTAGCTCCCAGATCCAACAGAGCATATAAGTTGAAGGAAAATTATTTTAACATACCTATTACCATGTGTGGTGAGCTCTCTTGATCACTTCGTGATTGGAGAGCATAAAAAAAAAATTCATAGGAGACTCCCAATCTGGGAACTTGTTTGAGCTTGACCATTTTCCCTTACTTGAGTCTTCATCATAAGGAAATCTCTCTTTTTTTGACCACTCTTTCTAGAACCATAACAATTACCCGTACCAATACGACACTTGCCATCATGTTTATTTCCTTATTTTTTACAAATAGGCTACTCAATATTAGTACAACCACCTTTCCACTATTGGGGATTAGGAGTAGACACCTTACTCTTGTTTACCCTTAGATCATTAGGAGGGTATTGGCTCGAAAAACATTCTTTTTGAACATTCATTTTTCTTGCATCTGTGATTTACATTTGGAAATATTCAAATACTCGATTGTTACCTTCCTCAATTTGTCGGCATAGACAATTAGATGAGAGATGTACATTATATAAATACATAGCCGACCTACATTCATAAACCACAGGATCGGATAATTCCAAGACAAATTTGTTCATCTTTTCCCTAGAATTCGCAACCATAATAGGATTATCCATGCATAGTTGAGTGAACTTGAGACTATACTCCTTCACACTTGAATACCTTAGACAAAGGTTGCTAAATCCTTAAATTTTTCTCTCCGTTAGGTCAAAGGGAAAGAAAATATCAAGGAAAGCACTCTTGAAAAATCCCCAAGTAATTCAACCGTCTATAACCAGCCTCTCAACCTTCTATTGATCATACCGTACTTGAACACCATCTTTGAGTTGGTAGGCGGCTAGTTTCGCCTTTTATTATGAAGAAACACCCTTAGCGTCAAGAACTTTGAACACTTTATTAATGAACCCATGTAGGTCCTCCTCCACCTTAGAACCAAAGAAAGTAGGGGAATTTATCCTTGTCAAAACCTTAATCATAGAGGCGGTACTGTTAGCATTAGGGTTTACCTTCACCCTTTCATCCCTAGAAATATGGGTAGTCAACACTTGAGTTAAGCTATGAATAGTAAACCTTATTCAACATTAGACATAGATCCTTCTTTAATAAGAACATGAGGGTTTTGAGGATTTTTATAGGGAACCACCTCATGAAAATTCTCCTCTCAAGACCTTTGAGCATTGTGCCTCTTCGTATTAATTTCCTATAACCACAATAAAAACATTAGATAAAAGTACTAGAAAAAGATATGACTAGTAGGCACAACTAAGGAATAAAAAGAGAGTAAAAGTTCGTACATATAACATAGTCTATCATTCATAAGTCTTTCAAGATTTATAATTATAAATAAGACCCTACATAGACGAAGTTTGGTGAAATATCAATAGTACGGTTTACTTTAACCTAATTCGCTGATACCAAGCTTGTAATGACACCATGTACCCCCTAGAGTAACCGGTGTTGTCATCATCTAATAGGACTAAGAGAACCCCTTAGCATACATTATAGCACATCATAGTTCAAAAATTCAGGAAATATTAAAAAAATTTATTTTATATCTACTTCATGAGGTTTACATAAACCTCTATCATATGAAGCTTACTTAGGCTTCTCACATAGGCAACATAACCAAATTATAGGAATTAAGTCTTATACATTGTAGCACATTAAACCATCTATAAAGTGAATCACACTTCTTTGGCATATCCCTTAGTCTATTACAGTATGCCATATACGCAAAAATAAACTTTCAACATGAGAATGGAATAATTGTTTCTAACATAGACAAAACTAATAAGGCTTGATGAGTTGGCTCTATTCTCGGTACTCATGAAGACTCACCAATTGACTTAGGAAAGAGCCAATGTTTTTCAATAATAACCTAAAATATTCTCAATGGTCCGAACCTAAAATGTTTCGAAAAAAGGGAGAAATATGTATTAGTAGAAACTAGAAACCATATGTACTAAGTATGGCTCCAATGCACAAAAATCACCAAAGCACGTGAAAAGGAAAATTAAGTTAAAATCATGTTTTCTATAAATTTAACTCAAAAATCATATATAAGAATCATAATAATTCTATTGAACATAATAGCAACCCAACCTTTAAATCACCCAAGCAATATTTGTGTCATGACAAAGACAGAACCTCATAATCCTATCCACGACCAAGTATCACATTAAGAAAACCACTTTATACTTATGACATATTCTCTTAAAGTCATCATAACATGATTAATACATGTATAATACTCATATCTTATCAATATAATCATAATCATCGTTCTAATCATAGAAGAACACTACTAGAACCATACCTTAGGATTCCACATGTGCAATGAGTAAGAGAAGTCCCATTCCCTCTCTCACCCTATGTAGTAGCCTCAAAGACAACTATAATAATAGTTCACATTCTTGACTTGTTCATTTACTTTTACATTAGGCAAAAAAGTGCGATAACCCACATGAGACCATGTGAGCTTCATCAAATCCGGTGTTCTACTCCCACACTGAAAAAGAGAAGGTTAACACTTGCCTAAGGTGTAACCATTCGTACGTAGCTATCCAGGTGAATCCACTAATCTATTATTGTAGGTAGGCATATATTTAAGGGTCAAAGGGATTGTTGTTAGAAGCCTTTACTTACTAACCTGGAGATTTGTATCTCGTGAGACAACAAATAACTAGGGAATTGGGACTTACTAACGTGAGGAAACCCAAATGGCAAGACGGACTTACTAATGTGAGACCTCAATCTCATTTACATGCCCGTTCGGTGCTAAGAAATTATTCCTTTTAGTAATAATCATACTCATCATACAATATCACATTAGTGTCTTCTAGACCCCTATGTGAACATCTTATCGTAACATGACTGAGAACTATACTTACACTTAGAAACTACATAAAAGTGAATAAACCTTTGACTTAACACTTTATTTTAATCATTAGAACTACTTTCAATCATATAATATTCATACCATATTATACTTGCATAATTCATAAATAATTCAATATTCTAGGGTTATGGATGAGGAATACTTATCATCAACATCACGACCACACATTAAACATAGAAGCATTACTATCTAAGTAACTCATAATTCGTAATTGAAACCAAGAAGAACCAATCAATATACCATATTGACCTTCCAAAAACCTTCATACTTCCATTACCAAGAATACATGACAAATTACATAGACAATGTAAATTAAAGAAGAAATTACATAATTAACATTAATGTAGTCAATCTACAAATTCATAATCTTAAGAATTCACAATATTAACTCAAGGTTTTCATGAAATTTGAGAAAGGACATGGGTCTAGGGAATTCTCGTAGGAAATCATCAATTAACCACTAATATATACTTAAACCACAGTAATTCATCATAATTTTAACAATTTATTCATAATTTGGTTTTGTTAATGAAGACTCATGTGTAGAAGAAAAAACTAGATTCAGGGGATTTAGAAAAAAAATTTGGAGTCACCTCTTGGGGGAAAGGATCCTAAGAGTGAAAGAAACCATACCTTAATAATGAATGACCATGAAATTGAGTATAACCTTGAAGAACTTGGTCTTCTTCTTTAATCTTCGAAGCTTCTTCAATGGAGGATGAGTACAGAGAGAATGTAAAAAGAAGGGAGAGCTTTGGGGATTTGTTTTGGGGGTTTTATTTGAGTGAGTGATTGTGAAGGAAAACTGAAGTAAAATCAATTTATAACCCTCCCCTAAAATACCCAAAAGATCCCTCACTTACATTGACCAGTTAATGAAGTCAAAGTCAAATTTAAATTTCATATTTTTCATCGGGGAACAAGTCCACATCGCAGAGATGCTCCCACAAATTTTCCAAAAATAATTTTTAAACAAGAAGAGTCTATGATCTGTCTGTGTCAGAGACCATTCTTTTGATCTTGGATGGGCCAAGTCCGCGATACGGAAGGGCTCCTCCATGCCCAAAAGTTACTGCCTCTTGTCAGCCTTCTTGATAAAAAATTTGGTCCCTTGGTTACCACTCGGGCGATCCTTGGGGGTTTGTAAAGTCTAAGACATTATGCAACACTCGTAAACCTTCTCAAGACCTAAGGATGTCACTAGTTCAATTTCACTAGTTTCCAGACGTCATGGTCGTTTCCTTAGCGTTTTGGTTCTAGCACTTCTTATACAAATTTATTATACTTATTTAGGTACAAAATTCTTATAGGTCATTTTGTGAAGCTCTATTATAGGTCATACAACTTATGGGGTGTGTCACAATCACACTTAAGAAATCCTTTAGAGTACGTAGGATAAGATTATTCTCACTTAATACAACGACCTATATATAATTTAAAATATTTTCCTTTCCAAATGTTATCAAAATTCTCATTTAAGTAAATAAACAAGAGAATGTACATACTTGACGTCATAAAGATTACCTAAATAATCCTTATAACTACCTATGTTTGGATCATGTCTACTTAATCAACCAACTTTCCTAACAAGAATCATTCTTAGCACATTTCTAGGTAAGATATCAAGTGACCATTTCTATGCCCCCTTCAAACCTTAACTAAAAAAAATTAAAATACTCAAGATGAGTACTTATTCATTTAGAATGTTTTTTAACATGATTCGTTACTTTTATTATTTTATTTAAGATAATTCATCACATAAGGACATTCAAGTAATGGTCTTGGAGAAGACCTAGGGACTCACTTACTAACATCTTCAAAGACTATTGTGAAATGTCTATATAGCATCCCATACCAACACGTACACTTCATATAACTTCTCCAACACTAGAGGTATCCTATATGATGATAATAGGCAATAACCAACAAAGACCATGGTAGTAAAACATGGAATCCAGAGTGCTAACCTACTCCATTGGAACGTTGTTCTACTTGGCAATGTGTAGAACTTGGACACATCCCATGTAGGAACATGGTGAAGGAATATGAGGGGCTTCTTTTAACTCTAGCCTCATTTTTAACTAGAGTTACTTCCCTTATAAAACTAACTCGGTGGTAGCCTTTGTTCTCATAGAATAATTTACATTAAGGATCAAATGAAGAGGTTCCAAATCTTGTTCATAACCCAAAAACATTCACCCATACCAAAGGGGTACCCTAGGGCATCCTTTAAATAGCGGAGAGGATTTTTTAATGACTTTCCTAAGTATGATTTCATGTCGTTCCAGGCACCCAACATTAAGTCAACCATTCATAAAAAAAGGATACCATTACGACTTTCTAATTCAAGGATCATAACCTTACCACTAGGTTAAAGGTTCCACATAAAGGACCTTGTTAGAAACATTCAAGGTCTAATGTCATTCATACATACAAGACTAAGAGAATTTAGCATCCTATGTCAAGACAAGTATGGGACACAAGACACACCAATATTTAACTTCACCACATATATCATATCATTCTAGAAGAACATTGGAATATCCATTATTATCTATAAGTCACCCTATACACTACTATAATATCATCTGTATAACCATCATTGACTCATATAGAAGAATCATGCATTAACTCTAAGAATATACACATAAGGACATTATCATAGTAAAACATGATAACCTAAAAACATCAATATAACAACACATACTTTTACCATAATCACATGTACATCGTTATGATCGTACTTCACATAAATTACTAAACAGATCATCATAATAAATCAAGTAATTACCAACAATGACATGATTATCACAATACATAAAGTAGTGCCCACGAGGTCACATCAATCACAATCATATAACATATCACTTCCACCATAGGTTGAATATACAAATCACAACATAATTTAGAATTACATTAAATAAGATAAATAGAAATCGTGCAACTGTAAGACCCCAAAAAATGAGTGAGGGTGTCTATATACTATCTTGTTTGTATTTTGATTATCAGTTAATAAATTAATTATAATATGTTATATAATAAGTGTGTAAAGTATGAGGTGATTTGGAAGTCAAACATCAAGGAACGACCAATACGTTCGATGACTAGTACTATCTGGCTAATGTGTATATACGTGTTTATATATTGTGTTTCACGAGCTTATGACATCTTAACATGAGTTATAATGATTTTTATAGGCATTATATGGAGTTTTGAGAATTTTGGAGGTCAAAAATCAAAGAATGTCCAATACGTCCAAAAGTAACCTTTTAAGACGCTCAACTGTGTCTTTATAGGGCCTAGCCTATTCTGACATGTTACGTGTATTTGTTTTGGGTAAAAATCATGTGGTAGGTGTAATACTTACTTAGGTTTTAATTTATGTTAAAAACGTCTGAATACGACTTCTAAAAGGCCTTGTAAAAGGGTCCACAAGAAGGAAACAAGGTTGTCGAGACACTGCCTCGGCAGTGTCAATGGACGAGCCAAACGATGCATAGTTGGTTGAAAAATGGACCTATTGTGGGATATCGTTGATTGAAACATATCTTGGCCTTGTATAAAAAAAATACCAGTCAAAGGACCAATTCACGAAAGCCACCGATGCCCCGTCTATTTTGGCCTACTCTCCGTTGATGGTGGCCTGGAAGTGGTGCCTTCCGCACTGATTTATTAAGGGGTGAATGAAAAACTTACCCCACGTATTAACCTTACTCTAATTGACTTATTTATCTATTTTGGGTTGTACATAAGTAATCTAAAACGTAACAAACCCATCCCCAATACAATTCCCTCAAATTGAACCTTATCTCAAAAATCAATTTTCTCTAAAAATCTCCATTGTTGTTGAGGCTCAAAAACATCCTGTAGATTGGATTATTATTGGTTATTCGCCATGTTTTTCAGATTTTCATGTATATAAAAGTATGGTGATCATTCATCTCTAGTTATCCTTCAATGTAGAGACTTAATCTTAATGTTTTCAAAGCGAAAATATGATCAAATCTCTTCCTCTTCAATCTAGCCATGGTTTCTTTCTCAAAACATTTTAACTGATAAAATCATTTTTAATTGATTTTAATGGATTGATTTTAACATGATTTTTATCCAATTGCATTATGAACCCATGTTTCTTCCCTAAATCGATTTAGTCATAACTTGTTAATAGTTGAATTGTAATTATCTTACATTGAATTTCCTATATCTAATGTTATTTACATGAATTAATGTTGAATTGATCATGAAGGATCCATGTAGATCAATGTATGATGGTTTGAACATGCCTAGCCTAGTTATCAATGTGATCATTGTAATGTGGGTACTTAATTGTATAAAAATTGATTTCGATCATGTTAAGATGTTTGTATCTGCTGTTTTATGTTGATATTAGGTTTGAATTATTGATATGAATCTCGTATGATCAATGAAAATAAGGCATATATGAATTGAACTAGGTTCTTCTAGTCTATCAAATGGTAATTTGTGATCTTGACGTTAGGTTGGTTTTCTTGTATATAGATTTTAGGGTAATTGTATCATAATGTTGTATATTTTAAAATTTTATCTAACATATTGAATATATAATATGTTATAATAATGAATTATGTGTTGGTAACAAATGTTGATTGATGTTGTAAGACTTGATCCCAAATTTCACTCAACTGGAATTCCATGATTGTTAACTATAATCTTGACCTCTTAGATAATTGTAGTAGGATTTCGTCTAAGCCATTGTATCTTTAACTACTTCATTTGCAGAGTATTTTTAATTAATTGTGATAATGAAAATTGTATAATCAAAGAGATAAAGAATTGATAACATAATCAACTTCCCTTTACATTCTATAAATTAATAATGCCATGAACATAAAGTTATCTAAATGTCAGGGTAGTAAAGCATGATTTCGTATAAGTAATAATCTCTTTAGCTACTTCACTACATATGAATTGTTCATAAAACAAGGTGTATTGAACAATGTTTATCAAATGGTGAGAAATTGGTAAGAATGATTATCGCTTCTACTATTCTACATTAATGTAGTTGATGAAGCTTTGTATGGAATTGTGTGGTATGATCCACTTATGGTCGCGGGGTTTACTTTATTCTCATTATATATGTGTTAAACATGGACTTGAAGGAAAATTAATGATTTTCTGAAGGAGTGGTTATGATGATCACCATATGTGTAACTTGTGCCTAGTCTTCTTCTCTAGTTTTGAATCTAGGTGATGTTACTAAATTTATAAGCATGTAAATGGCTATGTTAAAGATTTATGTACTTGCTTACTATGATGAGGTTTTATAATGCTATATGTGATGTAAATGTAAGATAGGTACATAAAGACTAAAGTTGATGTACTAGCATAAGCAAGGGTATGGGATTTTTATTATTCATTGAACATGTGCACCTTCATGGGATAGTTCCTAGGTTGGTTTTCTAAGGACATGCATAGTACTGTATGAACATGTTATGAGTATGACTTATATGCTATGATGTAAGTATATGATTTTATTAAGTATGAATGTGCGTAGTGTCTTGGAGTTTTGATATGAAAGGATTGCTCATATGGGTACACATATACACTTGTGCATTGATATATCAACATTTGTTATATTATATGTTATGTGAAAGGTTTGCTCAGATATATGTATACACACACACATGAATGATGATCTAGTAAAATAGAGGACGCTTGAAAGGTTTTCTCAAGTGTATCCTAAACTAGATAGTGTTAATGCATATTTAATGTCCATGTGAAAGGATCTTCTTAAATGATTTAGGTTGATGAACTTTCATCTATGACCTATGAGATAAGCATATGAGGGAATGAATCTCCTAAGACTATATTTTGTAAAGTAATGTAATAATGTCTATTCAATAAAGGGAACATATCTTAACAAAGAGTGAACCTGAATATGAGTGTGTGTCCCTTACAAATTTGGGAAGAACGGTCTACCATAAATCTCATGAGGTTGATAACCACAATGCCACAATAGGTATAAATAGGGTTTCCATAAGTGAATAACCATAATGCCCTATCTTGGTATAAAGAGGGTTTTTACATGCACCTCCAAATTCAATAACTATGCTTGTCACATAGGATATACCAAGTGAATTCAATTAGTATGCTAGCATGTGTTAATGATCTACCTTGGATAGGTAAGAACTCCCTTCATTGGTGTAAGTCTCTACAACACGAAATTCCATGTTTAGCACCCATAATATTAGTGTCGGTTAAGGCTATAGTTACCCGAAAGAAAAATGGAAAATGGAAGTAAATGAATAGGATCCTAACTAGGAGGACTTAAGGGAGGTTAATTAGGATAGGTTGAAGTAATGAACCCATCAAGATATTGCACAAGTAGCTCCTTAGGAAGTCCTAGGAAGGTGACCAAATGCGTATGTTTATGACTATGTCTTTATGCATGGCATGGTAGTATATGTCTATTTGTGATGAAGATGTTCATGGTATGAGTCAATGTGATGTGGTATTATTCTTGTATGCACTATGTAAATCTTAATGATTATATGATGAAGGTTGTTGATACGAACGAAGATGCCCTAATATGTTATTGGTTATGTATGAAGTGTTAAGGTTTGTGGTCTCATAAGGGGTTAACTAAGAATGTATAGGGTTATGGGGATTCATATGTTAATTGTACTAGTAGAAAAATATTAAAGTCATGAACAAGGTCTAATAATGATATATGCAAAATGAAGTCATAATATGTGTAAGTTGATGTAGCTTACTATGATGTTCCTAAGGTTCCGAATTAACGTGTCCATCATGTGCTATGCTTATATGATGATAGGTAATGACTTTTGTAGGTTGTATATATGCTTTTATTTGTTACTTTAAGGTGATGCATTGCACCAAATATCACTAGAGGGTTACTTGGGAGGTTAATGAATAAAAGTGCATGAAGTCATAAATTCTATATGTGATCTTATGTGACATTTGGACTTTGAATATTTCTATATGAAGTATGTGAATGATATAAGTTTAATTGTATAAAGGTTTTATAAAGGTTTAATCTAAAATGATTTCTTGTACTAATATCATTGTTTTATACTTTTTACAAAAAGTGTATGTTATAGATGATTAAAAAGTATATCTATAATTGAGGAGTTTGATAGATTATTCCAAAGTTCAAGGGAAGGGGTACTTAAGTTCCAAGGATTCCCTACTCTCGTCTTACTATAAAAGTTTATTAAATGTTGTATAGTTATGTTCACTACACCATTTTAGGTCTACGGCTACACTAAATATGAGCAACGCTTGAAAAGTGTTGCCTAATATATTTTTGGGAACACTTTTTAAATGTAGCCTAATTTTTTAACTTTTCACAACGATAATATTGGCAACGCTTAAAAAGTGTACCCTTTAATGATATAGACTACACTTTATAAGCGTTGTCATAGTATGAAATAAATGGCAACAATTATGTATATTTATGGCCACACTTTTAAAGGGTCCTATTTTTATAATTGTAAAAACAACACTTTAGAAGTGTGGCCTAAACTTTTTCACTAAAATATTAGATTCCCTCCAACATTTTCAACTCCCCCTCCCATTATTTTTGGCCAAAAAAATTATAAAACATTATTAAAAACTTTTTTATCTGGGAATTGGAAAAAAAATTGGGGCTTATAACACAACGCTTAAGAGTAGAACCCAACGCAGGTTCTTTCCTATACGAAAAAGAACATAATTTCTCTTCTCCAAAACTTCAAATCAAAAAGTAGAAGGTGAAGATCGAACAGAGGAAGTTGAACACTGAAGAGAAGCGCTGAAAATCAAAAGAGATGAGTTGATTCTCTTCTCCAAAAACGGAATAGCTGTGTTGAGTTGAGCTAATGCTGACGAACTAGAGATCGATCGAGGAACTGAATATCGAAGATTTGAAGCTTAAAACCAATTTCATCAAGCGTAAGTATCAATTTCATACATCTAAAATTCCTTTTCACTCTCTTCTAATCATGTAGTACTAAAAATAGCCAATTAATTGAATTTTTGTTTTGTGTTTAGAAGTAATTTATTAGTTTGGGATTGTTATTGCTGAAATTTCAATCTAGTGGAAGAAATTGAAAATAATTTGAACGTCAAAATTAGCACTAGGAATATTGAGCTTACCAAAAAAATTTCTTTAGAGATACAAGTAAATGAAGACATTATTTTAAACATGGGTAAACCTTGGGAGAATTGAAGAGAACTTCTAAACATACCTTTCTTTGCTAATGTGTTTTATTCTATGATTATTTTATAAAAATTAATTAGATAGTGGTAGTCTGGTTAATTGATTATCAGTCCTTTTTCTGCGTATTTTTTTACTTGTTGTTGCTGGTTTACGAAGATGGTGAAAGCTATAAGCCTCAAAGATATAAAAATGATACTCTTGATCTAGAGAAAATCCCCATTGAAGAAGTGTTTGAACATCTGAGATGTTCGCGAGAGGGTCTGCTCCCCCTCTTTAGTTTTTACATTGTCTTGGTTTGTACTATCACTACATACTGCTTACAAGTATTTGTTGCTCATATAATTCCTCCACAACGTCTGTTTAGAATAGTGGTTACTGTTGCATTATTACTGCTAATGCTTTGAACAAAATCGCTATGTAAGTACTATGAGACATACGATATTTATCGAATTAATTCTTCCTCTAGAATTTTACAACTCTTTCCCTATTGCATAACTCAGATGATGGAAATTTACAAGCTGAGTAAGATTCTGGATCATTTTGGGTTCTGTTTGGTGGCTTTGTTCCAATTAGCAAAAAGGTTGCTACCGATGATGATATCGTTCCTAAGAGAACTACTGCTCAACTTTAAAGGTAATGTTGAATCGTTTCAAGTAATCACCATTTTCAAGCAGTTTCTTGTTTTTTATGATACTCTATATCAAAGTTTTCTTGATATACTTGACAGACCATGTATTGCTGGACATAACGTCTTTCAATGGATGGATCTCGGGGTTGTTACTTGTAACTGAATTTTGTATATCAACCTTTTGCTGTTGTTTGTTGGTTCTAAAGGTGAATTATGTCTTCTTCTGCAGCATTACTGATGGTTAGGTGAATCCATTGGATGGTGAACTTAAAAAATCCATCTTGGAAAATGATAAATGCTATATTTTGGACTGTGGTTCCGAGGTTTTCACTTCAGTAGGCCGTCATACTCAAATCGAGGAGAGGAAAAGTACCATTCAAACAGCAGAGGTAGATCATCCATGTTCTTGTGTGGTATAGTTTCTCATTTCTGAATGACTCAAAAATTTTCAGGAATATCTTGCCAATTAAAATAGACCCAAGTCAATACGTATTATCCGGATTATTCAAGGCTATGAGACGCATTCATTTAAGTCAAATTTTGAATCTTGGCCATCAGGATCAACACCTGCCCCTGAGGACGGACGAGGAAAAGTTGCAGGTAGAGTGATTATGAGAGAGTGAAGATTTTGTGTGTTTCTGGTTTGAGTTAGTTTTAACTTTGTCCATGTTGAGCCCTTTCAGCATTGGTGAAGCAACAAGGTGCTGCTGTCAAAGCTGCTAGCAAAAGTACTTCTGTCGATGAAGAAGTCCCGCCTTTGCTTGAAGTAGGTGGATAGATAGAGGTATGAATCTGATCATCAGAATGTTTTCCATGTCATAATTTGTCCAGCTCATTCTTCACTGAAAATGTAAAATTTTTCAGGTTTGGCGTATCGATCGCAGTGCATAGACTCAGATACCCAAAGGAGACATTGGTAAATTCTACGGTGGAGATTGCTACATAGTTCTCTACACATACCATTCTCACGAACGAAAAGAAGATTATTACTTATGTTGGTGGATAGGAGAGGATAGCATCGATATACGAATGTCCTTGCATATATGGGTCAAATGCGTCTTTATAGAATTTTCTTAATTGAATCATTATTGTGGATTCAACAGGATCGAGAAATGGCTGCATAATTGGCTAGCACAATGTGCAATTCACTTAAAGGGAGACCTGTGATAGTATTACTTTTTTTCAATGACTGTTTTTCAGTCAATAACTCAAAATGAAGCTTAATTGTGACATCTACATTATCCAGGGTAGGGTATACCAAGGAAAAGAACAACCACAATTTGTTGCAATATTCAATCCCATGCTGGTCCTTAAGGTATCTCTCGATATGTCAGATAGAGGCTATTTTTGTCGTTTAACGTATAGAATCACTAAGACAAGTTTCTTTCCTTTTTTCAGGGTGGATTAAGCTCTGACTATAAAAATCATATTGAAGAAAATGTATTGAATGATGAAACCTATGCTTCTGATACTGTTGGCCTTTTAAAGATATCTGGAAATTCTAGTCATAACAACAAATCAGTTCAAGTCGATGTTGTATGCATTCTTATAGACCCTTTAAGTTTTCCCCTCTTTGGATATTAAGTTGTCAGTGCCTTATAATATTTTCTTTATTCTACACTATCTTTCCAATTTAGTCATGCTGCAAATGCTACGTTATGAGATCCTTCTAGTCGTCACTTGAACATATTCTCAGACTATGTCTAGATAGATAGGTAGCTTATGTTCTATGTTGAAAGTGTCTCACAGACTTTTTCTTATCGATTACGTAAACATCTATTAGGGGTCTAATTTAGGATTCTTTTCAATATATATTGAAGCTGTCTAAATGATAGTCTAATTGAAAATTTATTTTAAACTTAGTACTTATGTATAGTTTCTATTTAACCGTACTGTCACGCTAAAGTCTAAGTTGATGTTTTAATTATGTCCAAAGCTACTATGAACTTTGTTGTAAAGTTTACAAAATAGAATTTTACAACCTCAATTTCTAAATTAACAGGTGGCATCTTCACTGAACACTTACGAGTGTTTTCTTCTGCAATCTAGCTCTTTAGTATTCATTTGGCATGGAAAGCAAAGTACCCATGAGCAACAGAACTTAGCAGCAAAGATTGTGGAATTCTTGAAGGTGAGGCTTTTATCGAAATAGAAAAAAGACGCTCTTTGTCATTGTTATCTCAACGAACATACCTTGTGTTTATCCTTGTTTATGCTGCATTAGGCTAATTTTGTTTGGTCTGTTTTATTCAGAAACTCAGCCCGGAGTGACCGTGAAACAGACTAAGGAAGGAACAGAAAGCTCAGCTTTCTGGCTTGATATTGGAGAAAAACAAGATTATACCAGCAACAAATTGCTCCTGAAGCCACCAGGGAAACTCACTTGTTTTCTTGTTTTGTTAATAGAGGTGCATCCTTCTCACCCTTCTATATTTATCCCGAATGAGTTACATGAATCATACAATGGTGCAAGAATGAGGCATTGTTTTCCATAATATATATTAGTTGTTTGACAGTAGATTTTTATATCATCAACCGAGTTTCATAATACAATACTTCATTAGTTATTCAAGAAGCTTAGACCTTGTACTCTATATTTCAGAGTCATAGAACAAATAAAGATGGACCAACTCAAAGAGCCTCATCATTAGCTGCTTTAAACTCGGCATTTACTTCATCGTCTGCTGCGAAAGCTAGTTCTGTTCCAAACTCCCCTTCATTAACATTTGTTATGTTCTTTGACGTTTAAATATGGGAGAAGGGAAACATTCGACATCATTAGAAAGACAATCACAATTGTCTTCAAACCATAATCATAACACTTCAACCTTGAACTTACCCTCATCTCCCCAGTCATTGAGTTTCATTCATTGATAAGATTGCTTCTTATTTGTCTTGATGTTTTGGATTATAATTCCATTCCTAACTCTTCAAATACAAAGAAGGCTACCATCACCTAGAGAATCATAGTTTCATACATGTGATAACATCAGCTAAGAATGCACCGTAGATGATGAGAAGCAGACGAATTTTTTGTTAAGAAAATGTCACCTTCACAATCCATAGGTTTGTCTTGCCTAATTTTGATCATTTCATTTCTTAGTACTCTACTTCTGTCATTTACCATCCAAAAGATTAATTAGCACAGTCTTCACTCATTTTTTCTAGCCTGTTATTTGAAGCAGAAACTATATTTCCCTATATATAATGTGGGCAAGATAGCTATAAAAATTTTGACTCTTCTGAGAGAGATATAAGCTTATAAATTTAATTGTAGATGGAGAAATACTTAAATATCTTGGAACTTAGTTTGATAAACAAGTTTTTTGAACACCTGCTGGTTGTTACTTCATAATTTTGACATATTTATTCAACAATAAAATAAAAGTATTGAGGTTATGAATCCATCCTTTATTCAAGTAGTGTCAAAAATACATCTCAGTAGTTTGATTTCGTTTGAACAATTCAGTATGTAGTTTTATTGATGATATACTGATATACTCTAAAAGTAAGGAGGAACATGAGGCGCATTTGAGAATGGTATTGGAAATGTTGAGGGAGAAAAAGCTTTATGCCAAGTACTGTAAGTGTGAGTTTTGGCTAGATGCAGTGTCCTTCTTGGGACACGTGGTTTCTAAGGATGGGGTGATGGTGGATCCTTCTAAGATCGAAGTAGTGAAAAATTGGGTAAGACCTACTAATGTGTCAGAAATAAGGAGCTTTGTTGGGTTAGCTAGCTACTACCACCGATTTGTCAAGGGATTCTCTTCTGTTGCTTCCCAACTGACGAACTTGACTAAGCAAAATGTTCCATTTGTATGGTCGGATGAGTGTGAGGAAAGCTTTCAGAAGCTCAAGACTCTGTTGACTACTGCACCAATTCTTACCTTGCCAGTGGAAGGCAAGAACTTCATTCTGTATTGTGATGCATCTTATTCGGGTTTGGGTGCAGTGCTAATGCAAGAGAATAATGTGATTGCTTATGCTTCAAGACAATTAAAAGTGCATGAACGTAACTATCCAACTCATGATTTGGAATTGGCCGCGGTAGTGTTTGCATTAAAGAAATGGAGACACTCTCTATATGGGGTCAAGTGTGAGGTCTATACGGATCATCGTAGCCTACAGTATGTCTTTACTTAGAGAAATTTGAATTTGAGACAGAGGAGGTGGATGGAACTACTGAAGGATTATGATGTTACTATCTTGTATCATCCGGGAAAGGCTAATGTTGTAGCAGATACTTTAAGTAGAAAAGCAGGGAGCATGGGAAGTCTAGCTCACTTGCAAGCTTCTAGACGCCCATTGGCTAGGGAGGTTCAGACTCTGGCTAATGACTTTATGAGGTTAGAAGTAAATGAGAAGGGAGGATTTTTAGCTTGTGTGGAAGCAAGATCTTCCTTCCTTGACAAGATTAAGGGAAAGCAGTTTAATGATGAAATATTGATCCGGATCCGAGATAAAGTGTTGCAAGGAGAGGCTAAAGAAGCGATAATGGATGAGGAAGGTGTTTTGAGGATTAAGGGAATGGTATGTGTACCCCGTGTTGACGATTTGATCCACACTATTCTTACAGAGGCTCATAGTTCCGGATATTCTATACATCTTGGTGCAACCAAGATGTACCGTGACCTACGGAAACACTTTTGGTGGAGTAGAATGAAGCGCGACATTGTTGAGTTTGTTGCCAAATGTCCAAATTGTCAACAAGTAAAGTATGAACACAAGAGGCCCGGAGGAACACTTCAGAGAATGCCCATTCCTGAATGGAAGTGGGAGAGAATTGCAATGGACTTCGTGGTTGGTCTTCCAAAGACATTGGGTAAGTTTGATTCCATTTGGGTGATTGTGGATAGGTTAACTAAGTCTGCTCATTTCATTACGGTCAAGGTGACTTACAATGCAGAGAAGTTAGCCAAACTTTACATCTCAGAGATTGTTCGATTTCATGGAGTTCCACTTTCCATCATATCAGATAGAGGTATGCAGTTTACTTCTAAGTTTTGGAGAACATTGCATGCGGAATTGGGTACTAGGTTGGACCTTAGTACTACATTTCACCGCCTGACCGACGGTCAGTCTGAGCGAACAATGCAAGTGTTGGAGGATATGCTTCCTGCATGCGTGATAGAATTTGGTGGCCATTGGGATAGCTTCTTACCCTTAGCGGAGTTTTCATACAATAATATCTATCACTCAAGTATTGATATGGCTCCTTTAGAAGCATTATATGGGAGGAGATGTAGGTCTCCCATTGGTTGGTTTGATGCATTTGAGGTTAGACCTTGGGGTACTGACCTTTTGAGGGACTCGTTAGAAAAGGTGAAATCCATTCAAGAAAAGCTTTTAGCGGCTCAAAGTAGGCAAAAGGAATATGCAGATCGAAAGGTTAGAGATTTGGAGTTCATGGAAGGAGAGCAAGTCTTGCTGAAAGTTTCGCCCATGAAAGGGGTGATGCGGTTTGGTAAAAGAGGCAAGCTAAGCCCAAGGAACATTTGTCCCTTTGAAGTACTTAAGCGAGTAGGGGAGGTGGCTTATGAGTTAGCCTTGCCTCCAGGGCTGTCCGGAGTGCATCCGGTATTCCATGTGTCGATGTTGAAAAGATACCATGGGAATAGAAACTACATTATCCGTTGGGATTCAGTTTTGCTTGATGAGAATTTGTCTTATGAGGAAGAGCCTGTTGCCATTTTAGATAGAGAAATTCGCAAGTTGAGGTCAAGGGAGATTGCATCCATCAAGGTGCAATGGAAGAATTGACCGGTTGAAGAAGCCACTTGGGAGAAGGAGGCAGATATGCAAGAAAGATACCCACATCTGTTTAAAGATTCAGGTACTCCTTCTCACCCTTGTTTTTCTTCTTGTGATCGTTCGAGGACTAACGATGGGTAAATTGGTATCTATTGTAACGACCTGTTTAGTCGTTTTGAGCAGCAGATTTTATTTCTGGAAAATTGGCTGAGTCGACGGACCCCACGATGGACCGTCATGGGCACGACGGACCGTCGAGGGGGTCCCATTCAAAAACACTTAGAATTCTAAAAATTTGGTACTGAAATCGACTCTCTGAACGCCATGATGAAATGGAAGGACGGACCGTCTCAGGCACGACGGCCCGTCACAGGACTTTTTACTAAAATCAAGTCTCTGACCCTTACGACGGACAGCAGGACGGACCATCGCAGGCACGACGGCCTGTCACGGGCTGCGTAATCCCAGGCGGGGTTGGATTTCTGATTAAATAATTTAAGGGGCGTTTTGGACTATTTCCTGTTTTAATTATAAAGTGATGGGTTAATGTTAATAAGTCTAATTACTTGAGGGATAAAAGAGGTAACCTTAAGTTAATTAGTGGATTATTAGTGGCATCTTTTAAAACATAATTATATGATAATTAGGGTAAAAGAAAGAGGGTTTGAATAAGAAAAATAAAAAGAACAGCAAGAGAGAGAGAGGATCGAACGAGAGAAAGAGGGAGAATCGAACGAGAAGAGGAAAAACACAAGGCTTGGGAAATTCTTGCTTGATCACTAGTCTTCGGTGGAGGTAGGTTATGGTTTTTACACTATTCGTAGTAAACTCTTAATAGCGAATGATATGTGTTGGGTAGTATTATAGAGTCTTCTTTATGCTTAATTGTGTGTATGCATGATGTGATTTTATATATATGATTGTGATGAAACAAGCACGATGAAGCTATTGAATCCCAAATCTTGATGAAAACCTAATCTCTTGTTAATGATGATGCCTTGATATAAAAGAAGGCTTGATGAACTAAAGTGATGAGATGATGACGCCTTGGTATAAAAGAAGGCTTGATGAATTAATACAATGAGATTAGTGGATCGGAGTGTCACGTACCGACACATAGAATTAGTGGGACGGGTGTCACGAACCGACACGTAGATGTAGGGGATCGGAGTGTCACGTACCGACACATAGAATTAGTGGGACGGGTGTCACGAACCGACACGTAGATGTAGGGGATCGGAGTGTCACGTACCGACACATAAAATTAGTGGGACGGGTGTCACGAACCGACACGTAGATGTAGGCGATCGGAGTGTCACGTACCGACACATTGAATTAGGGGATCAGAGTGGCACGTTCCGACACAAAGTAGTAGGGGATCGGAGTGTCACGTTCCGACACATAGTAGTAGGGGATCGGAGTGTCACGTATCAACACAAGAGGAATAAAGATAATGAATCTTGAAAGACGCTAATATACTCAATCTAAAGAACATGTATCCCAAATGAGTATGGTATGGAGGCTTGAGTCCTCACAGATATGTTCGGTGATGCTATAAATGATATTTGTACTTGTTGCTATCAC
The DNA here is from genome assembly GCA_027704765.1 of Solanum habrochaites. NCBI lineage: Eukaryota > Viridiplantae > Streptophyta > Magnoliopsida > Solanales > Solanaceae > Solanum > Solanum habrochaites. The sequence continues at coordinate 22,386,291 of JAKWJA010002493.1, forward strand.
ATGTTAAGAATATTAGTTGATTTTATGATGTTATCTGAGATATATTGCTTTCTATTTTGAGTTGGCCGATGATATCTACTCAGTACTTGTGGTTGTACTGACCCCCTACTTTTATGTTTTCTTCTTGTATATTGTGGAATGCAGCAAACGTGCCGTCATCTTCGACTCAACAGTAATTCTAGACAGTCTTCGTCACACCGGATCTTAAGGGTGAGCTAATGCTTCTAGCTTGGACTGGATCACCTTCCTCATATCTTGATGCCGTGAAGTTTCAGCATAGACTAGCTTTTATTTGTTTTAGCTTCTTAGAATACTCTTAGTTTAGTAATTTGATCATAGATGTTCTTGTGGTGATGACTTCCAGATTTTGGGGATAATAATAGATGTTGAATTGTCTTTTATTTATGAGTTTAAGTCTTCCGCATTGCTTTATGTTGATATTAAATTGAAATGATAAGATTTAGATTGGTTGGTTCGCTCACATAGGAGGGTAAATGTGGGTGCCAGTCGCGGCTCGGTTTTGGGTCGTGACAAACTTGGTATCAGAGCATTAGGTTCGTTGGTCTCATCACAAAAGAACAGGTCTAGTAGTCTTAAAGAACGGTAGGGGGACACCTTTACTTTTCTTTGAGAGGCTATAAGACTTTAGGAAAACTCCATTCTTTCTTTCTTTCTTTCGTGCTATTACTTGGATCCAATTGGTATCTAGGTGATACAAATTGGTATCTGACCATCTTCACTCTATTTCGCAGATGGTTAGAACTAGAGCAACGACTACGCCAACATTAACATCGGTAAGACGAGATGCATCTGAGCCAGCCACTGAGACTGTAGCTCAAAGAGGAGCAGTGGCAAGAGGCCACGGAAGAGGTCGTGGGAGGACGTCCTCTAGAGGGAGAGGACGAGCACCTAGCCCATCTGGTGCTAGGGCGGTGAATCCTCCACCGACTGAGGAAGTAGTAAGAGAAGGGGAGGATGGGGAGAATGAACAAGTACAGAATGAGGAAATGCCACCCCAACCTACCCCAGAGATAATCAATCAGGTTCTCGCTTATCTTAGTGGGTTGTCTGATCAGGGTCAGGCACCCCCAATGTTTTATGCACCAACACCTCCGTTTTCAGAGGTACAACATGCAGCCACTATGGACCCTCGTATGGATGCCTCATTGGACATAGGCACGTTTCCACGCCTGACTACTGGGCCTATAATGACAAATTATCAGCATGAACTTTTCAGTATGTTCTTGAAATTGAAACCTCCAGTCTTCAAGGAGGCAGAATACGAGGATGCTTACGATTTTCTGGTTGACTGTCATGAGCTACTACACAAGATGGGTATAGTAGAACGGTTTGGTGTTGAGTTCGTGAGTTACCAGTTTCAAGGGAACGCCAAAATGTGGTGGCGGTCACATGTTGAGTGTCAACCAATAGAGGCACCACCTATGACTTGGGCCTCATTCTCTAGTTTGTTTATGGAGAAGTATATTCCCCAGACATTGAGGGATAGGAAAAGGGATGAGTTCTTAAGCCTAGAGCAAGGTAGGATGTCGGTCAATGCATATAAGGCTAAGTTTCGTGCACTATTCACATATGCCACACAACTTTGTTTCAGTCCACAAGAGCGGATTCGCCGTTTTGTGAAGGGGTTGAGATCAGAGTTGCGAATTTCAGCTTTACAGGTAGCGGCCACAGCGAAATCTTTTCAAGAGGTAGTAGACTTCGTAGTAGAGGTGGAAGGAGTGAAGCCAGATGAATTCACCATGGAATCGACATCAAAGAGGTTTCGAAAGGGGGGGTGAGTTTAATGGTTCTTACTCTAGAGGACAGGGTTCCGGAGGTTACTCAGTTCGACCCATTCAGTCTTCACTACAGACTGTAGTTGGGGGTCCACCTCAGACCGGTCAACATTTCTATGAGAGACCCATGCGTGAATCTAGAGAGTGTTATGGATGTGGGGAGACTGGACATATTAGGAGGAATTGTCCAAAACAGAGTAATAGACCCCCAATAGCTAGAGGTAGAGGTGGTCATGGCAGAGGCCGTTATTCTGGAGGGAGTGGTGGCCGAGGTAATGGTGGTCACCAAAACGGCCGGGATGATGGGCAAACTGGAGCCACTACATCACAACATGGTAGGGACAACGGACAAACAAACGAAAGGGCCCATTGTTATGCTTTCCCTGGGAGATCGGAGGCGGAGACATCCGATGCTGTCATCACAGGTAACCTTCTGGTTTGTGATTGCATGGCTTCTGTATTGTTTGATCCTGGATCCACATTTTCTTATGTATCTTCCTCATTTGCTAATGGTCTAAATTTACATTGTGAATTAATTGATATGCCTATTCGTGTTTCTACTCCGGTGGGTGAGTCTGTGGTAGTTGAAAAGGTATATAGGTCTTGTTTGGTGAACTTTGTGGGGAGCAACACTTATGTAGATTTGGTTATCTTAGAAATGGTTGATTTTGATGTAATTCTGGGTATGACTTGGCTTTCTATGCAATTTGCGATCTTGGATTGTAATGCTAAAACGGTGACGTTAGCCAAGCCTGGGACAGATCCGTTAGTGTGGGAGGGTGACTACACTTCCAATCCGGTGCGTATCATCTCCTTTCTTCGTGCTAAAAAAATGGTTAGTAAAGGGTGTTTAGCTTTCTTGGCACATCTCAAGGGTGACACTACCCAAGTACCTTCGATTGAGTCGGTTTCGGTGGTCCGTGAGTTTCTTGATGTGTTCCCTGCAGATCTTCCTGGTATGCCACCAGATAGGGATATTGACTTCTGTATTGATCTTGAACCGGGTACTCGCCCCATCTCTATACCCCCTTATAGAATGGCTCCCGCGGAGTTAAGAGAGTTAAAAGCCCAACTTCAAGAGTTGTTGAGCAAAGGCTTCATTAGACCAAGTGCATCCCCTTGGAGTGCTCCGGTTTTGTTTGTGAAGAAGAAGGATGGGAGTTTTCGGATGTGCATAGACTACCGGCAGTTGAACAAGGTGACCATAAAGAACAAGTATCCTCTTCCTCGCATTGATGACTTGTTCGATCAGTTACAAGGTGCTTGTGTCTTCTCTAAGATTGACTTGAGATCCGGTTATCATCAATTGAAAATACGGGCAACGGATCTGCCAAAGACTGCTTTTAGAACTAGGTATGGTCATTACGAATTTGTAGTGATGTCTTTTGGTCTTACGAATGCCCCTGCTGCGTTCATGAGTTTGATGAACGGGATTTTTAAGCCATATTTGGATCTCTTTGTGATCGTATTTATTGATGATATACTGATATACTCTAAAAGTAAGTAGGAACATGAGGCGCATTTGAGAATGGTATTGGAAATGTTGAGGGAGAAAAAGCTTTATGCCAAGTTCTCTAAGTGTGAGTTTTGTCTAGATGCAGTGTCCTTCTTGGGACACGTGGTTTCTAAGGATGGGGTGATGGTGGATCCTTCTAAGATCGAAGTAGTGAAAAATTGGGTAAGACCTACTAATGTGTCAGAAATAAGGAGCTTTGTTGGGTTAGCTAGCTACTACCGCCGATTTGTCAAGGGATTCTCTTCTGTTGCTTCCCAACTGACGAACTTGACTAAGCAAAATGTTCCATTTGTATGGTCGGATGAGTGTTGAGGAAAGCTTTCAGAAGCTCAAGACTCTGTTGACTACTGCACCAATTCTCACCTTGCCAGTGGAAGGCAAGAACTTCATTGTGTATTGTGATGCATCTTATTCGGGTTTGGGTGCAGTGCTAATGCAAGAGAAGAATGTGATTGCTTATGCTTCAAGACAATTAAAAGTGCATGAACATAACTATCCAACTCATGATTTGGAATTGGCCGCGGTAGTGTTTGCATTAAATCTATGGAGACACTATCTATATGGGGTCAAGTGTGAGGTCTATACGGATCATCGTAGCCTACAGTATGTCTTTACTCAGAAAAATTTGAATTTGAGACAGAGGAGGTAGATGGAACTACTGAAGGATTATGATGATACTATCTTGTATCATCCGGGAAAGGCTAATGTTGTAGCAGATGCTTTAAGTAGAAAAGCAGGGAGCATGGGAAGTCTAGCTCACTTGCAAGCTTCTAGACGCTTATTGTCTAGGGAGGTTCAGACTCTGGCTAATGACTTTATGAGGTTAGAAGTAAATGAGAAGGGAGGATTTTTAGCTTATGTGGAAGCAAGATCTTTCTTCCTTGACAAGATTAAGGGAAAGCAGTTTAATGATGAAAAAATTGATCCGGATCCGAGATAAAGTGTTGCAAGGAGAGGCTAAAGAAGCGATAATGGATGAGGAAGGTGTTTTGAGGATTAAGGGAAGGGTATGTGTACCCCGTGTTGACGATTTGATCCACACTATTCTTATAGAGGCTCATAGTTCCGGATATTCTATACATCCTGGTGCAACCAAGATGTACCGTGACCTAAGGCAACACTTTTGGTGGAGTAGAATGAAGCGCGACATTGTTGAGTTTGTTGCCAAATGTCCAAATTGTCAACAAGTAAAGTATGAACACTAGAGGCCCGGAGGAACACTTCAGAGAATGCCCATTCCTGAATGGAAGTGGGAGAGAATTGCAATGGACTTCGTGGTTGGTCTTCCAAAGACATTGGGTAAGTTTGATTCCATTTGGGTGATTGTGGATAGGTTAACTAAGTCTGCTCATTTCATTCCGGTCAAGGTGACTTACAATGTAGAGAAGTTAGCCAAACTTTACATCTCAGAGATTGTTCGATTTCATGGAGTTCCACTGTCCATCATATCAGATAGAGGTACGCAGTTTACTTCTAAGTTTTGGAGAACATTGCATGCGGAATTGGGTACTAGGTTGGACCTTAGTACTGTATTTCACCCCCAGACCGACGGTCAGTCTGAGCGAACGATTCAAGTGTTGGAGGATATGCTTCGTGCATGCGTGATAGAATTTGGTGGCCATTGGGATAGCTTCTTACCCTTAGCGGAGTTTTCATACAATAATATCTATCACTCAAGTATTGATATGGCTCCTTTCGAAGCATTATATGGGAGAAGATGTAGGTCTCCCATTGGTTGGTTTGAAGCATTTGAGGTTAGACCTTGGGGTACTGACCTTTTGAGGGACTCGTTAGAAAAGGTGAAATTCATTCAAGAAAAGCTTTTAGCGGCTCAAAGTAGGCAAAAGGAATATGCAGATAGAAAGGTTAGAGATTTGGAGTTCATGGAAGGAGAGCAAGTCTTGCTGAAAGTTTCGCCCATGAAAGGGGTGATGCGGTTTGGTAAAAGAGGCAAGCTAAGCCCAAGGTACATTGGTCCCTTTGAAGTACTTAAGCGAGTAGGGGAGGTGGCTTATGAGTTAGCCTTGCGATTCAGTTTTGCTTGATGAGAATTTGTCTTATGAGGAAGAGCCTGTTGCCATTTTAGATAGAGAAATTCGCAAGTTGAGGTCAAGGGAGATTTCATCCATCAAGGTGCAATGGAAGAATCGACCGGTTGAAGAAGCCACTTGGGAGAAGGAGGCAGATATGCAAGAAAGATACCCATATTTATTTAAAGATTCAGGTACTCCTTCTCGCCCTTGTTTTTCTTCTTGTGATCGTTCGAGGACTAACGATGGGTAAATTGGTATCTATTGTAACGACCTGTTTAGTCGTTTTGAGCAGCAGATTTTATTTCTGGAAAATTGGCTAAGTCGACGGACCCCACGACGGACCGTCGAGGGGGTCCCATTCCAAAACACTTAGAATTCTGAAAATTTGGTACTGAAATCGACTCTCTGAACGCCACGACGAAATGGCAGGACAGACCGTCTCAGGCACGACGGCCCGTCACAGGACTTTTTACTAAAATCAAGTCTCTGACCCTTGCGACGGACAGCAGGACGGACCGTCGCAGGCACGACGGCCCGTCACGGGCTGCGTAATCCCAGGCGGGGTCGGATTTCTGATTAAATAATTTAAGGGGCGTTTTGGACTATTTCCTGCTTTAATTATAAAGTGATGGGTTAATGTTAATAAGTCTAATTACTTGAGGGATAAAAGAGGTAACCTTAAGTTAATTAGTGGATTATTAGTGCCATCTTTTAAAACTTAATTATATGATAATTAGGGTAAAAGAAAGAGGGTTTGAATAAGAAAAATAAAAAGAACAGCAAGAGAGAGAGAGAGGATAGAACGAGAGAAAGAGGGAGAATCGAACGAGAAGAGGAAAAACACAAGGCTTGGGAAATTCTTGCTTGATCACTAGTCTTCGGTGGAGGTAGGTTATGGTTTTTACACTATTCGTAGTAAACTCTTAATATTGAATGATATGTGTTGGGTAGTACTATAGAGTCTTCTTTATGCTTAATTGTGTGTAAGCATGATGTGATTTTATATATATGATTGTGATGAAACAAGCATGATGAAGCTATGGAATCCCAAATCTTGATTAAAACCTAATCTCTTGTTAATGATGATGCCTTGATATAAAAGAAGGCTTGATGAAATAAAGTGATGAGATGATGACGCCTTGGTATAAAAGAAGGCTTGATGAATTAATAGAATGAGATTAGTGGATCGGAGTGTCACGTACCGACACATAGAATTAGTGGGACGGGTGTAACGAACCGACACGTAGATGTAGGGGATCGGAGTGTCACGTACCGACACATAGAATTAGTGGGACGGGTGTCACGAACCGACACGTAGATGTAGGGGATCGAAGTGTCACGTACCGACACATAGAATTAGTGGGACGGGTGTCACGAACAGACACGTAGATGTAGGGGATCGGAGTGTCACGTACCGACACATTGAATTAGGGGATCAGAGTGTCACGTTCCGACACATAGTAGTAGGGGATCAGAGTGTCACGTTCCGACACATAGTAGTAGGGGATCGGAGTGTCACGTACTGACACAAGAGGAATAAAGATAATGAATCTTGAAAGACGCTAATATACTCAATCTAAAGAACATGTATCCCAAATGAGTATGGTATGGAGGCTTGAGTCCTCACAGATATGTTCAGTGATGTTATAAATGAGGTTTGTACTTGTTGATATCACATGTTAAGAATATTAGTTGATTTTATGATTTATCTGATATATATTGCTTTCTATTTTGAGTTGGCCGATGATATCTACTCAGTACTTGTGGTTGTACTGACCCCCTACTTTTATGTTTTCTTCTTGTATATTGTGGAATGCAGCAAACGTGCCGTCATCTTCGACTCAACAGTAATTCTAGCCAGTCTTCGTCACACCAGATCTTCAGGGTGAGCTAATGCTTCTAGCTTGGACTGGATCACCTTCGTCATGTCTTGATGCCTTGAAGTTTCGGCATAGACTAGCTTTTATTTGTTTTAGCTTCTTAGAATACTCTTAGTTTAGTAATTTGATCATAGATGTTTTTGTGGTGATGACTTCCAGATTTTGGGGATAATAATAGATGTTGAATTGTCTTTTATTTATGAGTTTAAGTCTTCCGCATTGCTTTATGTTGATATTAAATTGAAATGATAAGGTTTAGATTGGTTTGTTCGCTCACATACGAGGGTAAATGTGGGTGCCAGTCGCGGCTCGGTTTTGGGTCGTGACATATCTTGGAACTTAGTTTGATAAACAAGGTTTTTGAACACCTGCTGGTTGTTACTTCATAATTTTGACATATTTATTCAACAATAAAATAGAAGTATTGAGGTTATGAATCCATCCTTTATTCAAGTAGTGTAAAAAATACATCTCAGTAGTTTGATTTTGTTTGAACAATTCAGTATGTAGTTTTCCATGTTCCAGTAAATTGAGATTAACAAAATTAGTAACCTAGAACAACTAGTGAATAACAGATATTTAAAGCATGAATGGATATATAATCTACTGCAATCTGGACTTCTTATCTCTTCAATAAATTTTGCAATATGGAACTTCTTGCCTATTCTATAACCCTCCAATATTTTAACTCTCCCTCCCTTTTAGTTGCTTCTAAAAAATGTAGTCCCTTCCCTAAGTTAGCTTTCGTGAAATTACTGCAGACATAACTTTATTTCCTTGTAGTTGCATGCACTAATTAGGGAATATCTTCTTAGAGACATCCCCTTTTACTCGACAAGATTTACATTATTTGCCACCTATATCTAGGAGTATTATCATCACTAAGTCACATGTTTTTTCTAAGATTTGGAAAGACACCTTCTTTTGATATTTTAAACTGTAATAGATTTTGAATATAAGTAGCTAAATGATCAATATCTTCCCGTATTTTATTTTTGTTTGCAAGTTTTAGTTTCTGTTTTGTTCCATACGTGAAGTATGTTTTGCTTAATACCGAAGGTGTAGGAGATAACAAGCTATTCGATCTTCTTCCAAACTCTAGCAATATGAATTTGTGGGTAATGAGTTATCTGATACTTGAGCACAAGGCTAAGTTAGTTCGGTTTTTCCTTCAATACTGAAGAAGGTTTTTCACATTGGACATGCATTTTGTGTGCTCTTTGTTTTCTTTATCACTGTTACTTTGAATAACTGTGTTCTGGTAATTATTAGTATGCTAGTAATCTACTTTGCATCAGCTTTAGGGTATTTTTTTGAAGATATGTATCCTGTGCTATTGGGTGCCCAGTTGATGGACTGATTTCACCTTCAAAAGAGACATCTGTTGCAAATAAACTTCATGACATGGGATGTTTTGAAATTTTCCATGGAGACTCAATACGAATCACTACTCAAGGTAATATTCTTAATTATTTATAGCATTAAAATTGAGAGCCAACAACTGAAGAATGCACAAATGTTGTAGTCCTTATAATGTGTAATTTTTACATTGAAATTGTATTTAGATTTTGATTGGTTGTCTTACAGTGAGTTCTCTCTGATTATGCACTTCTATCAATTAATTCACAAACTTATAATTTTATTTTAAATGTGCAGGAAAATGCAGGTAATTGAATTTGAATTTGGCCATAAGTAAACTCGATCTATTGTGGCAAAAGATGAAGAAATTTTTGTATTGTTATCATATACATTTGAATGACACTTTTTGGTTTTTGGAACTTGTTGATATTAGAGATCTTTAAGCAATAACTTTCTATGTTTTGGTTGTACATGAAATATTTCTCGAAGATTATTTGAAATATATAGCTTCAATTTAATGATTAATTTGTTCATTTTGTGTTTTAGGTCACTTGTATGTATGTAAATATATTATATATATTTGTGCTACATGTAGGCTTATAAATGTTGAAGTTACACTTTATAAGTGTTGCTCTAGATGAGATATAAAGTAACAATTTATAAGTGTTGCTATAGCTGACATATAAAGTAACACCTTATAAGTTTTGAAATAGATGAGATATAAAGTTACACTTTATAAGTGTTGCTCAGGATGAGATATAAAGTAACAATTTATAAGTGTTGCTATAACTGACATATAAAGTAACACCTTATAAGTGTTGAAATAGATGAGATATAAAGTTACACTTTATAAATGTTGCAATAGATGACCAATAAAAGGCAACACTTTTTAAGTGTGACCAATAAATCTGAAAAGGCAACACTTTTAAGTGTAGTCTAACCAAAAATAGGTGTTGCTAATGAGCATCTTCAAAGCGTGCCCTTATACCTATTTGGCTACGCTTTATAAGTGTAGCCAAATATGGCAACATTTAAAAAGTGTTGCCTAATGTCAAAGGTTACGCTTCTTTTGGGCATCCCCTAAAAAGTGTTGCTGAATGTCCAAAAGTGTAGCCTTTATCAAAGGCCACACTTTTTCCTAGTTTAGGCTACACTTACGTGGTGTTGCTGTAGGCCGAAAATGGTGTGGTTTACGTTATAAGGGTTGTGTCCGTAATGTATTCTAATGTTGTTGAGTCTATGATGTAAAAAATACGTAGAGTCCAAGTATATAAGATGATATTTTTTATATATATGAAGTTAAATTTTGAGCATATGATGTGCTATGAAAAGTTCTAATTTTTCTGCTAAATTTAATATGTCAACGTGATGAATGATAACTATGGTCTTCTATAAAACCTCGGAGAGGTCTTGTACTCCATGTTACTTGTAGGAGGTTCTCCTCGGATCTGACAGCATTGTACCATCAATTCATTCTCAGCAGTTCAATCAATAGCTAAATAATTCAATTCAGTACCAAAAGACCCTTACCCTAGGCCATGATAATCAATTCAATACATAAATCATAATACTCAATGATTCTAGGTAAATTCAATATATATTTTGTAAATCTAAGACAGCCTATACATCAATTTACCACAATTCTTCTATCATTCAATAGCCGAATAAAAATTATACTAGAATTCTTAAGCATTAAGACAATTTCAAGTGAACCACAAAGTAGTAAAATACTAGGGTTCATGAAGCACATGGGTTCATAGATAAATTGTGTTAAAATCACATAATTAACAAGAATTGAACTAATATACAACTAATTAAGAGCTTCAATGCAAGAACCCATGGATATATCAAAACATTAAACTAGTTCATCTTTGAAAAACATAGCAATCTCTTTGAATTTTTTGTTCCATGATGAAGAGAGTTTCAAGGATAAAAAAAACCTTAAATCAATGAATCTAAAACACGAAATTTATGAACAAACACCAATAAAGTCTTAACTCCAAGCTCCTCCTTAAGTTTTTTATTCAACGGAGAACTAGAGAATTATGTAAATAATTGGGCTTTTGATTTTTGAAAATGAATTCATCTAGGAAATTAGATCTTATAAACCCTCTTAAAATACATATAATACCCTTAAGAAACTTCCAAACTCTTATTTGTTCTTGGGGTGAAATTACACTTCACTACTTGACATAAAAGTGAATCTGCGAAATTGCAGGCTTAACCTAAGACTGATCACCTTTGGACCGTTACCCAACCAACGATCGTCATGTTGGTCCTTGTTTGGGTCAGATACTATTCCAAGGGTGTACTTACTCCCATGCCTAAGTTTCAACATATTCCCCTCACCTACGGGGTATCGACTTACCTTCTTGTCGTCCATTGCCATCTGTATGTTGGGCTTGTTTTGACAACTTTTGATCTTGGGAAGGGTCCTTCATCAAGGACCCCTGGTTGGTCATTAGGGATGTTTTGGCGGACGTTTCAAACTCAAATACAATCATATACGATTTTAGGACCTCCCACATCACTTTCATCCAAAAGAAACATAGAATACTCAACAAAATGATGTTATAGGGCACACAAGGTCATTTCGAGGAAAACCTTTCGAACGTCATCGACGGTTGAACTCCAAACTTCATAAAACATAATACACTGCCTATACACAATAATATAAATCATATAAGAATCCAATAAGATTATTACTAAAACACATAATCACGTAAATAAACATAAGACATATAGTTGACTAGTCGTCCAACGCCTTGGTTGTCCCTTGTCATTTGGCTTCCAATTAAACTAAATCTTTAGACACTCCATAATTATAACTTTATAAAACATTGTAGGACCTTATACCCTCATGACTAAAATTTTAGGCACTAGCTTCAATTAAGTCGTTCAAGAGGTAATACAATATATATGGTCTTGACTTAAGGAATATATGCTTATGGACTTGTATTAATTCTTTAATGTGTATAAGTCTTTTCAAAGTGACTGTTCATGATATAATGAAATGTATATTTTTAGAATAATTTCTATGTTGTGTGTGTATGTTTTCCCATATTTAGTACAAGAGATGTGCTAACCCCATTTGTCAAAAATATTTTAGGTTCCAGTCGTTGAAGGGTTCATGACAACTTTTGAAGGATGACTTGGATCCTCATTCTCAAAGTTGGTTAGTTCCTCACCATATCGAGGACAATTCCACTTTATAGCATTTTATGTGGATTAGTCTTAAAGACATTTTTTTTCATTCTCTTTCAATTGAGTTATAAGATTTTATAGTCTATATCTTGCTTTTATGGTATTAATGTATGAGTTATGCCCAATTGTTATACTCTTGCTTATGTTGTAATGATATGATATATCCGTTTTAATATTGTGTTATGTATCATATATATATGGGTGTGTGTGTGTGTGTGTGTGTGTGTGCCATTAAAGTAGAACTACGTAATCTTATTATACGAGGGGTCTATGTATACTTGATATGAATATATTATGTGTATGCAATAGGTCTTCATAAACCCATGATGAATATAGAAGAAAAGTTATAAATTTTTTTGCATTTTTAGACTATGAATATAATTATAAATGCTACAAGGCTAGTTCTAGTCCTCTTCGAGGACGACGATGTCGGTAAAATATAGGGGCACTTCCCGGATGTGAAAAACTTGGTATTAATGCATGAGGTTTAATATCTTTAGGATTGATGTATCATTTAACAACGTATGTGTAGGTTCTTATTCATAATTGGGAAGCTCCCCAAGCTTATGAATAAGAAGATATATGATGCTTAGAGAATTTTAATTTTCTTGGAAATCCAATGTCGTGCCCCTAGATTCTACTTTATCTGTTATTTTACCTAAACCTTGTAGGGTAATTATAGGTATGTAAACTCGAAGGATAGCCTCACAAGGACTTGATGAAGACATTTCTAATGCGGGAGTTTCTCCCTGTGTAAATACAGATCCTCTTTTTGTAGAGGTTGCTAATGATTATCAACCATTACTACTTAAATACAATCTGTCACTACTCAATCTTAAGCCATGACGGCCCAAGATAACGAGAAGGTGGTAACCGGAGGGAACCAACATGTTGGAACCTTGTCCTCCCGCTTGAGGAGTTTCAACGATGAATTACCGACTATCTCTAGGTCCAAAGTGGAGAAAGACCCCCAAAAGTTCATTTATTAAGTCAACAAAATACTCTATGCTTTGGGGTTTACTACTCGTAAAAAGGCCAAGCTATCCACCGACAAACTTAAGGACATGGCCAAAACTTTGTACATTCAATAGTGAAATATTAGGACTTTGAGGTTTGGTCGGTGACATGGGAGATTTTTTCAGTAGGCTTTTCTTGATAGGTTTTTTCCATCGAAAAAGAGGGAATCTAATGTAAAAGAATTCTTCAACTGTCATCAAAGAGGTATGAGTGTCCTTGACTACTCTTTTAGATTTACGAAGTTGTCAAAATATGCTTCATGATGGGAGTGTCCAATGAATTGAATAAAGAAAGTTGTTCATCTATTATACATGATAATATGAGTTTCTCTCGTCTCATGGTTCATGATCAACAAGTGGAGGAGGAAAGGGTTAATAAGAAAAGTGGAGATGCGAATAGGGCAAGGTCGAATTGTCATATCTGGGGATCACCTCCTAGACGTAACCGGAGTAGTCGTCCTCATCTAGGACTAAGAATATCCTCTTAGCTTACACCATTACATTCACAGGTTAAAATGATGAGAATTAAGAAAATTCTTCTATCTATCATGAGGTTTACATAGACCTCTCACATACACATAATATAGTAATTTCTAGTATACATAGACACTTCTTATAAGAAGATTAGATGGTCTTCTTCTTTTATTGCACATATATATTTAAGATATAACATAGTCTTAAAATAGGATGTCTCATATCATAACCATCTAAACAAGAGTAAAACAATTGCTCATAGCCCATATATTTGTATAATAAAAGCCACATATACGCTATAAAATCTTTAGTATTAAAATGATAGGAAATGAACATATTGTCCTAAAGACTAATCAACATCCAATGATAGAAAGTGGCATTGTCCTCAAACTAGTGAGTAGTAACCCAACTTTTAAAATGAGAATCCAAGTATTCCTTAAAATGTCGTCACAAGCCTTCATCGACCAAAACATAAAATGTTAGGGAAAAGGGAGAAAATGGGGTTAGCACATAACTTGTACTAAGTATTAGATCATACCAACCAATAAAACAAATTCATTAAGTCATGACCATGTACATCACAATACCAACAATACTTTTTTTTTCAAGCCAAAATGCATATAAATCATATTGAGCACATGATCAAGAAAACTATATCATCAAGTTATAGTATCAAGAAGCATGTATAAGAATTAATAACGTCATAATCAAAGCAAGAAAATATACATTAACCCTCATTAAGTAAACTAGAGAAATGAATGAGCAAAACACAATAACCTTACTCAATTAAATAAACCCAACAAGAACCATAAACAATGTCCAACATCCCATAACATATCATTAAGAGTACATAGAATCATACTTTAACAGTAGAGACAAACATATGTTTATTTAGTGAAACCAACATCATATTAGAATTATCAACATGTAAGATAATTATATAAATATAATTTACATACAAAAGCATATACATATATAAGAACATCCTTATAACACTTCCATTAGGGATAACTAGTTCAATTGTTAGCTAGAGTCCCATATCCTACTTAGACTATGTGAAACACCTTTGGCCATCCAAGATAGATTTCATTCAATTATTTCATTTTACCTTTTGGGAACATCTTGACTTAACCAAAATAGACCAAATGATCTAAAATGGAATCTAGTTTAATGGATTCTTACACCTAAGGAAGGCGGAATACTTGCCAAGGTAGTACCAAAACATGAACATAGCATCTAGGTGGATCCACTAGCAATTATTCCTATGGGGGGAAACATATATAGTTCAAGAACTAGGACATATAGTTGGGGCTCTCATTATGATACATGCATTATAGTCTCCAATCTCATGAGTACAATAGTAACCCTACCTTATTTATGTGGTAAGGGACACTACTCATTCGAGTTCATCCGGTGATAAGCTAGAGTCCCTTTTGAAATGTCTTTCATGCCTTTATAAATCATGATTTTTAATGCAGGTCATAGGGTCTAGATTTATATAATAATCATCATCATAACTCAATAATAATTTCACGAGTATTGTCCTTCCATTACAATTCATACATGTGTGGTTAGAACATTTACATATCACATCATGATAACGAACATTGGTAAGTTATCACTATCATTTTAACATTTAAGTCTTATCAAACAATCACAATCCATATTTCATGATATTTCAAATAAAAATCATACCAACCCCATCAATCTTAATATAAGGTATACTTCAATTAAACATGATCGCTTAATCACAAGTAATCATAATTGAAGTAAAGAATCGAGATCACAAGACTTACCCCAATATCCTTCATAAGAGATCATGAAGGTCTTGCCATAAACCATACAATTCAACCGAATAATAGTATATAATCATCACAAAATAGTATCCAACATAATAATTAAGTGTATTGATTCACTAAATAAAAATTCCTCACTAGTTCATAGCATAGAATTAGAGACTTAGGTCAAGATCATACTCTACTTCACAACGTAGGTCAACTACTCAAGAACTAGCATAATAGGATCACAATGTACTCATATATTAGAATGATAACAACATAGGATAATAATTCATGCACTAACAAAACCAATTGTATCAATATTATACAATTAAATTCAAGATCACAACCTAGGGTTAACGGGAAAAGGTCATCTTCCACAAACTTGGTCAATGTATAAAGAATTAGTATAATTTAATCAATATTACATGTTAAAAAAATAATAATAACCAAATGAAAATATAAACAAAGAAATTACAAGATCAATCTCGTATTCGAAGAAAACCCACTTGAATTTCATACTTTTCAAATCAATTTGGAGGAGTCCTTTGGGGAAAGAGATCCCAAAGGTTAAAGGAATACCATACCTTACTAATTGATGAATTTTTATGGAGAAAATTTATCCTTTACTCATCCCTAAAACACAGATTTTTCTTGGTCTACAATGGGGTTTCGTTGGGAGAGAGAAAGAAGAGAAAATGGCAGAGCAATTTGGGTTTGGGAAATTATGAGAGTTAAGTGAGTTTAAAGATTAGGGTAGTTTAAATAAGGACCTAACTAACATAATTTACCACACCATAATAACTAATTAGCATCCTGACTAAAATGAATAATTAAATGAAGTTAATACAAAAATGAAGCGATATCAGGGACTGACCTATGAGACCACAACTGACGTGCCGTAGGTCAGTCGACAGGCAGTGTGGCCTTCTGTGCTGTGTGTCCGTATTTTTGGGATAATGACTATAATATTGACCTATTTATTGTATTAATTACTATTGAATAATGTTATTACACCCATTGTTGGGTTAAATTGGAAAGTTGATAGTAAAACCTTGGATGATGGCTTGTGAAGGAGATTTGTTAAATCTTGTGATCTCAATCATTTAATTCAATTATGATTACTTGTGTTTAGTGATGAAGTTATATTAATTTATACCTTATGATGAGATTGATTAGGGTTGCAATGTTGTGACATTGGAATGTCTTGAATTATGACTTGTGAGTTGTTGGCTAAGATGTATTTACATAACGGTAGTGATGAATTTTTATATGTGACTTGTAATTATGTGACTATATTAAATGTTTAACCCTCACATCTGTAAGTTTTAATCAAAAAGGACAATACTCACGTAATTCCTATTGACATATGATGATGACTATACAAGGGGGTAGACCCTATGACATAAACTATGTTATGATGATTAATAAAGGCTTAAATAAATTTCAAAAAGGATTCTAACTTAGCAACGAGTGAAGTGAATTTAGGAGTGTCCCTTCCCACAATGATAAGGTAGGATCACTAATGTTCTCATGATATTTAAGACTACAATGCATGTAGCATAAAGAGGGTCCCAACTACATCTCCTATTTCTTGAAGTATGTTGCGCTTAAAGAATACTAGCTAGTGGATGCACGTATATGCTATGTTTCATGTTTTGGTAGTACCATGGAAAGTAGTCTGCGTTCTTTCAGTGAAGGGTTTCATGACACCGGATTCCTCATTAGCTCATGTGGTGTATATCGGTTAAGGCAAGATGTTACCAAAAGGATAAATAAAGTAATAAAAATGAACTCTAACTAGGATTACCTAAGGGGATTAGCTTAGTCTAGGTATGTGTATGGGACTCTACCTATACATTGCACTAGTTAGTGTTGAGGAAATTCATAGAAGGATGTTATTATGTGCTTATATGCTCATAAATGTAAATGATATGCATATGCGGATCTTACATGTTAATGACATTGTGTGACATTGGCTTCACATTTGAACATGTGGTTGGTCTCTAATGCTAAAGTTGATAAGTGTTACTCTTAATGATGTAATATGTGATGTTGGTCATTGCTTATAGTTCTTGTTGAGTTTACTTCATTGAATGAGGTTATGGGGCCTTACTTATTTAATGAACTATTAGTCTTAATGGGGGTTCATAAGTTATGGTCTTGCATTGGTTATGATGTTTTGAACTATTTTACATGCTTGTCTATATTAGAAATTGATATAGAGTTTTCTTGATTTTGTTCTCAAGTATGTTGAAATGCATGTGACTTGATTAGACTTGGTATTGTTGGTCCTGTGATGTACATGGTCTTTACTTATGGAATATGTGCTCATTGACTTGTATTGGTTCTTTAATGTGCATAATACTTTTCAAAATGACATTGCATGGTTTAATGAAATGTCACTTTTGAGCATAATTTCTATGTTTAGCTTTCATATTTTCCCATACGAGTATTAGTAATGCGAAAAACCCATTTCTCCCTTTGTCAAAATTTTAGGTTCCGGTCATTGAAGAGTTCATGATGACTTTTAAAGGAAGACTTGGATCCTCATTCTCCAAGTTGGGTAGGTCCTCACCACTTTGACGACAATGCCACTTTCTTGCATTCGATGTTGAGTAGTGTTAAAAATACTTTGTTCATTCTCTTTCATTTGAGTACTAAGATTGTATTGCCTATATGTACTTTTTATGGTTTTGATGTACGGGCTATGCCAAACTGTTATACTCTTGTTTAGATGGTTATGATATGTGACATCGGTTTTAATACTATGTTTTATATTATATATATATATATATATATATATATATATATATATATATATATGTTCCATAAAAGTAGAAGACTATGTAATTTTCTTATACGAAGGGACTATGTATACTCGATATGAATATATTATGTGTATGAGAGGTCAATGTAAACCTCATTATATATATAGAAGAAAAGTTCTATGTTTTCCGCATTTTTAACCTATGAAAATGTAATGATGGATTCTAAGAGGCTAGTTCTACTTTTATCTTAGGATGACAACGCCGGTTATGTCAAGGGGGTACTTCTCGAATGTGACACCTTCCATAACTTGGCTGCCGCAAGCTGCCATGCGTAGATAGCTCACAAATGTTTGGGTCCTCATCATGTACCGGTGGAGTGGTCCTTGGGGAGTTGTTACTGGACGTTTAGACCCTTTGTACTATTTTTTACCTATTTAAATTCTTTTTACAAGTTTTGGACTTGATTTGACACTCCAAAACCTTAAAGACACATCGGGACATCTTTAGTTCAAATTAGCTAGTTTAAAGTACTCAAGGTCTTTTTTTTTTTTTTTATCTTAACTTTTTTGATCAAGTTAAATACATTATTGTAGGTCTATAAACATAATTTACTAGGCGAATCACTAGTCTTAATCGTGGAACTTCTTGACTTTACATGTCTAGAGCCTCACATGTGACGTAAAGCATTAATGAAATCTTAATAAAGTATTTTAGAATGTGTATAGTTGATTTGAAGTAGTTAGTAGTCCAAACATCCATAACATTCCAAAGTTAGTCTTTAGACGTGCTAGTGTGTCCTTGTATGGTTGCCTTGTATTTATGTGTTGTTTGGAGTCTATAAATAGTAGAGGTAATTCTAGCATCCTAGTAGACATGTTTAGTTCGAGGACCACCCTAAGGTCCCTCAAGGAGGACCAAAACGTTGGATAAAGAAGCTGTCCGAGGCAATGTGCAGCACCAAGATTGGGAGTCCCTGACGTGCTGTGCGCCTAGAAATTTTACAACATGTTCTTCGATCAACCAACACAAGGATAAATTCCTCAAAATTTATTTGTGGAAAAATTAGAAGCTGCCTCCGTGAAGCACAAAAATTTCTCAGATTTGGTTCCGTCGTTTTAAAGTGAAATTTCTTATTTTAAAAGTCCCATAAGTATGAGGATATTTTTGTAACTTTAGGATTTGGGTATATACTATTTTGATGCCCTATTTAACCCCTTTTCCAAGTAAAAACCCCAGTACCCTATAATAAATCACAAATACCAAAGCTCTATTCTCTTTCAAATTCTCTCAAACCTATATTGGAGGAAAAATTCAAGCTCAAACTAGATGATTAATTATGGAATGCTTTCTTCTCCGATTGGGTGGGATTTTTTTGTTCTAAGGTATCTGGATCCTTCTTCCTTAGTTATCCATTCATCTATGGAATTCCTTTAAAGTTTTTAAATGAGATTTCATGATCACACTCTCTATCTTTAAATCTAGCCATGGGTTTCCTCTCAAAAAGATTTCAAAGAATGCTTTTGATAAATAGATGATTATATATTGTTTTTAATGTGATTTTCAATCCAATTTAATGAAGAACCAATGATGCTTCTCAATTCTCAATTTGGCCTATATTGTGGGTGATGTGATCTTCTCGAGGTGTTGTTAGATTGTGATTTCGATTATGTTAATGTATCTATTACTATTGTTTTACATATTGAGTTTGTTATTAATTATTGTCAATTGATTAATCATGATCAAAGCTTGGAGAATTGGTAAGATTTCGCTATTTCCTCTACTTTGTATAGAATTGGTAGTAGAAAAAGTGATGAAAGACATTGTGTGGTATGGTAAGCTTATGGTGGTGGTGTTTATGTTATTGTAAATCTGTATGATTGTTGATAATTTCCTTTAAGGTTTGTTTAAAAATTATGAAGTTTGGTTATGAGGTTAACACAATGTGAAGTATATGTCTGGTCTTTCAATCTAGTATCATCTGCTAGGTGTTGATGGTGCTTTCTACATTTTAGTGAAATTATTAGTGTTATGTATGTTCTATGTTCTGCAATTCATGAAGTGCTAATGGTGAATAACCCCTACCTATTTACCCCTATATGATTGTGTGATCCTAACTAATGTTAAGTTTCCTAGATATAATGTTGAAAATGTCTTGTCTCCTATTCTATGATGTGGTGGTGGTCTATGCATGTGTACATATTGTGGTCTTAAGAGGGTAACTGTCTCATTTTTATGTTGATAGCCATTATGTGATCATGATGTCTAATGTACACACACACACCTCATGCATGTCTATGAGTAGTATAGATTCATGGTGTCTAATGAAAGGATAATTCTCATATTCACTAATGTCTACTACTAGGAATATAAATTACATGGTCATGAAATGTATCCTAACTAGTATTACTTGATAGGTATACTAGTGTAGGAAAGGGTATGGGACCTTACCTATGAATCACACATGTTTACTTTTCTAGGATAGTTCCTAAGGTGGTTACTCTATGTACACGAATATGAATGCATTATTCAGCTATGAACATAAAGTACATAATATGATGAAGTACGAATATATGTAGCATCTTAATGTTTTTATCTGAAAGATGTTCTAATATAAGTACACATACACACACATGAAAGCATATCTATGACGAATGCATAGTAATCTAGAAATGTAGGGTATTTTGAATGGTTTTCCCAATTGTGATATAAAATAGATTGTGCTTTAATATGCTATGTCCATGTGAAAGGATTTCTCACTTTATTTTAAAAAACCTCAACCCCTCCCTCAAGAAAGACTCTCAAACCCCATAGAAGGTTGTATTCATAAAAGGGATAGGATGGATGGTTGTGGAGATTTTCTTTATCAAATATTCATGGGTTTCTTCTCATTGAGGTATCTTATCCTTCCTTGAACTTCTATTCATTCAAGAAGCCCCTTCTTCATAATTTCAAAAAGGGTTTCAAACTTCTTTATTTCTTGAATATATGTATGGGTCTTTGCATGAAAATGTTTTAATGATTAAATTAGTTTGTTTTATTATTAAATGATGATTTTAAAGTCAAAACCCCAATGAAACTATGTTTATTCATTTAATAAACTTTTGTCTTATAAAATAGGTTTAATGAGCATGATTAGTAAATGTTAGAGTTATGTCTTCTTTAAAGTTTTCTTGTGATTTAGCTACTTCCCTAAGGGCTATTTTAAGATGAATTCTCAAAGAACTTGTGAATCAGTGGTGAAAGCTTGGATATATGGTTAATTAGTCATAATATTTAGTTCTTATTGTGAAATGGTCTTGAGTGGTATGGTCCACCTTTGGTAGCGGTGTTTACTTGAAGTATATTAATGTGCATTTACATATATAATGTGAGTATGGCCATGAAGACATTGTATGTGAAGTAAAGTTAAGTGATAATTATGTTTCTCTTGTTGATATGTTTCATGATGATTTTTATGTGAACTATGCGAGAGATTATATCTAAGGGAATTATATGTTTGTGTGAAGCATGCTCAAGTGAGTAATATGATGAAAGATGATGCAATCATGTTTAGAAGTAAATGTTATTAAAATTTTAATTATGTGAAAGGTATGATCATATGAAAACACACACTCACATTTAGATGAATAGATGAAGCTAAATAATTTGAATAAGAAGGGTAGTTTGGGGGTTTAATATCTTCTTGATTACAAATGAAGTGTTTCGTGTTATCCTCGATTTCTCCCAAGAGCTTTCTATGATAGGTTGACGGATTGATACCCTTCATGAGTTGAGATGTGGTGTCCGATAAGTTATTCATTTTCCTAAAGTAATGAACGTTTAAGACTTCCTCGGAAAGTTATTCTTAGCACCGAGAAGATATGAAGAAGAGATGGTTACATTTCATGTGTTGAGATGTTTTATACCATGTACCTCTTGACATGACTACTCGTCGTAAGTAGAGAATCCATTATTTATAGGAAATCTTTGTATCCCTTAACTATGTGCCTGCATGGGTGTAGCAATTGGATCTCTTGACATGAGTACTCCTCTTTAGAGAACTTTTCCATGATTTGCCTTCTAGACTTCATCCTTGGTTCCAAAACCTATACTTATATAGAATATAAAAGTACGGGGTTAGTATAAAACAATTTACTAACTATGGCATATGAAAAACCATGTAAAATCAGATATTTTAGTATAAAACACATTTTCATGACAATTAAGTAAAACATTCACGAATATAGAAGTATAACAACATAAGAATCATCATTAAACACTTTAAGAAGAATTTACATTATTTTATCAAGAAGAAGCTCCTTATAGTGAAGTGACCCAAAATTACAGTGAACTCATTTAACTTTTACAGTGAACTAAAATTACTTCAAAGAAGTGACCTTCCAAAGTTTTCCAATGAGAAAGTAAGCATCATTTCCGTCAGAGTTTCCCTTATTAAAGGTCATCATAAGACTCACTAAGGGGAAACATGAAGGAAGTACTCATATTCCTTATTCAATACCCACCAAAGCAATCCTCATGACTACTTCCCATTTTTGCATACTCACCTAGGGAGAACAAGAATCCACTCACTTGAAATACAATAGAAGAGTTCTCAACAAGGATCCTAGAATTCCGTTTTAAAATGGATACATAGTGCACGAAGTAGATGTCCTCCCATACAACCACCTACCCTATATAGTACACTTTTTTCGAAGACTTGTCACCAAGACTCCCCTCTCGGAAGGTCGTACCTAGTACAATGGATAGATAATGTCCCATACCACAACCTACCCTAAGTAGTACGTTCTTTTAGGAGACTTAGTTCATTCACTTCAAGTAAGACTCACCAAGACTCCCCTTTCAGAATTCAAACCTAGTGCAATGAATAAATAGCATCCCATTTCACTACCTAACCTAAGTAGAACAGTCCTTTAGAAGACTTAGAACATTTACTTCTTTTGTGGGAATTATCTTTCAAAATAGAGGCCATGAGATATAAACATGGAATCCCATATTAACCCCTATCAGATAACAGATCCTCACTTGCCTTGAATGAGGTCATTCACTTAGCTTTTACATGGCTTGTCCAGTAGCTACACTTATGGATTCACATAGTTAAGGGATAAGGATATTGATACTAGGTAACTCATTCTCTAATAAGGATTATTACTCATATCAAGACGTACATTGGAATACAACATCTCAACTCACAAAGTGTAATGATCTCTTTTTCATATCCTCTTTGTGCTAGGCATAAATTCCCACAAATTCTAAACATTTTAAACTATAGGTTAAGGATAACTAATGAATACAACACTCAACTCACGAAGAGTGTTCACCCCGAAATTCCCTTTGTGGACTTAACTTAACTTCATTCATTCAGTCAAGAGTGAGTCTCTGTACATGTGAGAAAACCTTGTAGATAATCATCATTTAATTTACATTTAACTTATGTATATGCTTAAACCATCAATCATAACATATAACACTTTACATGCTTCACATAATCATATAAGTCCTTTATACATAATCCTTAGCATTCTTCTCATAACAATTTTCAAAAAAATGTTAACAAGAATACTTCATTTAAGCATACTCTCTAGACTACTTGATATTATAGCTTCATAAGGCACATTTAAAAAAGAATAACATTACTATCATATTACTTCACATAACAAGCCTTTATGGTATCATTAAATATAAACAAGTAACTTTACATTCATACAATTAAAGTAATCACCGCCATCAAGAAGATGGATCATACCACTCATGAGCATTTCAAAAGTAGAGCCAAACAACATAACCAACTTACCCTTTTATCCAAGATTCTATCACTTACAAAATTTAACTCAATATTCCATCATAATATATACCTTAGGCAGTAGATAAAAATCAATAACAACTTAAGGAAACAAAAGTTAAAAGATTACAAAACTAAGCTCATTTAACACATTTCTTAAGTCAACATTGGATGAAAATAATTAACATGAATTCATTAAATTTTTAACCTTAAACCATAAAATAACATTAGAAACATCATTAAGTCATTGGAAACGTTTTCATGCAAGACTCATAGTTAGAGTTGAACATAGTAGAAACTAGGGTTGAAAAACTTTTTATGACAATTCATTAGAAGAGACTCCTTGAATGGAAGAGAGTTCAAGTATGGATATGATACCTCACATTGAAGATAGTATCCATCCTTGAAAACTCTTCCATTCAAGGAGTCATTTGAAAAACATTTCAAATAGGGTTTTGAAACTCTATTTCCTTCTATATTTTATTTGAAGCATAGGTTATCTTGTAAAAGTGTTCTAATGATTTAAATGTGTTTATTCTAGTAGGAATTGATGATTTTAATGTTAAAAACCTAATGAATTTATGTGTATGCATTTTTCAAGCTTTTAGTTTAAGAAATGGGTTCAATGAGCATGTTTGGGTAAGGTATGAACTTTGTTTTTCTTTTGTTGTTAGTTTTGTTTAGCTACTTCCCAAAGGGACTTAGAATTATTAAGTATTGAGAAATTTTTTATAGGTGATGATGTTTTGGTTAAATGGTGAGTTTTCTATATTGTATAATTTTTATTATAAATTACTCTTGAGTGGTATGGTCCACCTTTTTGGCGCTGGTGTTTATTTGATGAACTTCATATTAATTAGTATGTTTTGTGAGTGTGGCTTTTAAAGGACTTGTATATTAAATGAAGTGATACTGAATATAATCTTTGTCTTGTGTTAAGTGAAGTTGAATATCATGTTTGGCTTACATTATGCAAAGTAAAATATGTGAATTTATGAAGCATATCAAGTGTGTAAGTTTATGAATTTAGGTCTAAAGCATGCATAGAAATTTATATAATGAAATGATGATTGTATGCAAGATGTGCTCACATTTACTCACACACATATAAATGAATGTACGAAGTTAAATTTATTAAATACAGGGGTTTTGAGGTTAAAACTCTTTGTTAGTTAAGATGAAGTGTTCAGTACAAACCTTACTACATCGTAAGAGATTTCTAAGATAGGTCGGAGGATGAATGCCCTTCGTGAGTTGAGATGTGGTGTTAACTAGCTATCCTTCACCTATAGTTTGAAGAGTTTATATTCCGTGGGGGTTAGTCTAGCACTGAGAGGATATTAAAAAGAGGTGGTTACACTTTATGAGTTGAGATGCTGTATTCCAATGTACCTCTTGTAATTAGTACTCCTCGTTAGTAGAGAATGAGTTTCTTAGTAGCAATCTCCTTATCCCTTAAATATGTGCCCACATAGGTATACCTATTGGGAAAACCATGTAAAAGGTAAAAAGAATGACCTTACTCTAGGAAAGTAAGGATCCCTCATCCGATAGGGGTTAATGTTGGGATTCAATGTCTAGCTCCCATGGTCTATGCCGGTTAACCTAACCCTCCACACAAGATTTGATTGATCT
This sequence comes from Solanum habrochaites, assembly GCA_027704765.1. NCBI lineage: Eukaryota > Viridiplantae > Streptophyta > Magnoliopsida > Solanales > Solanaceae > Solanum > Solanum habrochaites. The sequence goes on from JAKWJA010002493.1 coordinate 22,411,532, forward strand.
AACTTTTCTAAAAGAACGTGCTACTTAAGGTAGGTGGTGGTATGGTACGCCATCTACTTATTGCACTAGGTAGGACCTTCTGAATGAGAATAGTTTGTGCCAAACCTTATAAAATATTGTACTACTTAGGGTAGGTGGTGGTATGGGAGGCTATCTACTCATTGCACTAAGTAGTCCTTCCAGAGAGAAGATTTTGGTTGTTTATTGGGTTCCTTTTAATGTCTTGTCATTAGGGATTTCCTTGGTCTGTCTTGAAGAAGGAACATGCATTCTTTCTTCATGTCTTACCCTAGTGAGTCTTAGAATAATCCCGAGGTACGAAACCTCCTACAGAAATGAGTTCACTTTCTCTTTGCTTGGCCATGGAAGTTCACTTATTTACAATAGAATAATTTATTGTTAATGATGTAAATGATTTATCGTGATGGTTCAAAAATATATAACTGCAAGGGTCATTTGATTTCACTATAAGGGTGTAAAATTATGGAAATTCTTCTCTTTGTGTTAAATGATTTTGCTTATGATGTTTTGCTTCTATATTCTTCAATGTCTTACTTAAATTGCATGAAATGTTGTTCTACTAAAATGTCCCTTTTCGCATATTTTTTCATATGCCATACCTAGTACGTTATTTGTACAAACTCAATAATTTTCTATACTATAAGTATAGGCTGGATGCTTTTATAATGTTTGAAGACGTAGTTTGGGAATGTTCCTCTCGAGACAAAGTACGTACTCATATATTAGAGGGCATAGTCCTTTTCTTAATTTTTAGTTAAAAAATTATTATGTACTTTACTTTAATATAAAGGGACGTGTCCCTAAGACATTATATCGTGTCGTATGTTTGGATTGTAACGATGATATTCTCGAAATATTTATAAAATACAAGTTTTTATTCAGTGTTCTTGAAAAGTTTTAATTTTGCACTACTTTGCTTGTCTTATGTAATGAACGATAGTAAAAGGGATCTTACAAGACCACAAAGTGTCAAGTACATCTTGTTATGAACCGAGGGTTCTAGGGGGATGCTTTCGGGTCGTGACACCTTCCTAATAGAATACTTCCTTGAGGTCAAGATAAATCTTTGTGTAACCCAAATGAATGTAATAACGGTACCCATGAGCTCTCTCAATGATGCAGTTCCTCAAACTCTCTACATTGGGAACACACAACCTTCCTGGATATCTTAAGACACAATCCTCCCTAAGGAGAATGAATCATTAAGCTCGCGAAGAGTCGATTCCTTCAACTACATCACTGGTTGATAAAGAGGTTGTTTTGTGTTCACCTAAACTACCGACACTGACTCATAGTTATGATGGACCATAAAACCAGCATTTAGAGAATCTTCATAACGACCAATCTACCCAACCTATGAACATCTTTCTCTAGGTATTTCTTAGATTAATCAACATGAGACACACTACCCATGGAAAAAATACATAGAGTATTTGCAACAACATTGGCCTTGCCTAGGTTATAGAGAACACTCACTTAGAGAAAGCTCACTTAAGTAAGACAAAGAGAGAGAGCCCATACACCCTCTCTAGGCACATCGCAATGATCCATAAGACCACCTATAATGAGATATACACACTTACAATTTACAAAACACTTAAAAATGAGATCCACCTACTAATGGTGATTAAAAGTTCATTCGAGTGAGTTTTGAAGCGACCGCCCATAAAATTCCTTCACACACACTTAAGAAATTCTATAGAGTACCTACGATAATATTATTTTCACTTAATATAATAACATGCATATAATATGACAATCTCCTTTCCAAAGGTAATCAAAAGACATACTTAAGTAAATCAAGAAGAAAATGTCCATACCTGACCAGTTCAAGATTACCTAAATAATCGTTAAGACTACCTATGTTTGGATCATGTCTACTTAATCAACATAATTTCCTAACTAGAGTCATTCTTAAGACTTATCTATGTAAGATATGAAGTGATCAGTAAAATTCCCCATTCACTCCTTAACTATACAACCCTCAATTTGTAACAACCCTAAAATGACAATGTTGTAATGCTTAATATATCTTGAATGTCTACGATCAGACCGGGTTCACATGGAATGATGCGCGTAAAACAAGACCTCCGAACCATTGCAGAAGCTAAGCCAACTAACTTGGTGAGTTATTTGAACTATAAAAGGTTGGGTCCATCCATGTAGGTCACCCGAATATGATGATTTACTCTGATAAGTCTTTACTAAACGTAAAAAGGGGAAATCTTAAGATTGGAGGGTCTAGGGGTAAAAATGGTATTTTCAAGACTATGGGTGGTATTGTAATTACCCTACATATTTTATTAATTAGTTATTTAATATGGTGGAGGGTCCTTTTGGGGAGAAAGGGACGAGGTTGGCCTTTAAGAAAAATCTTGCTCCATCCGTGTTCAAACCTAGGTGGAAGCAATGATTTAATTGATTTATTGTATTTAGTGAATTATTTAAATCAATTAATATTAAATTTTCTGATTTAGTTAAGGTGAAATCATATTTTTAATAAATAATAATAATAATATTATAAATAAATAATGAGGAGTCCTAGTTTAACTAAGTCTCCACCTAACTCTCTTAATCCAAAAGCACTCGAACTCGCGTTTCTCTCAACTCTTATATCAATTGAACGTCTGATTTTATCTAAAAGAACTGAACAATAAAAAAACTCAAAAGAAAATTTAGTCTAAATACATAAAGCTAAAAAAAGTTCTTGACAGGATAGTGCTTGATGTTTCGTTCGTGAGGCTTGGTTTCATGGTAACTTGGCAACATTTTTTTAAAAAATGAATGAAATTAAGATACGGTTTTCTCTCCTATACTCCTTTTTCCAAGAGAATTTTTTTTCCATGAATTCAACGAATTTTGAAACTGGGGTTGTTCCCGTTCTTATCGAACTTCTCTCCCTAGTATCCTTCTAATTTCAATCTTAAATAGTTTATAAATCATGTTTTTGTTATGTTTTATTGTAGTTTATATATGAAGTGTGATTTTCGTGATAATGTTTTCATGATTATGTGTTTGGAATTGTAAGCATGTTAGTTTATGTCAATCCAAAGTATGTGAAAAGTGATGTTTGTGCAAATGTTTGTGTAAATCATGATGTGCAAAAGTGGTGTATTATTTTTGGATTTTATTGTAATACTTTGTAGAATATAACCTCTAAAAACAATATAATTAAAGATTCACAAAAATATTCATGAAATGTCCTAAGATCTAATGAACGAATGATAATAACAAGGAGCTGAAAATAGTGAAAAAATTTGAAGCATTTGATGGGTTGGGTTCAACCAATCAAAGTGGCATAAAATTTAATCAAAAATGAATGTAAAATAAGTGAAATCACTAACGATTGAAAACAATAAATCATTACATCAAACCTAAAAAAAATAAAAATAAAAAGATTAAGGCAAAAATGGATTCGAGGAGACTAAATTTCCAGCTTGCTGGAAATTGTAGATTCGGCCAACTTTTAAAAAAATGAACTTCGTTTAATTTTTTCAAAAAAATGTGAGGTCATTCGGGATTGAACCAATGACCTCATCAAATGAAAATTTCATAAATTTTCTTGAAAAAAAATGCAAGGAAAAATAGATGTGGTGAGTGGTGATTGAACCCACAACCTCTTCAATAGATTAAAAAGTTAGGAGAAAAACAAAGGAGAAAATAAATTTGGAGAGTGGGGATTAAACCCACAACCTCTTGGATAGGTTAGAAAGTTTACAGATAAATTAAAAGAAAAATAATGAGGTTGTGGGGGATTGAACCCACAACCTCCTTGACTTAAACGAAAAAGGAGAGGAGAAACATAAAGAAAATATTACGGGGATTGATGGGGATCGAACTAGGGTCCCCCAACTCTGAAAAATGCAATTATCAAGTTTAAATTAAGATTAAGAGTTTTCCAATGGATTAGAAATCGGTTTCCCTTGCCCAATTTAGTATAGACACACATGTCATACGAAAGTAAATATTTAATGAATGCGGCCTCTAAAGATCTAAATTAATATCTTGGCGAATCTACAAGGCGCATTAGTCTTGTACCACATAATCTTGGGTAACATAATCACTTAGACAAACTATGAATGAAGACTCATGACTTGTATTTATGGACTCATATGTCTAGCATATGTTTAAATGTACGTGTGCGTGAGATGTATGTGATAAAATTATGTAACCCTAGAAGGGTTAATTAAAAGTGTGAAACACACTACATCACCAAGTGCATTGGAATATGATGAAATGAACATTCACTTGGAAGGGTGAGTAATTATGAAAAGCAAATATGTTAAAGTTAATGAATGAGGTAACAATATGATGAGAGACTAATGTGAAAGATGAGATCAATGTTAAATGATCCTAAGTAAATGTTACCAAAACGTACTCAACTATGAGAATGTAAAGTTAATGAAGAGACCAGTCTCTATAAAAACTCTAATGAAAGTATTGAAGTTAATGCATACTTAATATTAATGAAAACATGAGAAATAATCTAATGAGCTATGATGTCCTCATGCAAGAAGCCAACTTTCATGATGTATCAGTTGAATGTGATGGAACTTTATACCGAGCACTGATAGGCTAGATATGAGCAGTAATGCCTTCCTTCAATGGCGGAGTTTCACATAACTCTATTGAGATGAGACTGTCCGGCATGCCGGCTATGTGTCTCCTTATGTATCCTAATTTTTTAATCTATACTTCCAATATAGGGATATAGCAGGGTTCGACTCCCTATATACACTAGTCCGGTCACTTTGGCCGATGATTCCACCTCTTTTCAGTGTGGCGATTACACACTGGATTTCATGACGCTCACATGTTCTATGTCGGTTAAAGTTAAACTTCCCAAAGAAAAAATGAGGCCAGCCTCAACGAATTCACATAATGAAACGAACGATACCAAAGGTGTTAGGATAGGATAATCAAGAGATGAGCTAGACTTAAGTAATACTTCTAGGTTATTCTTTGTCATTGCATAGCGAACCCAATGACTATCTTAAACTACATCCTAGGTATAACTAGTGGCTGCACTAGTATATAAATGAATGAAAATGAAGTACATATCAATGAACGAAGCAAACTCTGTTTTTGTTAAAGAAGGCTCCCTAGTTCAAGTCCCATATGTTGACCCCTCATTTTTGGAAGTCCTAATTTCAAGTCCATGAATCCAAGGTCTCATGGCATATGAAATAATGGTATGAACTATGTGATATGATATGTGTAATATGTTTTGTGTTGTTTAAAAAATGATAAGTATGATTATGCATGTTACTCTTATGGAATGACTTTCCTAATCCAAATTTGGCAAATCCACTGAATTTGTAGGAGAGAGATCTTCTTAATCATGGATGTTTTTTGGTGTGTGCTTGTCTATACCCATAATTAACACAAGTGTGTACTAATCCCATACAACTCTATACATTTAGATTCTGGTGAAGGTCAACATTAGAGCTTACAGGTCGACACTGAAGCTATCCGCACATGGATCATTTATCCAGACTCTGTAAGCCCTCGTGCTTTTGAGGATGCTTGCCCATTATATTGTAGCTTAGATATAGATTTGAGTTATTAGAGTCTGTTCCACTAGAGTTTCTTTCCCATATTATTTCAGACATTGTATTTTTGTAATTTTGGTAAGTTTACGTTTTATGCAGTATGGAACTATTGCTTTCATTTGATGATCGTAATATTAGATGGTTGTTGGAGAACGCCTATGATGTTGAGTGTAATATGTTTTAAATGAAATAAGAAAAAAAAACATTCAAATTTTCCACTAAAATTAACCTAGATGAAATAACGATGACATATGTAGGATTATCTACGACTTCTAAGAGGTCAACCACGGCGGTTTCGTTTGGGGTCTAGACTACGGTCGTGATATAATTACTCTACATAAGTACTAATTAATTTAACATGCTTTCTACCTTAATTAATTACTTTCATTATTTTATTTAAGAGATATTAATCACATAGGGACATTCAAGTAATGGTTTTGGAGAAGAACTTGGGACTCACTCACTAACATGTAGATAGCGTCTCATAGAACCACCTAAACATCATTGAACTTATCCAACAATAGTAGGTATACCAGATGATGAGAATAGGTAACAACCGACATAGACCATGGTATCTAAGCATGGAATCCAATGTTGTAATCTACTCCGATAGAGGGTGTTCTACTTGCTAATGAGTGAACTTGGACACATTCCATGTAGGCACATGTTTAAGGAATATGAAGGGTTTATTTTCACTCTAGCCCCATTCTTTACTAGAGATATTTTCCTTACCATACTCACACGTTTCTAGACTATGTTTTTAAACAGTAATTCACATAAAGGATCACATGAAAAGGTTCGATATCTTGTTCATACAACAAACACACTTACCCTACCAGAGAGGTCCCCAGGGTTGCCTTGCAATGCAACGTGGATAGCTTAATTACTTTACTAAGGATGATTTCATGTTGTTTAAGCCTACATACCTTAAGTCTTCCATTCATACCATAACCATACAATTACGACTTTCTATTTCAAGCAGCATAACCTTACCCCTAGGTTATAGGTTCCACATCAAGGACCTTCTTAGAAACATTCAAGGTCTCATATTATTCATACATACAAGACTAAGAGTCTTTAGAATCATAATTCAAGAAATATCATAGCTCATATTAACATTCATACATATATCAAGTAAGGGACACAAGTCTACCACAAAAGAAATACAAAGATTTACTTTAGAACATATATCATATATAATTCTAGAAGCACATAGCAATAATCATTATCATCTATAAGTCACCATATACACTACTATAAGATCGTCACTATGACTATCATAGACTCATGTAGTCATTTAGGAAGAATCATTCATCAACTCTAAGACTACATATAGAAGGACATAATCAAAGTCTAACATGATTATTTAACAATAGTAGAAGAACATATACTTTTACCTTATTCACATGTATTTGAATATTATCATTCTTTACATAAATCAACTACACAAATAAACATAGTATATCAAGTAATGCCGAGAAGGCCATGATCACCATATTTCAAAAAGTAACACCGATGTGGCCAAATAATTTAATGTAAACCACATAGAGCTATGACCATAAGTGGATCATATCAATAAAACATAATTCAAGACCTATATTACATAAATAAAGAAAATTAGGTCAGCGTACTACCAATTTATTCTAACCACTTAAATCCTGTCACATCCCAAGACCACATCCTAGAAGTTAGGGGGAATCTCGGATTACACCGGCGCACATGACCTCTCGAACGTATTATACAAGACCTTACATATCATTCATCAATAAACATGGTGAAAAGTAATGCAGAATTAAAAATCTTTAACAAAACATATCATATTCTTTAAAAATCTCTCTCATATAAAGCAACAGGAAATACTAAGACTCAATCTCATCATCTTAAGACACAAGAATACTTGGGACACGACCCATACAAAAAACTAAAATAGAAATACTTAGTCTATTACAATACTTCAAATGAAAACATAAAAGTCATATCTGCCCTTGAGTCAAATGAGGACATACATCTACTTCTTTTGAACGATGCTATGCTCAAAGTCTTCCTTCCCAAAAGCTCCTCACCTACCAAAAACATTATAGATAGATAGATAAAAGTATTGAGTTAGTACAACAACATGTACTAAGTATGACATTATGCATAAAAATTATGAAAATTGACTTTTATTTGAAATATGCAACTTTTCATTTCAAATCATAATATAATCATAAGAACAATATTTAACAACTTAGAAACACATAATATAACGTTTAAACCAAAAATAATAACTTTAGAGATCACTTTATAGTAACCTCATTCACTGTTACAGTGAATTACTTCACTATTATAGTTAATTACTTCACTGTACAGTGAAGTTATTATTCAATTTCAACACCCTTTCGAATGCAATCCCCTCACGAAAAGCTATCTTAAGACCCACTTACGCAACACAAAGAGAGATCTCCCATACAACCTCCCTAATCTTACCTTAATGACTCTCAAGAACACTAATAATGAGTCACATTCACACTTCAAGACCTCAATCATGTATATCTATGAAATTTCCTCATCAGAGGCTATAAAAAGACATACTTAAGTAGATCAAGAATATAACGTCCCTTATTTACCTATTCAAGACTACCTAACTAATCATTAAGACTTCCTATGTTTGGATCGTGTCCACATAATCAACATCTTCCCTAACTAGAGGAATACTCAAGATTTCAAAAGATAAAACATGAGGAGATCATCTCTTATGCCTTTTTCACACCTTAGATAAGGAATCCTTAAGTCGGTTTATATTAGGTACTCATTTATTTACATAAGTCATTAGTTCATTAAAATTCATGCACATCACATAAAGGACATTCAAATAATGGTCTTCGACAAGACCTAGGAACTCCAAGTAACACCTTCAAAGTCAATTGTGCAATGTCTAGATAGAGTCCTATACCACCACCTAAACCTCATAAACTTCTCCAATGCTAATAGGTATTACATATTATGAGAATAGAAAATAATCGACATAGACCATGATAGCAAGACATAAAATCCGGAGTTATATCCTACTTCGATGAGTTCTATTCTACAAGGGCAAACTTTGTAATCTAGTCTCACTCTTTAAATAGAACTACTTTCCATTATCATACACACTCGGTGCTAGCCGACAAGGACATGATAATCATAAGACATAAAGTACCCCAAACAAGGCCACGTCAATTGCAAAGAAATTACGTAACACAACCACCATAAGTAGACAATACCAATCACAATATAATTGAAGTATAAATAACATCAAAATAAATGAAATAGTGAGGAATACCCCCACTTCATTCTCAACACCTCAATCAAAAGTGAACTTACTGAATTTGATGACACAAGACCCTTACCCAAGACTATAACCCATAATTCAACATAAAACTACAATAATCAATGAACTAGGTCAATTCTATGTAAATTCATCAATATATACGACATAGATATCAATTTAGTACAATTATTACACTAATGAATAGCCCACATAAAACTATGTAAGAATTCATCAACATTAGATCAATATCAAGTAACCCAAAACATAATAAAAAACCAGGGTTCATCCTATTCATGGGTTCATAGGTAATTTGGGTTTAAATCATGAAAATAACATCAATATAATCCATAATCAACATTTATAAACAATTGATGAAAGAACCCATGGTAAAACATGAAATTTGACTGTTTAATTTTAAAAACTTTAGAAAACATCTTGAGAATTCGGGCTCCTTGATGAAAAGAGTTTCAAAGATCAAAATTCATACCTCAATGATATTAATTCTTTAATTTTATGAAGAATCTCCACTAAAATCGTCACACCAACAACATCCTTGATTGTGGACTTCGACTTTAATTGAGTTTTTGGGATCTTCTAAGGAATTTCGAGTTTTTGCTTTTGAAGAATGAAATATTGTAATTGTTAAACACTTAAATACACTTTTAAAATGCCCAAAAGACCCCTAATAAACCGCCAATAATATTATTTGGACTTTTTGTGAATTCAGATATTCACCCTCCACTTAGTAGTGGACTGCACGAAATGACACAGTGCCATCGACGGACAACCACCAACAGACCGTTCCTTGACAATTGGACCGTCCTATTAGTTTGTGGTCTAGTACTGAGGCTGGTTCTTTGCTGCGATTCACCCATGACTATGTCCCTATTAATGGCACACATCGACGGGGCGTTGATTGTCCCACAAGTCTTTGATGCCTCCGTCATTTGGCGATGACTGGTACAATTTTGACTCATACTTTGGGTCCTTCCTCAAGGACCCTTTGTTGTTCCTTGGGGATGTTTGACTGGACGTTTCAAACAAAATCATGATATTCTATTAGTTTAGAAACTCTCACATGAATTTTAACCATAAAAAACATGTAAAACTCAATGATACATGCCTAGACACACAAGGTCATTTCAACCACATCTTTCAAACGTCATGGACGTTCTTGGATGTTTGACCTTCAAACTCCAAGAAACTTAACACACTTCCTATATATGATATAATAACTATCCTAAAGACTATTAAACTTCATGAACTACATATAAACGCATAAAACCACATATGAGGTACATAGGTGACATCGTCGTCGAACGTCTTTGTCGTCCCTTGACGTTTGACATCCAATGCACCTTATACTTTAGATACTTCCTGTAAACAATATATTAGACCTATTTAGAACCTATACAATACAAACCAACATGTTAGTCTCTATTTAACCTAAGTCATTTATAGCTATGATCATCAATTCAATACAAAAAGTATAATACTCATTGAATATAGGTCAATTCGATATAGATTTATAAAAATCATACATGACATACAAAAATTCAATACAATTCTTACATCATTCAATAAACCATAAAAAATTACATTATAATTCATAAACATTATGACAAGATCATAACATCCACAAGGTAGTTAAAAACTAGTGTTAATGAATAACATGGATTCATAGGTTAATTATGTTAAAATCATCTAATTAAAAACATTTCAATCAATATACAATTATTTAAAACCTTCAATGCAATACCCATGGAATGATTACATAATTGGACAAGGTCATCTTTAGAAAAATTTAGGTATCTCTTCGAATTTTGAGCTTCTTGATGAAGAGACTTTCAAGGATCAAAGACCATAACTCAATGAAACTAAACCATGAAATTTTTTAAGAATCACCAATGAAAGATGTTCCTTATGTTTTGACTTAAATAGAGATCTAGAGAATTTCATAGAGAATTTGGGTTTTGATTTTTGAAGAATGAATTCATCTAGGAAGTTAGGACTTAGAAACCCTCTTAAAATATCGATAATACCCTTAGGAAACCTCCCAAACTCTTATTTGGACGGGGGAAGAATTTACCAATTAACCCCTTTAATTAACAATGAATTGAGAAAAACAACAGGCTCAATCCACGATTGCCTATCAACGGGCGTAGGTCCACAAACGGCCCATCGTTGCTGTCCGTCGATGGGATCAGAGACTTGTATTTGGGATATTAATCTCCCTAGTCTAAGTATTAACCCACTCCAACTATATGGGTCATCGATCAACTTACTTCTCGTCGATTGCCTCAGTCGTTTGTGATGGTCAAGACAGCCTTCAGCTCAAAAGATGGGTCCTTTCTGAAGGAAGATTTGTTTGTAATTAGGGAATTTTGTCTAGACGTTTCCAACTTGAATATACTAGGATATGAGTTTTTTGGATCTCCCACATCAATTTCATCAAAAAGGTACACATAAAACTCGACAAAACATGGTAAGACACACAAGGTCGTTTCAAAGGCAAACGTTTCAAACATCATGGACATTGTCAGATGTTTGACTTCAAAACATCATGGAACTTGACAAACCTACTATAAACACTGTAATAAATCATATAAGAACCTCATAATCTCATTAAACACTCATAATCACATATAACACACATGAAACACATAAATGACTAGTCATTGAATGTCTTTGTCGTCTGTTGACATTTCACTTCCGATTCACCTAAAACTTTAGACAGTGTAACATTACCACATTATAAACTATTTTAGGACCTTAGATCGTCTTGTTAAACATGTTAGTCCTTAGTTTCACCTAAATAATCTTATATTCAATCATATATATAAGATTTGTGTCATAAAAATAGAAGACTATAGAATTTTTTAATACGAGGGGTCCATGAATACTTTGTATGAATATATTATCTGTAAGGGAGAGTTTAAATAAATTTCATGAAGTATATCTAGATGAAAATGTTTAAAATTTCAGAACTTTTAACCTATGAATGTTATGTGAATTCGAATAGGCTAGTCGTAATCCTCTCTAAGAACGACGACATTGGTTATGACTAGGGGGTACTCCCTAGATCTTGCATGAATCTTTTATACTGTCTACCCCTGTGGGTGATTCGGTTCATGAAAATAGGGTGTGTAAAAATACCCTATAATGTTTCCCAATAGAGTTTTTTATGTTGAGCTAGTAAAACTTGTTATGCTTCATTTTGATATCATTTTGGTTATGTATTGGTTGCTTGCAGAGATTTTAGAATGAGGGTGGTGAAGTTTAACTTTTCAAATAATCACGTTATAGAGTTGAAGGGGGGGGGAAAATTCTATTCCTATAGGTCGCATCATCTCTTGTTTCAAAGAATGCAAAATAATCTCAAAATGGCATATATACCTCATAGTAAGAGTCCAATACATAGACTCTAAAATTCCTCCCATTGAGTATTTCCCGTAGTGAGGGAATTTCACAGGTTTTTTCCTAATGATCTTCCATGTATTCATCCCAAACCTGAAATTGATTTTTGTGTCGAGTTGTTAGTGGATACAAATCCCACTTCAATTCCTCCTTATCGGATGGCTCCGAATGAATTGAAAAAAGTTAAAGGCTCAACTCAAAGATTTACTTGACAAGGGCTTCATTTGGTCTAGTATTTCTCCATGGGTTGCTCATATTTTGTTTTTGAAGAAGAAGGATGTCTCCCTTACAATATGCATTCATTACCACCAACTTAATAAAGTCATTATTAAGAAAAAGTATCCTCTCCCTCGAATTGACTACTTGTTTGATCAAATCCAATAGGCAATCTAGTTTTCAAAAATTAACTTAGATCGAGTTATCACCAACTTAGGTGAGACGTGAGGATACACCAAAGATGGCTTTTCGTATTAGATATGGTAACTATGTGTTTTTAGTAATGACCTTTGGTCTTAAAAATGCCCCGACGGTGTTTATGGATCTTATGAATAGAGTTTTTCAAAGTGACCTGATTCATTACTCGTTGTCTTCATTGACGACATCTATGTATATTAGTAAAATGAGGGTGATCCTATGAACCATTTGAGGGTGGTGTTACAAGTGCTTAAGGAGAACCAATTAATTGGTAAGTATAACATATGTGTTTTTTGGTTGAGGTCAGTGGCATTTCCTTGTTATATAATCTCTAGAGAGGGAGTTGAGGTTGATCCAAGGGAAACAGAGGCGGAGAAAAATTGGCCTAGATCATTGACTCCAACCGATATTAGTAGTTTCTTGGGTCTAGCGGTTTATTATCGGAGGTTTGTGGATGTTTTTGCATCATTACATCTCCCTTGACTACTTTGACCCAAAAGAGAAACAAATTTGATTGGCTAGAGGCATGTGAGAGCAGCTTCCAAATCTTGAAATACAAGATTACTTTTGTTCCGGTGTTGTCTTTAGCGAAGGAAACAAACGCTTCGATTGTGTATTATGATGCATCCCTAGTAGGTTTAGGGTTTTTCGTTATGCAACATGTTAAAGTGGTAGCCTGTGCTTCTAGACAACTTAAGGTGCATGAGACAAAATACCCAACACACGATCTTGAATTAGCGGCCGTGTTATTTGCCTTAAAAATATGGTGGCATTACCTGAAGTGTTTTCCATGTTGATATTTAAAAAGACCATAAGAGTCTTCAAAATGTGTAAAGGATTTGAATATCGGACAAAGAAGGTGGTTAGAATTGTTGAGAGATTACGACATGAGTGTCCTCTATCACCGCGGCGAAGCAAATATGGTAACGGATGCTCTAAATCGTTTATCAATGGATACTGTCTCTCATGTAGAAAATATCAGAATTACATAGTGAGAGATGTTCATATCTTTGCTAGATTGGGTGTGAGGTTGTAAGATTCTCTAAATATTGTTTTCATGATCCATCATAACTCCAAGTAGTCTTTTGTAGTTGAGGACAAGTCGAACAACCATCTTGATCAATCATTGATGCACTTGACGGAATTAGTTCTTGTTAAGCTTAATGACTCATTCATCTTGAGGGGGTGTCTTGAAGTATCAAGGAAGATTGTATGTTCCCAATGTAGATGGGTTGAGGAACCGAATCTTTGAGGAACACTATGGTTTCCTTTACTCCATTCATACATGTTTGACAAAAATGTATTATTACATTAGGAAAGTATTTTGGTGGGAAGGTTTGAAATAGGACAAAAAGGAATTTGTTTTTAAGTCTAAAAATTGTCAACAAGTGTATGCGGAACATCAAAAGTCGAGTGGTATACTACATGAAATAAAAGTTCTTACTTGGAAATGGGATGACATCAATATGGATTTTATAGTAGGTTTGCCTCGGACTCAAAAGTAATATGACTCTATATGGGTGGTTGTGGATAGGTTGACCAAGTCTGCTCATTTTATTCACCTCTAAGCTACTTAATCTGTGAAATTTTATGCAAGGATCTTCATAGATTAAATTGTGTTTAACCATGGTATTTCGTTATCCATCATATAGGATCATGGTGAACAATTCACATCTAGTTTTTGGAGGTCATTCCATGCAGGGTTGGGTACTAAGGTAAAGTCAAGCACTATTTTTCATCCCCAAATAGATGGTCAAGCGGAGAGTTCTATTAAAACCGATGAGGATATGCTTAGATCTTGTATTACAGATTTCAAGGGCAATTGGTTTAACCATTTTCCTTTGTTAGAGTTTGCTTACAATAATAGTTTCATTTTATCAAAATACATGGCTCCTTATGAAGCCTTGTATGGTAGGAGGTGTAGGCCTCCTATTGGATGGTTTGAAATAAGTGAGTGTTCGCTTCTTGGTCCTTATTTGATTTATAATGCGTTGGAGAAAGTTCATATCATAAGGAATTGCTTGCAAATGCTTATAGTCAGCAAAAGTGTTATGTCGTTTTTAACAAGGTGACAAAGTGTATTTTAAAATTTTCCCTATGTAAGGGGTGGTTAGATATGGCAAGAGAGATAACTTGAGTCTTCGTTATGTGGGTCCCTATGAAATCTTCCAAACGGTTTGTAAGGTTTCGTTGTTGCCTAGTTAATTTGTTTCGGTTCATCCGGTTTTCCATGTTTTCATGTTGACGAAGTTTATTGGTGATCCCGAGTATATTCTTCCTATTGAGGGTCTTGGTGTGCAGGATAACCTCTCTTATGAGGAGTGTCTGATTCAAATAATTTATAGGCAAGTATAGAAGTTGAGGAATAAAGATGTAACTTCCGTAAAGGTGTTATTGAATAATCACCTAGTTGAGGGTGCAACATAGGAGGCCGAGAAAGACATGAGTCCCGTTACCCTCATCTATTTGATGACTAAGATAAGTAGTTCTTTCTGATAATGGAAATACTGACTAAAATAGAAGTTGCTTTTATTTTGGTAAAGACTTTCATAATGTGCATTTTTAATAGTCTCATAGTGAATTATATTTAAGTATTACATTTGAACTTCAAATTTCGCTCTTTGGATTTTTTTGAGTTATGATGTGCATTTTGATATAGTGAATCTTTAGGAAAAGATATATAGCATGTTGGTAAGTTTAACTTTGACAAATTTTACTCATGTAAATAATGTTGAGATCATGTTGTTTTTGTGAGAATGATATTCCTAATATTATGATGTTGAGCATTATGTGTGGTAATTAATGTTATGAATTTTCTTGTGTAAGTATTATGAATTTATGTGTTATGTATTATTGTTGGTTGGTCTGCTTGTCTAAAGTCTATTTCTTCGTGCTAAAGATTTTCTAGTTTCATTCAAGAACGAATATTCCTAAGGAGGGGATATTATAACACGAGGTCTAGAAACTATTTTGAGGCCTATATTAATGTTTATAAGTCATTAATGAATTCTAGAAACCAAAACCTCCAAGAACGTCCATGACATCTGAAAAGTAGTTTAAGGAGGTACTAGAGTGCCTTAGCCTTTTTTACTAGCTTTTAGGAGTTGGAAAATTATGAAAATTGGTGGAAGGGTGTCCATAATATTTTTAATTTAATTCATGGTCGAAATGTCTGGATACGACTCCCCAAGGACCAACCAAAGGTCCTTGATTAGAACCCTTGCAAGTGAAGTCAAACACTGCCTGGGCAGTGTTCACACATGAGAGGGCATCCATGAGGCGTCGATTCCATCCGTCGACCAAAACATAGCAAAATCCTTCAAGAACTCCAAATTTATAGTCTCTAAATCAAACAACGTATTTTCAGCAAGGAAGGGAACAGTTACTGTCGACTCGCTGTCGGACAGTCGATTGAGGTCTCGTGTGTGAGGGTCCATTTTCCTACACATTTTAAAGTTGGTCTTAACTAATAAATTTAAGGATTTGGTAGTTAGTTAAAGATTAAGGATAAACAAATTAACTTAATTAACCCCCCATATAAAGACCCCAACCCCATTAGAATAATTACAACTCTCAAAATAAAACTCTTTTCCTTCTCTCTTTTTTCTCTCTCTATTGGAGGACACAAGTGAAGAAAAGCTAAGGGAGAGATTTGGGGGCTGCAAAATGACGATTTTACCATAAAATCTTCATCAAACATTGAGGTATGATATATAATTCACCTTTGAGACCTCTTTCCTCAAAGGGTTCTTTCAAAGTATTTTCAAAAAATTAATTTTCATCTGTCTTTCTCAATCTAGAAAATTATGTCATTAATTGTCATTTTTATGTTTTATATTGGATATTATAAATTGATTAACATGTATTATAACTTAATTATGATATATATTGATGATTTTATCTAATTTGTAGAAGACAACTCTTAACCCTTAACCCTATGTTTGATCTTGATATGAATAAGGTTGTATTTGATTTAATTAAATTGGTTATTGGTTGAATTACTATTAAACAATGTTGTTATATTAGTCATGACTAAACTAGGATGATTTGTTGTCTTTCATACTATTTATTGAGAAGATGGTCTAGGTTAGGAAGTGAAATGACCTAAGTATCTTGTCGTAAGCTATAATATAGTATTGAATTGTGATGTAGTGATTCTTCTAGTTTTGTTATCATGTTGAATATTATAATTTATGATGATATATATCCTGATTGGGTTGAATTGAGGGTTTATGGTAAGATTTTGATGATGAACTATGAAGTAGACTTTCTAAGTCTTATAATCTCTATCCTTTACTTCGATTTTTTTTTAGTTAATTGTGATTAAGTCATGATGTTGTATTGGAGTATACCATGTATTAGAATTTATAGGATGGTATGATGTTGAATTTAAATGTCTTGACTATGATTGTGATATGTTGGCTTAAGATGTAAATGTTTTAAGGAGGGTGAATGATATACCAATGTGCCTTATCATGATATGAAATGTTAATGTGCTAAAAATCTCACCTATGTGAATTGTGATGAAAGGAATATACTCATAGAATTATTATTGAACTATGATGATGAAGATTATACATGGGTTAGACTCTATGACCTAAACAAACCTATGATTGATAATAAATACTTAAAGACATTTCAAATAGAAACTCTAGCTTAGCACCTAGTGGACTAGAGTGGGGAATGTCCCTTCCCATATCGGGAAAATAAGATCTCTAATGTACTCTTGATTTTCGAGATTATAATGCATGTAGCATAAAGACAGTCCCAACTATATATCCTAGTTCTTGAACTATGTTTCCCCATTAGAAATACTAGCTAGTTGATCCACGTAGTTGGTATGTTTTACATTTTGGTACAACCTAGGCATGTAGTCCAACATTCTTTCGGTGTAGGGTTTTATGACACTAAATTCCATATTATCTCATGTGCTCTATGTCGGTTAGGGAAAGATGTTCTCAAAAGATAAAACGAACTAAAGGTTTGAACTCTAACTATGACAGCCTAAGGGGTCTAACATAGTCTAGATAGTGGTATCGGACTCAACCGAAGCATTGCACTAGTTATCATTGAGAAGAGTCTTATAATGATGTTCGTATGTATGATTTTTATTAAAATGTTGTATGAGATGTATATGATGAACCTACACATTATTGATACTATAGGTTTATTAGTTCCCTTATGAATATGTGTTGGTTTATATTGTTAAAGAAAGATAATATGTACATGAAAATTTCATTATATGTGATGTAGGATGTTAGTCATGATTATTTTTAGGTTACTTCATTGAGTAAGGTATGGGGATTTACATGGTCATTGCACTTTTTGACTTGATAGGGGTTCATGGATAATTGACTTGTTTTGGTTATGTTGAAATGTACTCTTATTCATGCTTCTTGTTAATATGACTTGATGATAGAGTTACTTGAGTATCTATCTACTTATATGATATGTATGGTTGACATTACTAGACTTGGTGTTGAAGTTCATATAATGTACATGCCTATGAGTTAATGAATATGAAATATTTATTGGTATGGTCTTGTTGAATGTGCATAAAGATTTTAAATCAAAAGTGTATAATTTATAAGGTGGAAGATTAGTGCTAGGATCTTTATAGATGAGATTGTGTGTTGCCATGGTATTTCATTATCCATCATATCAGATCGGGGAACACAATTCATATCGAGGTTTTGGAGGTCATTCCAAGAAGGGTTGGATACTAAGGTGAAGTTGAGTAACGCTATTCATCCCCAAACGGCTGGTTAAACAGAGCATATTATTAAAACCCTTGAGTATATGTTTAGGGTTTGTACTATTGATTTCAAGGGATTTTGTAATAAATATTTTCCCTTGTGGAGTTTTCATATAATAATAGTTTTCATTCATCCGTCTTCATGTATCCCTATGAAGCCTTGTATGGTAGAAGGTTTAGGTCTCCCATTTGATGGTTTGAAGTGGGTGAGCCTTCGCTTCTTGGTCCCAATTTGATTTATAAGACTTTGGAGAAAGTTAATATCATAAGGAACCGGTCGCAAATGGACTATAGTCAGCAAAAGTTATATGTCGATCATAGGAAAAGGGATTTGGAGTTTGAAGAAGGTGATAAGGTGTATATGAAAATCTCACCTATGAAAGGGCTGGTTAGCTTTGGAAAGAAAGGGATGTTGAGTCCTCGTTATGTGGGTCCCTATGAAATCTTGTAAAGTGTTTGTAAGGTTGCCTATGAATTGAAGTTTCCTAGTGAATTGGCTTTTGTTCATCTGGTTTTCCATGTTTCCTTGCTTAAGAAGTGCATCGGTGATCCCGAGTCTATTCTTGCTAGTGAGGGTCTTGCTGTGAAGGATAACCTTTATTATGAGCAAGTTCCGGTTAAAACTGTTGATGGGCATATCATGAAGTTGAGGAATAAAGAGGTGGCTTTCCTAAAGGTGTTATGGAAGAATTACCTAGTTTAGGGAGCAACATAGGAGGCCGAGGCCGACCTGAATTCATGTTACCCTCATCTATTTTATAAATAAGGTTAGTAGTTCTTAGTAATAATGGAAATAGTTACAAAAATTGAAGGTGCTTTTATTTTGGTGAAGTCATTTAAAATGTGCATTTTTTAATAGCCCTATAGTGAATTACAGTGACGTATAACATTTGAACTTGAAATTATACTCGTCTGCTTGATTTGATTTTTGTTTTGTGCATTTGGAAATGGTTAGTCTTTATGAAATAATATATAACATTTTGGTAAGTTGAAATTTTACATAATTGACTCATGTAAAACATGTTGAGATAGTTTTGTTATTGTAAGATGGCTATTCCTCATAATGTAATAATGAGCCTTATGTGTGGTAATTGAAGTTTTTAATTGTCTTATGTAAGTGATATGAATTTATGTTGTTATTTATTGTTGTTGGTTGGTCTTCTGGTATTGAGTCTATTCCTTCTTTCTAAACACTCTTAGTGTCATTCGGAGACGAATGTTCCTAAGGAGGGGATAATGTAACACTTCGAAAATACAAGAAGTATTTTAAAGTCTAACATAAGTGTCATGATGTCTAGACACTGTCTGAAGGCCTATTTTAATGTTTATATGCCATTTATGAAGTCTAGAAACCAAAACGTCCAAGAACGTCCATGATGTCCCAAAAGTAGTTCAGGAAGGTACTTGAGTTCCTTAGCGTTTTTACTAGCTTTTAGGAGTCAGAAAACGATGAGTATTTGTGGAATGGTGTCTCAAATGTGTTTAAATTAATTCATGGTAGAAACTTCTAAGTAGGACTACCTATGGAAAAAACCAAAGGCCCTAGAGGAGGACCATTGCAAATGGAGTCAAACACTGCATGGGCAGTGTGAACGCACGAGAGGGCATCAACGAGGTGTGTGTAGATCAATGGGGTGTTGATGCCATCCATCGAAAAACACTTTTTCAAATCCTTAAAGGACCTCAATTGCATAGTCTCAGAATCGAACGACAGATGTGAAGCATGGAAGGACATAGTGACCATTGACTCACAAAAGGACCGTCGATCGAGGTCTCGTCTGTGAGGGTCCATTTTCCTACATGTTTTTAATTTAAATTGTTTTGTGGTTATTTGGGATTAAGGTAAGACTAATTAACTTAATTAATCCCCATATAAAGACCCCAACCCATTAGTCTAATTACAACTCTCAAATCAAAACTCTCTTCCTTCCATCTTCTCTCTCTCTCTATTTGAAGACACTATTGAAGATAACATAGGGGAGTGATTTAGGGGATTTAAATGGAATATTTAATCAAAAATATTTAACAAATATTGAGGTATGTGATCTAATTCACCTTTGAGAACTATTTCTTCAAAGGGTTCCTTCAAAGTATTTTAAAAAGTTGAGTTTTCTTGTGGGTTTTTCTCAATCTAGGAAATTATGTTGTGAATTGGTTTTTTTATGTTTACGATTGGATAATATAAATTTAATAACATGTATTCTAACTTAATTATGATATATATTGGTCGTTTGGTATAGTTTGTAATAGATGACCCTTAACCTTTAAGCCTAGGTTCGATATTGATACGAATTAGGTTGTATTTGATTCAATTAAATTGGTTATTGGTTGAATTACTATTAAATAATGTTGCTATATTATGAACAAATTAGGATGATCTGTAGTCTGTCATTCTAGTTCTTGAGAATATGGTCTAGGTTAGGAAGTGAATGACCTAAGTATCTTATCTTAAGCTATAATCTAGTATAGAATTGTGATGTTGAAATTTTTCTAGTCTTGTTATCAGGTTGATTATTAATTTATCATGATTTATACCCATATTGTTAATTGAGGGTTTATGGTAAGAATTTGATGATTAACTATAAAGAAGACTTGGTAAGTCATACAATCTATATCCTTAACTTTAAATTATGGTTAGTTGTGATTAAGTCATGATGTTATATTGGAGTATACAATGTGTTAGGATTGAAAGTATTGTATGACATTAGATTTAAATGTCTTTAATATGATTGCGAGATGTTTTCTTAAGATGTAAGTGTGATAAGGAGGGTGAATGATTTACCAATATGCCTTTTGATGATATAAAATGTTAATGTGCTAACCTTACCTATGTCAATTGTGATGAAAGGACTACACTCATACAATTCTCATTGATCTATGATTATAATGATTATACAAGGTTTATACCCTATGACCTAAAATAAGTTAGGATAGATAATAAAGGCTTAAAAGATATTTCAAAAAGGGACTCTAGCTTAGCACCGTGTGAATTAGAGTGAGGAGTATCCCTTACCATATCGGGAATGTAGGATCACTAATGTACTCTTGAGATTGGAGACAACAATGCATGTAGCATAAAGAGGGTACAAACTATATCTCGTAGTTCATGACCTATGTTTCCCTCATAGGAATACTAGCTATTGGATCCACGTGGTTGCTATGTTTTATGTTTTGATACTACCTTTGCTAGTAGTAAACTCTCATTCGTTGTACGGTTTTACGACATCGAATTCCTAGTTAGGTCATGTGGTCTATGTTTGTTAGGTCAATATGTTCCCTAAAGGTAAAATGAACTATAGGATTGAACTCTAACTATGATAACTTAAGGGGTCTAGCTTAGTCTAGGTAGGGGTATGAGACTCTACCTAAGCATTGCACTATTTAGCTTTGAGGGGACTCTTAGGAGGATTCTATATGAATGATTATGCTTAAAATGATGAATCACATGTATATGATGAACTGACACATTGTTGATACTATATGTTTATTATTTAACTTATGAATATATATTGGTTTGTATTGTTAAATTAATATGATATGTACACCTAAATGCAATGTGATGTGAAGTAGGATGTTAGTCATGATTCTTATTGGGTTACTTGATTGAGTAAGGTTATGGGGCTTTACTTGGTCATTGCATTTCTTGACTTGACAGGGGTTTATTGGTAATTGACTTACTTTGGTTATGTTGAAATGTACTCTTATTCATGCATTTTGTTAATATGACTTGATGATAGAGTTACTTGAGTATGTATCTACTTATATGATATGTATAGTTGAGTTGACTAAACTTAATGTTGTTGTTCTTCTAATTTACATGCCTATGACTTCATGAATATGCAATATTGATTTGTATTGTTAAGTTGAATGTGCATCAAGGTTTTAAATTAATGGTGCATACTTTATAAATTTTCCCTTTTCTTAGTATGCTTACAATGTATGTGTGCATATAGTCTCATACTTAGTACAGGTGGAATACTAATCCCATTTCTTATTTTTCCCCAATATTTTAGGTTTCGATCATTGCTAAGCTTTGAAAGGAGACATGAATAAGTCTTGGATCTTTTGATCATCCAAGTAGGTGTAGGTCTTCATTTTCCGAGGGAGATGCCAATATCGAGCTTGTGTTGTTTTTTTAGATCTAAGACTCTTATATTCTATCTCCTTTTATTTTAGTACAGATTATAAAACTTATATGTGGCTCTCTTTATAATTTTGTCTGTGTTATGCCCAAATTGCTAATCTTGTTAAATGGTCATGAGATTAGACAATCTTTGAAGACTATGTTCTATCATATATAAATATTAATGTGCAACTAAGAGTAGAATTCTATGTAACATTTCTATAACAAGGGTGTATATATATTCGATATGGATATATATTATGTGTATATAGAGATATATGTAAACCTCTATGTAGAACTAATGAAATGTTTTACATTTTTCTGCATTTTTTGACCTATGATTGTAATCATGTAAACTATGAAGCTAGTGTTAGTTCTCAAACCCCTTAATTTATTATTTGGAACTTGTCCAAAACGTGCAGACAATTACAGTGACCACAGACGACAACACGATCGACGGATCGTGGGTCTATCGACGGCCACGGTTCCCTTCCGTATTGAACATCCGTCCTCTTGGTCAGAGAAATTGCAAAATGACCCCTCCAGGATTTAGTCTAACTTACCATCGACAGTGGCATCGACGCCCCATCGATTCACCAACGGCCCATCTGTGGCATCATTTTGTGACATTGTCTTTTGACAGCTTTTGCTCAGTTTTGCAAGGGTCCTCCTCAAGGCCCGTTGATTGGTCCATGGAGATTAGTACCCGTACGTTTTGAAATTGAATAAAATTAAACTCATTTTAGACAACCTTCCACCAATTTTAATCATTTTCCGACTTCTAAAATCTAGTAAAATAGGCTAAGACACGCTAGTACCTCCTTGAACAAGTTTCCGAACGTCATGGACGTTCTTGGACATTTTGATTTCTACAATTCCTAAATGACTTATAATAAGTATAACTGACCTTGAAACATTGTCTAGAACTTATGACACTTATGTTAGGCTGTACAACATGTCACAGACTTTTGAAATGTTACATTATTCCCCCCTTGTGAACATTCGTCCCCGAATGAAACAAAAAAATTCTTTTGAAGAGAGGAATAGACTCAAGATGTCACTACCCAAAAGTACCCCCTAGAAATTAGGGAGAACACTTTGGTCATGTGTAGGTATACTTGACCCTTTGGCGTAGTGTACAAGCCCTTTTACTGTCTTTCATTACATAAGACATGAAGAGTAGTGCGGAATTTAAAATTTTTCAAGACATTTAGTAAAAATCTAATCTTTCATAAATATTTTGAGAATTTCATGGTCCCAATCTAACATAAAGACACGATATAATATCCTAGGGACATGGACCTTTACATTGAAATAAAAATACATAATAAGTCATAATATTAAAACTAAGAATAACTTAAACTATGTCCTCGGATATATAAGGACATACCAAATCTTAAGAGAGTACATTTCCCAAGCTTAACCTCCAATCATCCAAAAAGCTTCCAACCTATACTTATAGAGTATGGAAAAGTATGGGGTTAGTACAAAACAATGTACTAAGTATGGCATATGAAAAAAATGCAAAAAGGGACGTTTTAGTAAAAATACATTTTTATGAAAATCAGGTAAAACATTCATGAATATAGGAGTGAAACATTATTATAATTCATCATTTAACACTAAGAGAATAATTTTCATAATTTTAACTATAGAGGCATTACAGTATACTCCAAACAATATCACAGTAAAGCATTTTGCACATTTACAGTGAGTTATTCTAATTATAAGAGAGTGAACTTCCATGTTCAAGAAAAGAGAAAGTTATCCCAAGACTCACCAAGATATGATATGAAGGATTTACGCATATGCCTCCTTCAATACACACCAAAGCGATCCTCAAGACTACCTCATTTTGGCTTATTCACCTTGGGAAAACAAGCCCCCACTCTATGAAAAGAAATTAGAAGAATACTGAAACAACCCACCAAGATTTCCCTTTTGGAATACCTATTTAGTGCAATGAGTAGATGGCATCCCATACCACCACCTACCCTAACAAGGACACTCTTTGAGAATGCTTGGAACCAATACTCCCCTTTCGGAAGGTCTACTTAGGGAAATTGATAGATAGCGTCTCATTCCACTACCTACCCTAAGTAGTATGGTCTTTAAGGAGACGTACTTCATTGAATTCACATAAGTCTCACTAAGACTCCCCTTTCGGAATGCCTACCTAGTGCAATAAATAAATATTGATCCATTCCACTACCTACCCTAAGTAGTACACTCTTTTAGAAGACTTAGCATTTTCATTTATTTTGTGGAAGTTATCTAACAGACCAAGACCATGAGATCTAGACATGGAATATCGATATTAACCCGTATCGAATGACGGATATTTACTTTCCTAGAGTAAGGTCATTCTTTTTAGCTTTCACTTGGCTTTCCCAATAGCTACACCTATGTGGTAGCATTGTTAAGCGATAAGGAGATTGATACTAACTTATTCTCTACAAACGTGAAGTACTCTTCTCAAGAGGTACATTAGAATACAACATCTCAACTCACGAAGTTTAACCACCTCTTTTTCATATCCACTCGGTTTAAGACATAAGTCCCAAAGATTTTATATATTGTATATACTATAGGTTAAGGATAACTGGTAAACAGCACAACTCAACTCACGAAGGGAATTCATCCTTTGAGCTATCTTATAAAGCTCTTAGAATGTAGTGAGGTTGCTACTAAACACTTCATCTCAACTCACGCATAGTGTCAACCTCAATATTCCTCTATTTACTTAGCTTAGCTTCATTCATTCACTTAAGAGTATGTGTGTGTGTACATGTGAGTACAAGTTTCACATACGCATCATTTCATTTAAACATAACTTATATGCATGCTTTAGACCTTAAATTCATCAAATCACACTCTTTACATGCTTTACAAAATCATATACTTCTGTTACGCATAATCTAAGAACAACATGTATTTCATACTTCATAATACACAATATCAGAATCATCTTTATTTTCACTTCATTTCATACATTAGGACTTCAAAGACACACTTATAATATATTAATTATAATCAAATTCAACAAGCAAACACTGCCACCAAGAAGTGGAGCATACCAATCAATTGCAATTTATAAATACAATTATACCCTAAAAGAAACTAAACATTTAACAAAACCATTAACACCTATAACCACTTTCTCAATATTTAATCATAATATGTGCCTTTGGTCAGTATATAAATCATAATAACAACACAAGATGACCAAAATTTATACCCTACCCGAACATATTCATTTAACCCATTTCTTAAGCAAAAAGTTTGAAACATACATAAACATGTGTTCATTGGGGTTTTGACATTAAAATAACAAATTCATATTAGAAGAAACACATTTGAATCAATTAAACACTTTTATTCTTAGACTCACGCTTAAAATAAAAGATATAAGGAAGTAGAGTTTTAAAACCTTTTCTAAAATCTTTTGGAAATGGACACTTTAATAAACGAAGGTTCAAGGATGGATACAACACCTCGATGAGAACGAAACCAACTAATCTTTATGTGGATAAACACGTCCAAATCATCCCTCCTTAACCTCCTTGAGTCTTATATCAAACAATGACTTTGATAGAGAGTTATAACGGAGAGGGATTTGGCGTTTTTGGAAATGAGGTTTAAAATTATATCTTAGGGTTTGAAATACTTTAATATACCTATATAACCCTATAAATGACTTCCTAGGTTCCTAAAAGACTTGGGTGAATTTAGCAATTACTCCAAGTCAGTAGAGTGAGTTAATAGCTTTTGGAGCAGTCTTAGAGACCGACCAACCAACGAACTGTTTGTCAACCAACGGCCCATTGGTGGGGTCTCGTTTGTTGAGACATGGCCTCAATTAGGAACATACCATTCTTCCTCACAGGTCAGGTAAACGTCCATGGTCGACGGACTGTTGTTGCCCCAATGGATCGTCCCTTGGGTCGTCATTTGGTCACTATTTGGCAGTTTCATGTGAAGAGGTGGGGTCCTCTTCTAGGTCCCCCCATGGTTCCGTGGTGAGGTCATGCACAAACTTTAAACCCCTAAATATAGTTCTGGAGGTCTTATAAACATCCCTCATAAATTTCAGTTATAACGAACACGTAAAACTCACTCAAACACATGAAGACACACAACCACTTCCTAAGACACACTCTCCTAACATCATAGACGTTCTTGGTTGCTTCACCTCAAAACTTCACACACTTCCTAAGAAATCAATGTAACTCATTTTAACAAAAAATGTTAATCAATAAAAAATCACGAATGTCTAGTACACCTTCATTCGTTTTAGGGCGCTACATTCTCCCCCGCTTAAAATAACATTCGTCCTCAAATGACACTAAAACTTCAAGACCATCAAGAAATTTAGTACAAACAGAAAAAAGAGTAAAATTATGGTCAACATACTCAAAAATCAAAGAATAAACTAGCAAGGAGCATCATTCCATATTTTTACACACTATCAACAAAGGAAACTTTTGCAAAACATCACAACTTCAAAATTCACGCTTTTCTTTCTTTTATTGAGGATCTAATCTTCCAACATTAATAATGCTAATATACAACACTATTACACACATTGAAACATCAATCAAAGACATTTATTTTTTTCAAATTTCGCAAAAGTTATAGTGAACATAACTAAAACACTGCCAAACATGTAAAAAAATTTCAAAAATTCATTATTCAAGCAATTCATCAAGATGGCATGATAATATGAAGTATAAAACTATATAAAATCATATAATAACATAAAAACAACCACCATAAAGATTCAAAACTTACCAGGGCTATCAACTCCAGATTAGTTATCCTTCCTAGCTCCCATCCTTTAGGAAGGGTTCTTCTTTGGAGAATTAGGGTCTAAGTAAGCTTCATTGACGTCTTTACCTCTTACTTTGATGCTAGGGAAGTCTGTTATCTTGTGGCCTTTGATAACACAACTAAAGTAACCAACCGTTCTGGCAACACATCTACCCGAATGTTGCTTCCCACAAGTACTGCACCTAGTCCTATAAAAAGTGTTGCCACAACCTTGGGAATTTTTTGTTGGAGCCTCATCCTTGTTTCCCAAGGAAGAATATCGGTGATAGATCCTCTAATTAGCTTTTTTGTGGATAGAATCATCCGACCTAGGCCTATTACCCTATTGTCTTATCTCCCTTATTGTCGACTCCTTAATTAGTTGTGCATACAACAAGATCCTAGAAATATCCATGTCATGAAGAAGTATTTCCACACAACACTCTTTCTCCAACAATCTTTACACTCCCATTGAAAAATTGTTCATCCTAGCCCTAGGGTAGGCTACCTCTTTTTGGGCATACTGAGAGAGTTGGATGAATTTGAAAGAGAACTCTTGCACACTAATTCCCCCTTGACTAAGTTTCATGAATTCATCCATCTTATTCTCCCTCCATTCTAGGGGAAATAACCTATATAGGAAAGCCTCTTTGAATTCCTCCCAATCAACCAGTCCTCTTTCTAAGGGTCTCTCACTCCTCCATTGCTCAAACCATACCTGAGCCACATCTTTGAGATGGTAAGCGGCTAAATCCACTTTCTCCCTAGGGATCACACCCATATCATCTACCACTTTGAATACCTTGTCAATGAAAACTTTTGGATCTTCATCAACCTTAGTACCATGAAAAGTAGGAGGATTCATCCTTATGAAATATCCAAATCTAGAAGCGGGAGTACTAGCATTAGGTTGGGGTCCAACTCCTTTGTTAGCTTGGGAAACAACGTGATTATTGATGACATGATCTTGAGCCGTCGTGAGTTGGTTCAAATTGATTATTTCAACCTTCAACTCCGCATTTTTTATATCTCTTTTAACAGAAGGTGTTTGAGGAATAGGAGGCAGTTGGGGCACTTGAAGCTCTTGAGGTTCCGGAGGAACTTGAGGTTGTTGAAGGGGAACCTCATCATTTTCTCCCTCTAGGAAAACAACAGCAAGTTGGTCAACAGGGGGAAGGATTCTCTCATTAGAAACACCTCTCTCCTTCCTTCTAGCGGTTGATATCCTCGTATTCATGTCCAATAAACACAAAGACAAGAGGCTTAGAAAACATACCTCATATGACTCAACTCTAAGGCATGAAATTATAATAGTGAATAAAGTTAAACTTCTATCATCTTATGGAATCTTATCCATGGATGTTTCGCAACTCACACTAATGACTAAGATACTACTACATGTGGCTTGTGATTCTATGAGATTGTAAACTATTTCACATAAACTTGTGCTCTCATAACAAGTCTTTGACGACCCAAAAGTACCCCCTTTAAAGTTAGGCAGAACCCTTGGGTAATGACTAGACGTACTTGACCCTTTGGGGTCTTGTACAATTCATTTCACAATTGTTCATTCCATAAGATATAAAAAGTGGTGAAGAATTAAAACTTTTCAAGACAATTAATAAAAAGCTAATCATTCATAACTATTTAGAGAATCTCATGGTCACAAGACAACTTAAAGACACAATATAATATCTTAAGGACACGGACCTTTACATTTAAAGCATAATACATAATAAGTCTTAATATTAAAACTAAGAAAACTATAAACTATGTACTCCAATATATTAGGATACACCAAATCTTGAGTGAATAGATTTCCCAAGCTTAGCCTTCAAAACATCCAAAAATCATCCAACACATAACTATAGAGTATATAAAAGTATGGGGTAAGTAAAAAAACAGTGTACTAATTATGGCATATGAAAAAACATTAAAAAATTATGTTTTAGTAAAATCACATTTTTATGCCAATTAGGTAAAACATTAATGAATATAGGAATAAAAAAATAAAAGATTCATCATTTAACACTTAGAGAGGAATTTCTATAAATTTAACCAAAGATGAGCATTCACAGTTAACTTTAAAAATATATTAAAGTAAGTCATTTTGCACATTTACAATGAGATATCATAATTCTAAGGGACTAAACTTCTAAGGCCAAGAAAACAGGAAATAAACTCATCTCCGTAGGAGTTTTCCTATCTAAGGACTATCCTATAACTCAACGAAGTAACACATGACGTGAGTAAGCATATGTCTCCTTCAATACAAACAATTGATATCCTAAAGACTACCCCTTTTTGGCTTAATGACCTTGGGAGAACAAGCCCCCACTCAATGACAAGACATTTGAAGAACACCCAAACAACCCACCAAGACTTCCCTTTATGAATGCCTATTAAGTAGCGTCCCATACCGCACAACCTACACTAAATAAGACACACTTTCAGAAGGCTTGGCACCAAGACTCCCATTTCGGGAGGTCTACATAGTGCAATGGATAAATAGCGTCTCATTCCACTACCTATCCTAAGTAGTATGTTCTTAAAGTAAACTTAGATCATTTAATTAACATAAGGCTCACTAAAACTCCCCTTTTGGAATGCATACATAGTGCAATGGATAACTAACGTCCCATTCCACTACCCATCCAAAGTAGTACACTATTTTAGAATACTTGCCATTTTCATTTTTTTTTGTGGGAGTTAGATTAATAGACATAGCCCATGATATCTAGATATTGAATCCCAATATTAACCCCTATAAGATAATGGATCCTCACTTTCCTAGAGTAAGGTCATTCTTTTTAGATTTTTCATGGATTTGCCAATTACTACACTTATGTGGGTGCATAGTTAAGGGATAAGGAGATTGATACTATGTAACTCATTCTAAACTAACAAGGAGTACTCATATCAAGAGGTACATCGGCATACAACATCTTAACTCACGAAGTGTAACCACCTCTTCTTGATATCCTCTTGGTGCTAGACATAACCCAACATATTCTAAACATATTATATACTATAGTTTAAGGATAACTAGTGAACACAACATCTCAACTCACGAAGGGAACTCAGCCTCCGACCTATCTTAGAAAGCTCTTAGGATGTAGTGAGGTTTTTACTAAACACATCATCTCAACACACGAAAAGTGTCCACCTCAAAACTCTTGTATTTACTTAACTTACCTTCATTCATTCACTTAAGTGTGTGTGTTTACATTTGAGCACACCTTGCACATAAGCATTATTTTATTGACATTTAACATATGTACATGCTTTACACTTCAATTCATCAAATAACACACTTTACATGTTTCATAAAATCATATATTTCATTTAGGCATAATCTAAGCAAAACATGTAATTCGAGCTTAATAATACACAATATAGGAACAATATTTATTGTGACTTCACTTCACACATTACGCCTTGAAAGCATCTCTTACAATACATACTAAGTATAATCAAAATGATCAAGTAAACACCGCAACCAAGAAGGTGGACCATACCATTAAAGAGCAATTTATAATGACAATTATACACTAAAAGCAACTCACCATTTAACCAAACCGTCACCACCTATAACCAATGTCTTAATATTTAATCATAATAAGTCCCTTAGGAAAGTATCTAAATCATAATAACAACAAAAGAAGACCAAAGTTCATACCCTACACAAATGTGTTCATTTAAACCATTTCTTAAGCTAAAAGTTTGAAATATAAATAATCAGAATTAATAAGGGATTTTACATTTACTAATGAATTCATATTAGAAGAAATAGATTTGATTCATTTAAACACTCTTACAATAAGACGAATTCTTAATGTCAAAGATATAAGAAAGTAGAGTTTGGAAACTATTTTTGAAATCTTTTGGAAATGGCTCCTTGAATGGAAGAGGGCGCAAGCATGGATACCTTACCTCAATGAGAAGGAAACCCACTAATTTTTTGGTGAATAAACACTTCCAAACTAGCCCTCCTTTCCCTCTTTGAGTCTTAGGTCCAATGATGGAAGATGATTTTTTGTTTTAGGAAATGAGGTCTAAAATTAGGAATTACACTTTGAAATAATTTAATAAACCTAAATATCCCTTAAACTAATTTCCTAGGTTCATAAAATACTTGGGGTTAATTTATCAAACACCCCAAGTCATTATAGGGAGTTGACAGAATTTGGAAAAGTATCACAGACGGACCAACCAACGGACCGTTTGTAAACAAACGACCCGTTGGTGGGGTCTTATTAGTTGAGATATTGCCTTAATAAGGAGCAGGCCATCCTTCCTTGCAAGTCCAATCAACGTCCATGGTCTACGGACTGTTGGTTGACCAACGTACCGTCCCTATGGTCGTCGTTCAGTCACTGTTTGGCAGTTTCTTACAAAGAGATGGGATCCTCTTCTAGGTCCCCTCGTGGGTCCTAGGTGGGGTCGTACCCAAATGTTAAACCCCTAAACTTATTTTTCTAGGTTATAGGAACATTCCACATCTATTTGGATTATAATGAAAACTTAAAACTTACTAAAACACATGAATATAAACAAGCACTTTCTATGACACACCTTCTGAACGTCATGGACGTTCTTGGTCGTTTGACCTCCAAACATCACACAATACCTAATAACATCAATGTAACTCATGTTAACACAAAATTAACTCAAGAAACAATTACGAAGATCTAGTTCACCTTTGTTCATTTAGGGCATTACATAAGACTAGAAGCCCCACTAACATCACATAACAACATCAACAATATCATTTACACAAGGCAATTCAAAACTTCAATTGCAACACATATGGATCATCAATACATTATGAGGAAATATCCTTCTCAAAACAACAAGAGCTTAACATAGAATGTATGAGCATAGGTTTAACTTACCAACATGCTATATATCCTTTCATGAAGACACACCATATAAAAATGCACAACATAACTCAAAATAAACAAAAGAGCAAACTTGAAAATTTTCAAGTGAATTAAGCATGTGTCATTGTACTTCACTCTATCTACATACAAAATTTCACATTTTACAAAACATCGCAAAAAAAAAGAAACTTTAATTTTTAGTTATTATTTTCATTATTATTAGAAACAACTAACCTTAGTTATCAAATCGATGAGGGTCACGGGACTTGATATCGGCCTCGGTTTCTCATGTTGCACCCTCAACAAGGTGATTCTTCAATAACACCTTTACGAAAGCCACTTCTTTATCCCTCAATTTATTTACCTTCCTATAAAGGATTTGAACCGCAACTTCCTCATAAGAGAGTTTATCTTTCACACCAAGACCCTCAATAGTAGGAATAGACTCAGGATCACTAATACAATTCATAAGCATGTTAACATGGAAAACCGGATGAAACGAAGCCAATTAACTAGGAAGGTTCAATTCATTAACCAATATTAAAACATAATGAGGACTCCACTTCCCTTTCTCGGCAAAATCTAACCACCCCATTCATAGGAAAAATTTTTAAAATGTACTTTATCCGATAGGAGACCTACACCTCCTGCCATACAAGGATCATAAGGAGACATAGATAGGATGAATGGAAACTATTATTGTTAGAAAACTCCACCAAAGGAAAATTCTTGTTCCAATTTCCCTCGAAATGAATAAACAATCCCTAAGAATATCCTCAAGGGTTTGAATAGTGTGCTCCGCTTGACCATCTGTTGGGGGATGAAAAGTGGTTCTTAGATTCACCTTAGTACCCTACCCTTCTTTTAATGATCTCCAAACCTAAATGTGAATTGTTCTACCCTATCTGATATGAAGGATAATGAAATATCATGGTGACACACAATCTCATGTATGAAGATCGTTGCATAATCTTCCACCGGATAAGTAGCCTTTATGAGAATAAAATGAGCGGACTTGGTCAACCAATCAACAATAACCTATATAGAGTCATATTGCTTTTGAGCCCGAGACAAACCTACTACAAAATCCTTATTTATGTCTTCCCACATCCAAGTAGAAACTTAGTTTTGATGTAGTAATCCACCCATCTTTTGATGTTCTTCTTTCATTGGTTTCCAATTTCGATACTTAGCAACAAACTATGTTCTGTCCTCTTTAAAACCTTCCCACCAAAATACTTCCCTAAGGTCATGGTAAATTTTTTGTTGAACCCGGATGAATGGAGTAACGGTACCCATGGGCTACCTGTACGATCCGGTTATCCAACCCATCTACATTGGGAACACACAATCTTCCTTGATAGCTCATGACACCATCCCCCCCGCCAAGGAAAATGATTTATTAAGCTTACAAAGAACTAATTCTTGTACGAATGATGACTCGGAGTAATAATGGAACATAAAACCACAACTCGACGAATCTTCAAACCTCACAACAAATCTAGCTAATCTATGAACATCCTTTACTAGGTCTTTCTTGGATTCATCTATATGTGCCATAATACCCATGGATAAATGATTTAGAGCATCTGTAACCACAATGGCCTTGGCGGGGTGATAGAGAAAACTCATGTAGTAATCTTTCAACATTTATAATTACCTTCTTCGTCTTTAACTCAACTCCTTTTGGGTAAACACATATTGGTGACTCTTATGATCGGTATAAACATCAACATGGACACCATACAAGTAATGCCTTCATATTTTCAAGGATAAAACCATAGAGGCTAATTCAAGATCATGATTTGGGTTTTCTCATGTACCTTAAGTTGTCTAGAAGCATAGGCTACCCCCTTCCCATGTTGCATAAGAACACACCCTAAATTAACTCAGGATGCATCACAATACACAACAATACACATTGTACCCTCCAGTAAAGTCAGCATCATAGCGGAAGTAAGCCTATCCTTCAAGATTCAAAAACTTCTCTCACATGCCTTCGACCACTCAAATTTCTTAATCTTTTGGGTCAAAGTAGTCAAGGAAGATTTAATTGATGCAAAACCATCCACAAACCTCTGATAATAACCCTCTATAAACTAGAAACTCTTGTGTCAGTTTGAGTCAATGGTATAAGAAATGTTTTCACCGCCTTGGTCTTTCTTAGATCAACCTTAACTCCCGCACTAGAGATGATATGACCAAGAAATGCTACCGACTTTATTCAAAACTCATATTTGTTATATTTGGAAAATAATTAGTTCCCCTTAAATACTTGAAATACCACCCTCAAATGGTTCATGTGGTCACTCTTATTTTTTGAATATACCAACATGTCATCAATGAAGGCAATGACAAATGAATCTAGGAAACTTTGAAACAATCTAATGATGAGATCCATAAACTCCGTCGGAGAATTCGTTGGACCAAGGAACATTAATAAGAACTCATAGTGACCATATCTAATCTAAAATGTAAACTTTAGTGTATCCTCACCTCTCACCCTAAATTGGTTATTCCGTAATAACAAGTCAATCTTAGAAAAGTAGCTTGCCCCTTGGAGTTGATCAAAGAAGTCGTCAATCCGAGGGAGATAATACTTGTTCTCAATAGTGACTTTATTGAGTTGGCGGTAATCAATGTAAATCCGATGGGATCCATCTTTCTTCTTCACAAATAAAACCAGAGAGCATCATGGAGAAAGACCAGGTCTAATGAAGTTCTTCTGTAGTAAATCATCGAGTTGAGCCTTCAATTCTTTCGATTATGTCGTATCCATTCGATAAGAAGAAATTGAAATGGGATTTGTATCCAATAACAAGTTGACATAAAAATCAATATCCTGCTCGGGAGGAATACCGGGAAGATCATTAGGAAAGATCTCTTAAAATTCCCTCACTACGGGGACTGAATCAAAGAGAGGAATTTTGGAGTCCAGATCTTGGACTCTTATTATATGATATAAATAACCTTTAGAGATAATTTTCCATGCTTTCAAACAAGGGATGATACGACCTCTAGGAATAGAATATCCCTCATTTCATTCTAAAACGTGCTCATTTGGAAAGTTAAATTTCACCACCCTCATTCTACAATCTATAGAGGCAAAGCCAGCATGAAACCAATCCATACACAAAAATGATATGAAAATCAAGGATATCAAATTCTACTAACTCAACATAAGAAACTCTATTGGGCAATTGTATACGACAATTTCTATAAACCCTTTTTGTAACAATTGACTCACCCACTAGGTAGACAATATAAAAAGTTCATGCAAGATATCAAGAAAAATGTCAAATTTTTTAGCTTCTAGAAGAGTAACAAATGATACAGTAGCACCGGGATCAAGTATGACATAAACATCAACATAGAAGGATTTCAACATACCGGTCACCACATCGGGAGAAATAACTTGCTCACCCCTAGAGAGGAGCGCATGAACCTCACTTGAACAACTTTCTTGAGCATGACCACAACTCTGTCTGTAACTCACTAGAGGCCCGAGAAAAAAAGAGAAGATGTGTACGAATGAGATATTCAGGGACAAGAAAAAGGAAAAGAATTAAATAAAGGAACTACTCTTGTCTTGGCCCCGCACATTTAGGAAATCCATAAACTTGTGCCAACTTTTACCATAACAAAAACAATTATTCGTTCCTTTAAGACAATCACCATAGTATTTCTTACCACACTCTCAACAAGTTGGCTTTTCGGTAGGTGAACTAGTACGCTTTCCCTTTTTACCCTAGCCTTAGAAAACTTAAGAGGAACTTTATTATAAACCCTCTTCATAAACCTAGGATTGTCTTGTTTCTCAAACTTTCCCTTTGAAGAACCTCCATCAAATGATTTTACCCTCTTTAAATCTCTACTCTCCCTCTTTGCCCTTGCCTCTTCTACATGTTGAGCATGAATCTTAAGATGAGAATTTTTTATATTATCGTGTAGCATAGCCGAATAACACTCCTCTTGAAAATCATCTAACACTCCCATAACAAAATGACTCATTTTATCTCAGGGATCGAAATCCAAAGAAGAAGCATATTTTTACAATTTTGTGAATTTCGAAGAGTATTCATGAACACTCATACCGCCTTGGCATATTGTCACGGGTGCACCTCTTAGAGGCCTATTGTGCCTCCATTGGACGTACCATGCCTGAGCCACATCCTTGAGTTGATACGTGGATTACTAGTCCTTCTCACCTGTAGAAAACCCTATAACATAGAGGATCTTGTAGATTTCATTGATGAACTCTTAGG
Source organism: Solanum habrochaites (assembly GCA_027704765.1). Lineage (NCBI taxonomy): Eukaryota > Viridiplantae > Streptophyta > Magnoliopsida > Solanales > Solanaceae > Solanum > Solanum habrochaites. The sequence continues at coordinate 22,448,060 of JAKWJA010002493.1, forward strand.
GATCTTCTTCAACTATGAACCTATAGAAAGTAGTGGGGTTCATCCTAGTGAAGTCTCTTAGACGAGAGGCCATGGTAGAAACTTGTTAATTTTCGTGGCGTACAATCTCCCGATTATCTTGGGCCATCATGGCTTGAGTTTGAGTAGTGGCGGTTTGTATTTTTGTAGTAATGGCTTGGGAGATTTGATAAACAACGTCCCTTAAGTTCTCATCAGTTAAAGGAGGAGAATTTGTCGGGGCATGGTCATCTTTCACATCTTCCTTAAGAGGAGGAAGTTGATCACCATGAGGAGGTCCTGCATTTGCAATCTCTTCTTCAAGTCTTCGTGCCACACTTTTTTTTGAATATTCATTGCCTATAATCACAATAAGAGGATTTTATGCAAGCCTATCATGTTAAGACTATAAAGGCATGAATACGAACCTACATAGACGTTCTTGAGAGACGTCACTTCAAAGATATGTAACCTCACACTCTTACACCATGTTTGTCACATACGGGAATACCCCTACACATAACCGGCGTCTTTGTCCTCTTTGAGGACTAAGACTAGTCTCTTAGCTTACATCATTATATTAATAGATAAAATTTAGCTCAACATATTACATCATTTCGTTAAATTTACTCGGAGGTTTACATATACATCAACATAAACATATTAGATATATATATATATGTCAAGTATACATAGACTCTTCATATAGGAAGATTACTTAGTCTTTTACTTTCATTGCACATAGGTATATAAAATATAACATAGTCATTATAGTCGTCACATCTCATAATAATTTAATAATAGTGTAATAACTTAGGAATAACCCATATATTAAAGTAAAATGCCTCAAATGGGTTATACGATGTTTCATATTAATGGAAATGAAAGAAACATAGAAGTGTTAAGCCTAAAGACTACATTGGCTAGATAAAGGCATAGCCCTCAGAAAGTGAGGACCTACCCTACTTGGATGATATAGAGATCAAAGTCTTCTTCAAGTCGTCTTCAAAATCACATCAACGACTAGAGCCTAAACTGTTGTGGAAAAGGAATAAATGTGGTTAATACACCACTACTACTATGTATGAGACCATATGCACACATACTTTGAAAAAAAGCTACGAAATGGGACATTTCATAAAGCATGCACTTTTCATTTAAAAACCATTATGCACATTAAACAAGACCATACCAAATCACTTACGCTTGTTCAGTAAGTCATAAGCATGAACATCACAAGAACAACAACATCAAGTCTATTCTAGTCAACACACAAAGAATACAGTTGAATACTTGTACAAGTAACTCAATCATCAAGTCATAGTAGTAACAAGCATGTATAAGAGTGCATTTCAACATAATCAAAGCAAGAAAAATTAACCATCAACCCCTATCAAGTCAACAAGTGCAATGACAAGGCAATTCCCCATAACCTTACTCAATCAAGTAATCCAAAAAAAATCATGACTAACATCCTACTTCATGTATTATAATATTTAAGAGTACATAACATCATACTTTAGCAATATACACCATCACATATTCATTTAGCATTAAAAGAGTTTTGATACGTAAGAACATCCTCCTAAGACTTTCTTCAAGTATAACTAGTGCGATGTTTAGGTAGAGTCCCATACCGTACCTAGAATAAGTTAAACCCCTTAGGACATCTTAGTAAGAGTTCAATACTTTAGTTTATTTTACTCTTTTGGAACATCTTTCCCTAACATACATAGACTACATGAGGTAATGTTGAATATGGTGTCATTGAACCCTACACTGAAAGAAGGTGGACTACTTTCCATGGTAGTACAAAAACATGAACATAGTAAATACATGGATCCACTATCTATAATTCCTATGGGGGCAACATAGTTCAAGAAATAAGAGATATACTTGGGACCCTCTTTATGCTACATGCATTATAGTATCAAATATCAAGAGTACATTATCGATTCTAATTTCTTTTTGTTGTAAGGGAAACTTCTCACTCTAGTTCACTCAGTGCTAAGCTAGAGTCCATTTTTGAAATGTCTTTATTAATCTATAATGCCTCTAAAATAACTTAAGTGGAGCTACATCCTAAAATGTTTATCATGATATTCTAAGTTGATAAATTTGAATAAAATATGGTATTGAGGCAGTGTGTAGAGTTTTAGGTGGATTGGAAGTTAAACGTAAAGGGATGACCAAAACATTTGACAACTAAGTAACCTATGTGACTCATATATGGTTATGTGCCTACCTGTATGTTTCATTATTTAAAAAGGCTCTTAAATGAATTAATTTGGTGTTTCTAGGTATTGAGTCACGTTTTGTGAAGTTTGGAGGTGAAACGTTCAAGAACGCCTATGACGTTCGAAAGGTTTGCCTTCAAACGACGTTTAGTGCCTTTGCATGTTTCATTGAGTTTTACGTGTTGTTTTTTGATGAAATTCATGTGAGAGGTCCTAAACTCATACAAAGGCATTTTTGGGTTGGAAACGTCTGGGAAAATATCCCGAAGTACCATCCAAGGGTCCTTGAGGAAGGACCCTTCATGAGTACCCAAGAATACCCAAGACAGCTCAAAACACGGAAGAAATCGATGCCCTATGGGTCAGTCGACGCCCCTTAGGTGATGTATCTTTGATGGAAACATAGGCGTGGGGAATCAGAGGCCAAAGACCAGCCTCAGTCCCAAACCACGGACCAGTAAGACGGTCGGTTGGTGAGGGGTTATGTCATCCATGGTCCTTCTGTCTGTGACGTTGTTCCTGCGCAGATTCACTGTAGGTTTAAAGGATGAAGTCTTCAATTCACCCCACGTCCTAATAATACTAAGGGTGATTACCTAGAGATGTTTAGGGTATTTTAAATATGTTCTTAAGTTTAGAACACTTACAAGATTTCATTCTTCAAAATCAAAAACCAAATTCCCTTAGAAGTTTTCTAGAACTCCATTGGAGGCAAAACTCAAGGAATATCTTGGATTGGAGAATTGAGTGGAGATTATTCATAAAATTGGAGGATTGTATTTATATAGGTTTAGTTTTTTATCCTTGAAACTCTATTCATCAAGGAGCCCAACTTTAAAAGAAGTTTTCTAAAGTGTTCAAACATGAGTTGTCAAATTTAATGATTTATCCATGGGTTCTTGCTTTGAATGTTAAATAAATGTATATTTATTTAATTATTAATTATATGATTTGAACTCAATTAACATATTAACCCATTTAATTTATGAACCCTAGTTTTGATAAATTTATGGGTTATGTGATTTGGACTTAATGTTTATGAATGCTAGAGTAGCTTTCCATGGTCTATTTTTTGATGTAATAATTGTATTGAATTTATATCTAGGTTGTACAATATTTGATGAATTTATAGTTAATTTACTTAGTTTAATTGATTATCATGGTGTTTATATTGAATTATTGGTTATGGCCATGGGTAAGGGCCTTATTGTAATTAATTGGATTGTTTAGCATAGGATTGAAATGTTGAGGATGGAGTGGAGATACGCTGCCCTAATTCCTTTTATTTTAGGTTAATTATACTTTAATTATGTTGTGATTGTTATGTTCCATTTATGGTTTCGGTGTTATGTGTTTTACTTTCAATGGATATGTACTTGTCGGCAATACTTTATGGAATATGATGATCGTGGCCTTGTCGGCACTACTTGAAGTATTATGATGATTTGTGTATTTGAGTATGTGAAGTTGGATAATATTTATCTCCATGATAAGTAATGTGAAAGTATATGTGTTCTTTTATTGATGCTATTTAGGTGATCATGTCAGACTATGACTATGTCTTTATGTGTATAGTCTTAGGGTTGATGCATAGTTATTTCTACTTGACTATATGAGTTTATGATGGTCATATAAATGATTAAATGGTAGTGTATATGATGAAATAAAGATGATAATGATTATTTCTATGTACTTCTAGAATGACATGTAATATGTGTTAAAGTGAAGTATGATGCGTCTTGTCTTAGTTGACTTGTGTCGTTTACTTGATTTATGTAGGAATGTAAATATGAGGTGTCTTGACTTAAGATAATACATTCTCTTAGTCTTGTATGTGTGAATGATATGAGACCTTAAATGAAGTTAAGAGAGTCATTTATGTGAAACCTTGAACCTAGTGGTAAGGTTATCAATGTTTAAGTCGAAAGCCATAGTGGTATCCTTCAAGTAAAGGAATGATAGACTTAATGTTAATTGTATGTAAATACATTACCTCAATCCTTAGGATAGTCATTATGAGCTTCTTGTGTCCTCGTAAGGTATTCCCAATAAACCTCTTTTATACGGTAAATGTGATTGGGTTATGAACTTGATATCAAACCCCTTTATATGAACCTTTAATGTGAATTACTGTATGAGAACAAAGGGTAGCACTGAGTTAGTATGGTAAGAGAAGTAGCTCAAGTTAAATGATAAGACAAGAGTACAAATAACTTCCTTCATATTCCTTAACCATGTGCCTACATGGGATGTGTCTATGTTCTACCATTTGCAAGTAGAACACCCTTATCGTAGTAGGTTAGAACTCTGATTCAATGTCTATCTATCATGGTATATATCTGTTATTGCATATTCTAATCATACGGGATACCTGTTAGCATTAGAGATGTTCTATGAGGTTTAAGTTGTTGTATGGGATGCTAACTATACATTGCACAATAGGATTTGAAGGTGTTAGTTAGAGTCTCTAGATCTTCTCCAAGACCATTACTTGAATGTTTTTATGTGATGAGTAAGTCTTTAATGAACTAATAAATGTAATGACTTAAATTAAGAAAGTATGTTATATGATAAATAGTTACCTAGAGTAGTTAAGGGCTGTCTTTTTAAACTGTTAAGGGGGCATAGGAATGGTCACTTTGTATATTACCTAGATTAGTCTTATGAATGAGTATAGTTAGGGAAGATGTTGATTGTGTGGACATGATCTAAGCCTTAGGTAGACTTAAGAATTATTTAGGTAGTATTGAAGAGTTCAATCAATGACATTATCTTATTGATTTAGTTAAGTAAGTCTTTTGATAGCGTTTGGGAGAAGAATTCCATATTACCTATGTTTGTTGTATTTGTAATTGTGTATAACTCATTATAGGTTGTCTAAAAGATCAATTAGGTATACCTAGAGATGCAGTATGGAGGTATCTCTTTATATTACCTAAGTGAGTCTTAGGATAGATTTAAGTAAGGGAATTTGAGGCTATCAAGTGTCTAAGAATAACAAGAGAACTTCACTATGATCTTCACTGTAACAGTTACAACTAGTCACTGTAAGATGATATAGTTAACTCGAAGATACCTTTAAAATGAGTTAAATTTCTTATATGTTATCTTATGCATTTCTAAGGTGGTAAATGTTATGTTTAATATAATATGATATTTAAATGAAAAATATGAATATTTCTAATAAATGTTTGTTTTCATGATTTTATGCATTATTCCATACTTAGTACATGTGGTTGTACTAATTCCATGCTTTTATCTATTTATATAGTGGTGGGTAGGTAAGGAGCTTTTGGGAAGAAAGACTTGGATCGTCGCATCATTCAAGTAAACTTGAAGTATATCCTCATTTGACTCGAGGGCATAGATGTGTTTTATAACTTTTTTTTCTAAGTATTGAAATAGATTAAGTATTTCTATATTTTTAAGTATGGGCTGTCTATTCTCGTGTCAAAGCTTTGATGATATTGATACTTAGTATTTCCTATGTCTTTTATATGAAAGTGTTCTTAATGACTTATAAAATGCTTATGAAAAATTTGAATATGCACTACTTTTCATATGCTATATGTGATGAACGATATGAAAGAGCTTGTACAAGACCTCTGAGAGGTCCAGTACGCAATTTGCATTTCGAGAATGTCATATCATTTAGGGAGTGGTTTCGGGATGTGACAAACTTCATATCATAGAATAGATTATGAAAGTAGTCTTAGGAATCAAAAGTCTCATGAAATCACATCTAGTAGAGTCTTGACCATCACTGTGAGTCGCGACACATCTATGGGCGAGAGGCTATAGGACGATAGAGTTTCCCTTCTTTTTCTACTCCTATGTTGTACCGTAGAGTAGAAGTTATGATTACTCTTTTCTTATGGTTTTCCTTTTGTTTCTAGGAAGATGTTTACGAGGAGGACACCAGCTAGGAGAGTTGAGGAGAATGATGTGTATGAGGAGATTCCTCCTCAAGTTGTGCAATTAAGGTGCTCAAGTGCCTCCCAAAGGTGATCAAGTCCCTATTTTGAAAGGAGGTAATGATGTTCCAGTTTTCCCTTGGAGTTGATTAATAGAGATATTAGAGAGGATTTGTCTGCTTTAGCATGATTCGTGGCTACTGAATCGAATTTGAGTATAGTGTCTAGGGTGAATGTTGTGGGAAGCAATATGAAGTCTAGGTTGAGAGACTATGTGAAGATGAATCCTCCTACCTCTATTGTCTCTAAGGTGGGAGAGGATCCCAAGAGTTTCTAGATGTTGTATTCAATGTTATCTAGATATGCCCCATCCCTTGTGTCTAATCTGAGGGATGATATGAGTAGGTTCGTTACGCATGTCATCAATCTAGTGAGAGAGGAATGTCGTATGGACATGCTACATGATTATATGGCCCTAGTTAGACTCATGGTGTATGCGCAATCAATAGAGTAGTCTAAACTTGTAAAGATTGCTACGAACTTAAAAAGAGGTGGTTCAAGTTATGCAGGTCAACTTAGATTTGAGAAGAGGGCTCAAGGTCAATAAGAACCTTTTAGTGCTAAGGTTAAGTTGGAGAAAGGAGGTGGTTCTAAAAATGGAAGAACTACTTTTTCACTTGTGAGTCACTATAGAGAATCCTAAGGCGTACCAGGAGTTGCTTTCGTTGTGGTAAATAAGGACACAAGGTGAGAGACTGTCCTACAATTTCTTTTATAGTAAGATAGGGTAAGGTAGTAGCTCCTAATGTTCCAAAGTACGATTCTTCAAATAAGGGAAATTTCTATGCACTTTAGACAAAAGGAGAAAAATTGAAAGAGGATGAGAAATGATGATAAGTTCTTGTGTTTGTTTAGTGGTATGAGCTACTTCTATGTGTGGGAGCATGGTGAGTAAATGATTTTTGATTGATTGTTTCATTTTTTCTATTCAAGTCAAGCTTGAGAGTAGAAAGTCATAGAAGTATGTTGCATGTTGCATTGTGTTTAGGGGTCTTGGTTGAAATTGAATTTCATTGGTTCCTTGAATTGTGCATTTTATTTACGTTATGATTATGTTTTAAGATGTTTTTATGTTTTTTTATATCATAGTAGCATGTTTCTATCATAAATTGCAAAAAAGTTGCATTTTTGGAAAAATTGCATAATTCACTGTAAAGAGTGCATGCTCAATGTGATACATTGAAAAATTGACTAATTCATTATTTTATCTAAAATTGTTTTAATGTTGTTACAAAAAATGTATACGAGCATTATATTGAATATAAAAAGAGTTTTTGCAATTTGGAATGAAGGATGTGAGTTCTATAACATAATAAGTTGTAGATTTGTTTCTAGTTTCTTTTTGTATTGTGATTCTCTTAATTAGGCGAAATTGATGTTTTCCTAGGTGTTTGTATTGTATAATGTGTTATATTATATGTTCATGAGTTACTAATTAAATCTCTTTTCTTGGAAATGTTTGAAGAGTGGCGATTATAACACCTTTCGAATAACATTAGTGGAGATAGATCCTAACATGGTTGTTTTTATGGTCTAAGGTCCTCAATTTGTCTAAAATATGATATTGAGGCAGTGTCTTGAGTTTTAGGTGCATTGGAAGTTAAACATCAAAAGACCAGCAAGACGTTCATTGACTATGTCACCTATGTTCCTCAAATGTGGTTATCTGACTAATAGGGTCTTTCATGAGTTAATAAGTTCCTTAAATTAGTTATTATGGTTTTTATAAACAGTGTGTCACGATTTTTAAAGTTTAGTGGTCAAATGTTCAAGAACTCCCATGACGTTAGAAAGGTTTTCCTTGAAGCGACCTTCTGTGTATTGCCATGTCTTTTTGATCTTTACCTATTCGTTTTGGTTTAAATTAATGTGGGAGGTACTAAATTCGTATACGAGCATGTTTGGGTTTGAAACGTTGGGGCAAACATTCCCAAGGACCATCCAAGTGTCCTTGAGGAAGGACCCTTCATAAGTGCCCAAGACCACCCAAATCACGGAGGCAATCGGCGCCCCATAGGTTAGTTCTCATCAATGGAAACTTAGGTGTGGGGAAGGAGAGGCCAAAGACAAACCTCAATAAAAGACCGCGGACCAACAGGATGGTCCGTTGGTCAAGATACGAGCCGTCGATGGTCCTTACATCTGTGAGGTTGTTCCTGCGCAGCTTCACTGTAAGTTCAATGGTAAAGATTTAAATTTACCCCACGTCCAAATAAAAATTAGGGTGTTTACTTAGGGATATTTTGGTTATTTCAAATATTTTTAAAACACTAGAACACTTAGAAGATTTCATTCTTCAAAATAAAAATCCTAATTCCCTTAGAAATTCTCTAAAACTCAATTGAAGACAAACTCAGGAAGGGCTTGGATTGAAGAATTTAGTACAGATTCTTCATCAAATTATTATATTTATTGATATATGTTTTTTAATACTTGAAACTTTATTCATCAAGGCGCCAAACATTAGAAGAAGTTTTCTTATGTTTTTAAAGATGAATTGTCCAATTTTATGATCTATCCATGGGTTCTTGCATTAAAGATTTTAAAGAACTATATATTGATTTAATTGTTATAAATGATATAATTTTAAATAAATAAACCTATGAACCCTATATTTTGACTACTTTATGGGTAAAGTTATTTGGACTTAATGGTGATTAATTCTTCTTTAGTTTTCTATGGGCTGTTGATTGATGTAGTAGTTGTATTGAATCGATATATAGGTTTTCTTAGATTGATGAATTTATATTAAATTGACTTATTTTAGTTGTTTATGATAGTATTTATATTGAAATATTGGTTATGACCATGGGTAAGGGCCTTATGGTATTGCATTGGATCGTTTAGCATTGGATTGAAGTGTTGAGGATGGAGTGGTGGTACGCTGCCCTAATTTCCTTTATTTTATGGTAATTAGACCTCAATTATTTTGTGATTGGTATGGTCCACTTATGGTTGTGGTGTTATGTGTTTTACTTGCAATCTATATGGCTTTGTCGGTGCTACTTCATGGAATATGATGATCATTGCCTTGTCGGCACTACTTGAAGTATTATGATGATTTGTGTAGTTTATTATGTGCAGTTGTATGATATCTATCTACATGAGAATTAATGTGAAAGTATATGTGTTCTTCTATTGATGCTATTTGGGTGATCATGTTAGACTATAACTATGTCTTTATGTGTATAGTTTTAGGGTTGATATATGTGAAATCTGTGAAAATGAAATTTGTTATGTCTCGTCTTGGTTGACTTGTGTGCCTTACTTGATGCATGTACGAAAGTAAATATGAGATGTCTTGACTTAGGATGTTAAAGCCTCTTAGTCTTATATATATGAATGACATGACACCTTAAATGAAGTTAAGAGACTCCTTTATGTTAAACCTTTAACCTAGTGGTAAGGTTATGAATGTTGAAGTCGAATGTCGTAATAGTATCCTTCAGGTAAAGGAATGATAGACTTAAGGTTGATTGTCTGAAATGGCATCCCTTCAATCCTTTGGAAAGTCATTATGAGCTTCTTGTCACCATTGTAATGTAGCCCTAGTGGACCTATTTGGTACTGTGAAATTGATATGGAACCCCTTTATATAAACCTTTAATGTTAATTTATCTATGAGAACAAATGGTAGAACCAAGTGAGTATGGTAAGGGAAGTAGCTCTGGTTAAAGAATGAGAAAAGATTACAAAGCACACCCTTCATAAAGGATGAGACAAGATTACAAAGCACACCCTTCATATTCCTTAACCATGTGACTACTTGGGATGTGTCTAAGTTCTAACATAGACAAGTAATATACCCTCATCAGAGTAGGTTAGAACTCTGATTCCATGTCTAGCTATCATGGTCTATGTCGGTTATTTCCTATTCTCATCATATTTGATACCTACTAGCATTATAAGAGTTCTATAAGGTTTAGGTTTTTGTATGAGATGTTATCTAGACTTTGCACAATAGGTTTTGGAGGTGCTAGCTAGAATCCCCAGGTCTTGTCCCAGACCATTACTTGAATGCCCTTATGTGATTGTTGAGTCTTTAATAAACTAGTAAATGTAAGTACTTATGTTAAGAAAATATTTTAAATGAATAAGTACTTACGTAGAGTAGCTAAGGGTGGTCTAGTTAAGGTATGAAGGGGGCATAGGAATGGTCCGTTCGTATCAAACCTTGATAAGTCTGATGAATTACTCTAGTTAGGGAAAATTTTGAATGCGTGGAAATTATCTAAGCCTTAGGTAGTCTTAAGGATTATTTAGGTAGTTTTGAAGAGGACAATCATGGATGTTATTTTCTTACTTTAGTTAACTAAGTCTTCTGACAGCTTTAAGAGGAGAATGTTCTTTGATTTATTTGTAAGTGTGCTTAACTCATTATAGGTAGTTTTAAGGATCATTTAGGTTTCCTATAGAGGATGTATGGGAAGTTTTTATTTCTCATACTTAAGTGAGTCTTAGGATAGATATTAGTGAGAGAATTGTAAGCTAGGAAGTGTCTATGAAGAAGAGAACTTCAATGTGACCTTCATTGTAACAATGAGAACTAGCAACTGTAAGGTGACATAGTTCACTATAAGATACCTTTGAAATAAGTTAAATTTATTAAATGTTATTTTTTTAGTTTCTAAGGTTTTATATTGTATGCTTATGATTATGATATGATATTTTAATTAAAAATATGCATATTTCTAATAAATGTCCTTTTTCATGATTTTATGCATTACGCCATACTTAGTACCTATGGTTGTACTAATTCCATGGTTGTATCTATATCTATAATGGTTGGTAGGTGAAGAGCATTTTCGAAAAAAGACATATATTGTAGCATCATTCAAGTGAAGTTGAAGTATGTCCTCATTTGACTCGAGGGAATTGATGTCTTTTATTTCGAAGTATTGTTATAGCTTTAGTATTTTTATATGTTCTTAAGTATTATTGTGTCTAAGCTTTGATGAGATTGAGACTTAGTATTTCCTATGACTTTTATATGAAAGAGTTTTGAAAGACTTATAGAATGTTTATGAATTTTTTTATTTACGTACTACTTTTCATAAGTTATATGTAATGAACGTTACAAAAAGGCTAGTACAAGACCTCTGAGAGGTCAAGTAAGCCGGTTGCATTCCATGAATGCCATGTATTTAGGGTGTGTTTTTGGTATGTGACATAATTATCAAATTTTTTTGTTGGTCATATGGTCTAACCCTTGTATAACATCATCATCATCACAGCTCAATGAGAATTACATGAGTGTAGTCCTTTAATTACAATTAATATAGGTGAGGTTAGAACGCTAAAATTATCATATCATGATAAGAAACATTGGTAAATCATTCACCATCATTATAACATTTACATCTTAAACCAACATCTCACGAATAATAGTTAACACATTTCAATTCAACATTATACCATCTTATCAATCCTAATACAACACATTCTTCAATATAACATCATGAATTAATAACAATTAATCACAATTTTAAAGCAATGGATAGGGATCATAAGAGTTACCAAGTCTCCTTAAGTGTTAATCATCAAGGTCTTACCACAAACCCTCAAATTCAACCCAATTTTGGTATAAATCATCATAATTCAATAACTATTGTGATCAAAAGACTAGAAGAATTACTACATAAAAATTCAATAATAGCTCATAGTAAAATACAAGATACTTAGGTCAATTCAAAACATAAATCATAACCTATATCAGCTTCTCAAGAACTAGAATGAACATACTATGATTATTCCTAATTTATTTTAACAACATCATATAGTAATAATTCAACCAATAACAAAGTCAATTGAACCAATACAATACAATTCATATCAAGATCAAAACCTAGGGTCAAGGGATAGAGGTCATTTAAAAAAAAACAAATCAAACCATCAATATATGTCATAATAGAGTTACAATAAATGTTATTATATTATTAATATTCAGAATAAAACATAAATAAATTAATTTATAACATAAATTTCGAGATTGGATGAAACCCACATGAAAACTCAACTTTTGAAAATCAAATAGATGGAACTCTTTCAGGGAAGTGGTGATTAAGGTGAATTAGATTCCATTACTTACTTATTGATGAAGATTTTTGGAGGAAATTTACCTTTTTCAGACCTTAAATCATCCCCTGGCTTGGTCTTCAATGAAGTCTTCCCTAGAGATAGAAAGAAGGGAGAAGGAAGAGAGTATTGTTTTGTGAGTTGTTATTAGTCTAATGGGGTTGGGATTTTTATATAGGGTGTTTAATAACATAATTAGGCTTCCCTAAACCAATAAATAACCACATAAAACCTTAATTAATCATTTGAAACTAGTTAAAAACGTACAGAAAATTACAGTGACCACAAACGACCGCACGATTGATGGATCATGGGTCAATCGACGGCCAATGTGCCCTTCCGTGCTGCACATCACCGTCTTGGTAAGATACTATGAAAAATGAACCCTCCAGTATTTTGGATAAGTGACCATCGACGGTGGCATTGACGCGACGTTAATTCACCAATGGCCCGTTTGTGGCATCCGTTGGTGACACTGTCTTTTGACAGCTTTTGCTCGCTCTTACAACGGTCCATCTGAAGTTCCATAGGTTTGTCCTTGGAGATTCGTACCCAGAAGTTTTGATCATGAATCAACTTAAATACATGTTAGACACCATTCAATCTTTTTTCATCATTTTTGACTTCTGAATCTAGTCAAATAGGATAAGGCACGCTAATACCTCCTTGAACTAGTTTCCGGACATAATGGACGTTTTTCTTTCTAGACTTCCTAAATTACTTATAATTATTTTAATGGACCGTAAAACAGTGGGTAGACCTTATGACACTTATGTTAGGCTCTAGAACATTTCAATGATTTTCGAAGTGATACAGATATTCCTCCTATTGTAATGATGAGCCTTTTGTGTGGTAATTGAAGTTTTGAATTTCCTTGTATCACTGATATGGTGATGTTGTTATCTTTTATTGTTTTTTGGGCTTTTAGTCTTGATTCTATTCATTCCTTCAATAAAAATATAGTGACATTCGGGGACATATGTTCTTATAGGTGATAAAATAATACTTCGAAAATCCAAGACGTGTTCTAGAGCCTTACATAAGTTTCATAAGGTTTAGAAATTATTTGAAGTTCCATTTTAATGATTATAAGTAATTTAGGAAATCTAAAAAATAAAACGTCCAAGAAAGTACATGACGTTCGAAAATTAGTTCAATGAGGTAATCGTGTGTCCTAGCCTATATGACTAGCTTTTAGGAGTCGGATTTTCATGAAAATTTGTGGAGGGGTGTATGAAATGGGCTTAAGTTCATTAATAGTACAAACATATGGGTACGACTCCCCAATGATAAACCTAGGTCCCTTGAGGAGGACCCTTGCAAGAGTGAGCAAAAGTTGTTAAAAGACAGGGCACCAACAGATGCCACAGACTGGCCGTTGGTGAATCGACGGGGCATTGATGCCACTCGTCTATATACACTTAACAAAAATCAATAAAGGGTCATATTTCATAGTCTCTGAACTAAGCTACGTATGTGCAGCACAGAAGGGGTGGTTTGTCATCGATTAACTAATGATCTGTTGATCATGGTGTCGTCTTTGAAGGTCTAATTTTTTGCACGTTTTGTCGTAGTTCCAATTAATAAATTAAGGATTTAGGTAATTATTTATTGTCTAAAGAAAGCTTAATTAATTTAATTAACACCCCATATAAAAAACCCAACCCCATTAGACTATTCTAAACTCTCATAACTCACAAGCAAAAACTCTCTTCCTTCTCTCTTCTCTCTCTATCTAGTGAAGAATACCATTGAAGAACAATCTAGGGGAGGTTTTAAGGGATGTATAGAGTCAAATTTAAAAATCAATCTTCAAAAATTAACAAGGTATGGGATCTAATTCACCTGTGAGATCTCTTTCCTAAAAAAGTTCCATCAAATTGTTTTTCAAAAATTGAGTTTTCAAGTGGGTTACGTTTCATTCAATCTCGAAATTGATGTTATAAATATATTTTTTATGATGTATTTTGGATATTAATAATATATTAACATGTATTCTAACTCAATAATGTTATTTTTTGATTGATTGGCCTAGTTTTTAAAAAATGACCTATTCCCCTTAACCCTAGGTTGTGATCTAAATATCAATTATATTGGATTAGTTCAATTGACTTGTTTATTGGTTTGATTACTACAAGATAATTTTTTTCATACTAATCATGAATGAATTACAGTGAATTATATCCCTATCATGCTATTTCATTAGAAGTGATCTAGGTTATGAAATTTGTTTTGAATTTTACCTAAATAATTTGTCTTATGCTAAAATCTAGCATTAAATTGTGATGTAGTGATTCTTCTAGCTTTGTTATCATGTTGGTCGTTGAATTATGATGATGATATGCCCTTATTGGGTTGAAGTAATGTTTGATGGTAAAACATTGATGATGAGTTATGAAAGGAGACTTGGTAAGTCTTATGATTCCTATCGGTTTGCGTCAAATTATGTTTAATTGTGATTAAGTCATGATTATGTATTGGAGTATGCCTTCTATTAGGATTGACAGGGTGGTATGATGATTAATTTAGACTTGACTAATATTGTGAGGTATTGTCTTAATATATTAATGTTATAAAGATTGTGAATGATTTACTAATGTACCTTATCAGGATAAGAAAATATTAATGTGCTAACCCCAACTATAAGAATTGTGATGAAAAGACAATAGTCATGAAATTCTTATAGAGCTGTGATGGTGATGATGTTTTATACAACGGTTGGACCCTATGGCCTATAATAATATATGATGATTAATAAAGAGATTAAAGAAATTTCAAAAGGAGACTTACACTATCACTGAGTGAACTTGACAATGGGAGATGATGGATTTCCATATAGGAAGATCCATAATATTTTTCCACATGTGGTGTTGATTCCCTAATTTGGAATACTCATCTAATGGATTCCCATGAGAAGAGGCCCCAATTTCCAAGTGGTATGTAGATGGATTATACCTATCTCTTAGTTCTTTCGCTGTGTTACCCCCATAGGAAGATTATCTAGGGATCCACCTACAAAACTATGTTTGTGTTTCGTTTTACTTTGGCCAATAGACCACCTTCCAATGGTTTAAGCTTTTCCAACACCGGATTCCACACATTGTTTTTTTGGTCTATGTCAGTTAAAGGCAAGTGTTCCCTAAAAAAATGAAGTAATGAAGTTTACACTAACTAAGGTGACTTGAGAAGTTGACTTAGCCTAGGTAGGGTATGCGGCTCTACCTATGCCTTGCACTTGTTTGACTTGAAGGGAACTTTAGGAGGTTGCAACTTTGTATGAATATGCCTAAACTATAAATGATATGAATATGACGAACAAACACATTGTTTATACTAAATGTTGATTTGTGTCGCCTATGAATTTATGTTGGTCTATATTGTTAAAGTATAAAGCTATGTACTCTTAAATTTTATGACATGTGAAGTAGGAAGTTAGTCATGATTCTTGCTAGGTTACTTGATTGATAGAGATTATGGAGCTTCGCTTGGTCATTGCACTTGTTGACTTGATAGGAGTTCATTGGTATTCCTTGCTTTAGTTATGTTGAAATGTACACTTATTCATGCTTGCTACTATTATGACTTGATGATAGTGTTATTTGGTTATGTATTCAACTATATGCTATGCATGTTTACTTAACTAGACTTGATGATGTTTGTCTTATTGAATGTGCATAAAGGTTTTTAAGGAAACGTGGATGCTTATTAAAATATCCCTTTTCTTAGCATGATTTCAAAGTATGTGTGCATTTGGTCTCATACTCGATAATACAGGTTTAGAAAACCTATTTCTTCCTTTTCCCAAAAATTTTAGGTTCTGGTCTTTGAAGTGCTTTTTGAAGACGACTTGAAGAAGACTTGGATCTCTTGATAATCCAAGTAGTGTAGGTCCTCAGATTCCGAGGGAAATGTGAATATCAAGATATGAAGTTGTTTTAGTATTGAGACTACTCTTACGTTTCATTCCTTTAATTTAGTACGAAACATTAGTATGATTTTTATTTGGTGTTGTTATTGATGTATAGGTTATGCCCAAATTTGATATACTCTTGTTAGAAGGTAATCAAATGAGACGACTATTATAACAACATATATTTGATATACTTATGTGTAATAACGGTAGAAGAATAACTAAGCTTCCTATACGAAGGGTCTATGTAAACTTGATATATATATATATATTATGTGTCTGTAGAGTCTATGTTTACCTCCTAGTAGAAGTAATGAAAAGTTAAAAATTTTCTATTAAATATTACCTATGCATGTACTGATGTAAGCTTAGAGGCTAGTCTTAGTCCTCAAAGAGGAAGACAACGTCGGTTTCTTTTAGGGGATATTCCCGGAAGAGAAAAACTTGGTATATGAACATGAGGTTAAATATCATTGATTCTATGTCTCTATTTACCACGTGTATGTTGGTTTGTATTCACAATTATAAAAGCGTGCCACATTTATGAATAGGAATCAATATGATGCTTAGGAATCTCTAACCTTTTTTGAAGTGCAATATCGTGCTTTTACAGTGTTAACTCTATGTGAGTTTCCATCTTATCCCTTTATTTTGATTATAGGCAATGATTGTTTTAAGAATACGGCACGAAGACTTAGAAGAGAATGCCAATGTGAGAGTCTCTCCCAATCAAAAGCCGCCACTAATCAAGTCCAAGTCATGACGGCCTAAGATAATTGGGATGTTTTACCCCGATCACATCAACAAGTTTCTACCATGACCTCCTTTGTAAGGGATTTCACTAGTATGAATCCTTCTACTTTCTACGGATCAAAGGTTGAAGAAGACCCCCAAGAGTTCATTTATGAGGTTTATAACATCATCTATGCTATGGGGTTTTCTATTTAGTGAGAAGGCCGAGTTAGCCACTTTCCAACTCAATGATGTAGCCCAAATTTGGTATGTCTAATGGAGGTATAATAGGAGACTAAGTGGTGGAACGGTGACTTGGGAAGTTTTGAAGAAGGTGTTTCTTGATAGATTTTGTTATATACAGAAGAGGGATGTCAAGGTGGTAAAGTTCATCAATCTTCGTCGAGGATGTAGGAGTGTTCTTGAATACCCTTTGAATTTCACTCAATTGTAAAAATATGATCCTTCTTTGGTTTCCGACTCTGGAGATGAAATGAACTTCTTTTTGATGAGGGTGTTGGATGATTTGCAAGAGGAATGTCATTCGGCAATGCTACATGACAACATGAACATTTCTTGTCTCATGGTCCAATCTCAACAAGTGGAACAAGCAAGGTCTAAGAGGAAGAGTAGAGATGGTAAGAGGGAAAGATCTTTTGATGGTGGTTCTTCAAAGGGAAGGATTAGAATTCAAGACAATCCTAGGTTAAAGAAGAGGGTGTCCAATCAAGTTCCTTCCAAGTTTCCTAAGTCTAGGGATTATAGGGTGTCTAACCCTAAGCCTAAAAAGGGAAAGGGTACTAGTTTACCAACCGAAAAGCCAACTTGTGGAGAGTGTGGCAAGAAATAATATGGTGATTATCTTAAAGGAATGGATAATTTTTTGGTTTTGGCAAAAGTGGAAACAAGGTTAGGGATTTCCATAATATGAAGGTTCAATACAATGGTAGTTCTCAAGCTCAATCAAGTGGTTCAAATAAGGCTCCGAAGAAGAATCCCTTCTATATTTTCCTCTCTAGGGGTGAGAAAGAGACTTTTCCCAACGTAATGACCGGCATGTTCAAAGTATTTTCTATTGATGTTTATGCCTTACTTGATCTTGGTTCTACTTCATCATTTGTTACCCCTCTAGTAGCTAAAAAGTTTGACATTTTACCCGATATCTTGCATAAACCTTTTATAGTGTCTGCCCTTGTGGGTGAGTCAATTGTTGCGAAAAGGGTGTATAGAACATGTCTTATAATGTTTCCCAATATAGTTTCTTATATTGATCTAGTAGAACTTGATATGCTTGATTTTGATGTCAGTGTTGGTATGGATTAGTTGCATGCTTGCTTTGCCTCTATTTACTGTAGAACGATAGTGGTGAAGTTTAACATTCCAAAGTAGCCCGTTATAGAGTGGGAGGGGGGAAATTCTTTTCATAGAGGTCGCATATCTCTTGTTTAATGGAATGCAAAATGATATCAAAAAGGGTGTTTATACCACATACTAAGAGTCCAAGACTTAGACTCCAAAATTCCTCCCATTGAGTCAGTCCCTGTAATTAGGGAAATTCGTATGGTTTTTCCTAATGATCTTCCTGGTATTCCTCCGTAACGGGAAATTTATTTTTGTATCGACTTGTTCTCAGATACAAATCCCATTTTAGTTCCTCCGTATTGGATGTCTTTGGCCCAATTGAAATAGTTTAAGGCTCAACTCAACGATTTACTAAAGAAGGGCTTCATTAGATGTAGTATTTCTCCATGGGGTTCTCCATTTTTTTTGTGAAGAAGAAGGATAGGTCCCTAAGAATATGCATTGATTACCACCAACTCAATAAATTCACTATTAAGAACAAGTATGCTCTCCCTCGGATGGACGACTTATTTGATCAACTCTAGGGGCAACAAAATTTTCTAAGATTGACTTGAGATTCGGGTATCACCAGCTTAGGGTGAGAGGTGAAAATATACCAAAGACGACATTTCAGACTAGATCTGGTCACTATGAGTTCGTCATAATGTTCTTTTGGTCTCACAAATGCCCAAGTGGAATTTATGGATCTCACGAATAGAGTGTTTCGAAGTTACCTAGACTCATTTGTCATTGACTTCATTGACGACATCTTGGTTTATTAAAAAATTAGGGTAAACAAATGAACCATGTGAGCGTGATGTTACAAGTACTTAAGGAGGGCCAATTATTTTCCAAGTATAGAAAATGTGAGTTTTGGTTGAGGTCGATGGTATTTCTTTTTCATATAATCTCTAGTGAGGGAGTTGTGGTTGATCAAAGGAAAATGGAGGCGGTGAAAAATTGGACTAGACCATTGACTCCAACCGACATTAGAAGTTTCTTGGGAATAGTGGGTTATTATTGTAGATTTGTTGATGGTTGTGCGTCTATTCCATCTCCCTTGACTACATTGACTGAAAAGAGTATGAAATTTGAGTGGTCGGAGGCATGTGAGTAAACCTTCTATATCTTGAAGGAGAGGTTTACTTCTACTCTGGTGTTGACTTTAACAGAGGGTACAAAGGGTTTCGTTCTGTATTTTGATTCATCCCGAGTGGGTTTAGGGTGTGTGCTTATGCAACATGTAAAAATTATAGCCTATTCTGCTAGAACACTTAAGGTGGATGAGAAAAACTACCTAACACATGATCTTTTATTAGTAGCCATGGTGTTTTCCTTGAAAATGTGGAGGCATTACTTGTATGGTGTCCATGTTTATGTTTATACCGACGATTAGAGTATGAAATATGTGTTTACCCAAAAAGACTTAAATCTCCTATTAAGAAGGTGGTTAGAATTGTTAAAGATTAATACATGAGTGTGCTCTATCACCCCCACAAGGCCAATGTCGTTGCTGATGCATTATATCCTTTATCCATGGGTAATTTATTTGATGTAGATGAATCTAAGAAAGACCTAGTGAGAGATGGTCATAGGTTGGCTAGATTGGGTATGAAGTTGGAAGATTCTTTCAATGGTGGTTTCATGGTCTATAATAACTCCGACTCATCTTTTGTAGTTGAGGTGATGTCCAAACAAAATCTTGATCAATAATAAATGGAATTGAAGGAATCGGTTCTTGGTAATATTAATGAGTCATTCTACTTAAGGGGATTGCTTCTTGAGGTATCAAGGAATATTGTGTGTTTCCAATGTAGATGGGTTGAGGAACCGGATCCTTGAAGATACTAATGGATCCGGTAACTGTATTCAACCGGGCTTGACAAAAATGTACCATGACCTTAGGGATATACTTTTGTGAGAAGGTTTGAAAAAGGACATAGAGGAATTTGTTTCTAAGTGTCCAAACTTCAAACATGTTAAAGCCGTATATCAAAATCATGGTGGCTTACTAAAAGAAATCCAAGTACCAACTTAGAAGTGGGAACACATTATTATGGATTATGTAGTAAGTTTTCCTTGGAATCATAAGCAATATGACTTTATATGAGTGGTTGTGGATAGGTTGACCAAATTTGTACATTTCATTCCTGCCAAGTCTACTTATTTGGTAGATGATTATCCAAAGATCTTCATAGATGATATTGTATGTCACCATGGTGTTGCGTTATCTATCATATCAGTTCGGGGAGCACAATTAACATCAAGGTTTTGGAGGTCATTTCAACAACGGTTATCTATCATATCAGTTCGGGGAGCACAATTAACATCAAGGTTTTGGAGGTCATTTCAACAACGGTTGGGTAATGAGGTAGAGTTAAGTACAACTTTTTATCCTCAAATGGATGATTAAGCTGAGCGTACTATTTCAACCCTTAAGGATATGCGTAGAGCTTATATTATTGATTTACAGGGAAATTGGGACAAAAATTTTTGGTAGAGTTTGCTTACATAATAGTTTCCATTCATCCAAATCCATGGCTCTTTATGAAGGATTGTATGGTAGGAGTTGTAGGTCTCGTATTTGATGGTTTGAAGTAGGTGAGCGTTCACTTCTTTGTCCCGATTTGATTGATAAGAACTTCGAAAAAGTTAATATCACAAGGAATCGCTTGCAAATGGCCTATAGTAACAAAAAGTCTAATGTCGATCATAGGATAAGGGATTTAAAGTTTGAAGAAGGTGATAAAGTGTATTTTAAAAATTCGCCTATGAAAGGGCTGGTTAGATTTGGCAAGAAACGGAAGTTGAGTCCTCGTTATGTGAGTCCCTATGAGATTTAGGAAAGGGCTTGTAAGGTTGCCTATATGTTATCGCTGCCTAGTGAATTGGCTTCACTTTATCCAGTTTTCCATGTTTTTATGCTTAAGAAGTGTATCGGTGATCCGCAATCTATTCTTCCTATTAAGGGTCTTGATTTGAAGGATAACCTCTTCTATGAGGAGGTTTCGGTTCAAATCCATGATAGAAAAGTAAAGAAGTTAAGGAATAAAGAGATTGTTTTGTAAAGCTGTTATGGAAGATCACCTTGTTGAGGGTGCAACATGGGAGGCCGAGGCCGACATGAAGTACCATTACCCTCATGTATTTTATAACTTAGGTTAGTTGTTCTTATAAATAATGGAAGTACGACTAAAAATTAATGTTTTTGATTTTCGGTGAAGTTTTTCAAAATTATGCTTTTTTATATATTTTTAGTGAATTACAGTGAGTGTGCATTTGGACTTGAAAATTTTGTAATTTCGCTTGCTTTGAGTCATGTTGTGTATTTGTGATATGGTTAGTCTTTATGAAATCATATGCATCATGTTGGTATGTTGAACTATGACATAATTGAATCATAAATGCTATGTTGAGATCTTGTTGTTCTGAGAAGGATGTTCCTCATAATGTAATGATGACCCTTATGTGTGGCAATTAATGTTTTGATTACCTTGTGTAAGTAATATGGTTGGTGATGTAATATTGTTGGTTGGGTTACTATTAATGAGTCTCTTCCTTCATTCAAATTAATTTTACTGTCATTCGGAGATGAATGTTCCTAACGGGGGATAATGTATCACTTCGAAAATCCAAGACGTGTTTTTTAGACTAACATAAGTGTCATTAGGTTTATACACTATTTTAAGGTCCATTTTAATGATTAGTCAAGGACGTACTGGGGTGCCTTAGTCTATATGACTATCTTTTAGAAATCATAAATTCATGAAAATTTGTGGAGGTGTGTCTAACATGTTGTAAGTGTATGCATAATCGAAACTTTCAGGTATGCTTCCCAATGACCGACCAAGGGTCTTTGAGGAGGACCCTTACATGAGTGAGCGAAAGCTGTCAAGACACAGTGTTACCAACAAATGCCACAGATGGGCCATTGGTGAATCGACGGGGCGTCCATCCCAAACATTGATGGACACTTAACAAAAATCTATGAAGTGTCCTTTGCACAATCTCTGAACTTACCTACGAATGTGCAACATTAAAGGGTGGATTGGTTGTCGATTGACTCAGGATCCGTTGATCGTGGTTTCATCTATGAAGGTCTAATTTTCTACAAGTTTTGAATTAATTCAAATTAATTAATTAGGGGTATAGGACGTTACTTAGGGGTTAAGTGTATCTTAATTAAGTTAATTAACACCCCATATAATGACCCCAACCCCATTAGACTAATCTAAACTCTCATCACTCACAAACTCAAACTCTCTTGCTTCTCACTTCTTTCTCTCTCTAGAGAAGAACACCATTGATGACCAAGCTAGGGGAGAGTTTAAGGTCTGAAAATAGTCAAGTTTAACCATTAATATTCATCAATTATAAAGGTATGGGATCTAAATCACCTTTGAGACCTCTTTCAATCATATTGATTTGAAAAATTGAGTTTTCAAGTGGCTTTCATCCAATCTCAAAATTGTTGTTATTAATTTATTTTTTTATTATTTATTTTTGATATTATGAATATATTAACATGTTCTCTAATTCAATTATATATTTATTGGTTGATTGGTTTTGTTTGTAGAAGATTATTTATTCCCCTTAACCCTAGGTTGTGATCT
Source organism: Solanum habrochaites (assembly GCA_027704765.1). Classification (NCBI taxonomy): domain Eukaryota; kingdom Viridiplantae; phylum Streptophyta; class Magnoliopsida; order Solanales; family Solanaceae; genus Solanum; species Solanum habrochaites. The sequence continues at coordinate 22,470,939 of JAKWJA010002493.1, forward strand.
GCATATAAATTATATTGTGTTAGTTCAATTGACGTAGTTATTGTTTCAGTTACTACTAGATTATTTTGTTATACTAATCATGAATGAATTATAGTGAATTATATCCCTATCATGGTAGTTATTGAGAAGTGATCTAGGTTATGCAATATATTGTGAATTTTACCCATGTATTTTGTCTTAAAATATGTGGTACTATTGAATTGTGATGTACTGATTCTTCTAGCCTTGTTATCATGTTGGTCAGTGAATAATGATTATGATATAACCTAATTTGGTTGAATTAAAGGTTTATGGTAAGACCTTGATGAAGAGTAATGAAGGAGACTTTTTAAGTCTTATGATCTGTATCCTTCGCTTCAAATTATGGTTAATTGTTGTTAAGTCATGATGATGTGTTGGAGTAATCCTTGTATTAGGATTGATAGGGTGGTATGATTTTGAATTGAAATGTCTTGACTATGATTGTGAGGTGTTGGCTTAAGATGTAAATGTTATAAAGATGGTGAATGATTTTCCAATGTGCCTTTTCATGATATCAAGATGTTAATGTGCTAACCCCACCTATATGAATTGTGATAAAAGTACAATACTCATGCAATTCTTATTGAGCTATGAAAATGATGATGTTTTATACAAGGGTTACACCCTATGACCTACAATAAGCTATGATTATTAATAAAGACATTAAAGACATTTAGAAAATAGACTTAGCGTAGTACCGAATGAACTTTACAATGGGAGGTGATGGCTTTAAATAGAGGAAGATCCAGACTATAGTTCAAGATATGGTGTTGTCTCCCCAATGAGGGACACTCATCCAATGTATTCCCATGAGAGGAGGCCCAAATTTTCAAGTGATATGTAGAGGGATTATACCAATCCCTTAGTTCTTCAACTATGTAACTCGCATAGGAAGACTAGCTCGGGATCCACCTAAAATGCTAGTTTTATGTTTTGTTTTACTTTATCCGGTATACCACCTTCGTTCGGTGTATGGCTTTACAACACCAAATTCCACACGTAGCTTTTATGGCCTATGTCGGTTAAGGAAAGTGTTCCCTATAATAAAATGAAGTAATGAAGTACAAACGAAGGTGACTTGAAAGTTTAAGTTAGCCTAGGTAGGGGTATGGGACACTAATTATGCCTTGTACTAAGTTGCATTGAAGGGAACTTTAAGAGGTTCTTACTATGTATGAATATGCCTTAATGATACATGTTATGTCTATGCCGAACTTGCATATTGTTGATACTATATGTTGATTGGTGTCACTTATGAATATGGGTTTGTCTATGTTATTAAAGTATGATGGTATGTACTCTTAAATGTTATGATATGTGAAGTAGGAAGTTAGTCATGATTCTTGTTGTATTACCTGATTAAGTAAGGTTATGGGGCTTTGTTTGGTCATTGCACTTGTTGACTTGATAGAGGTTCATGGGTAATTGTCTTGCTTTAGTTATGTTGAAATGTACTCTTATTCATGCTTGTTACTATTATGACTTGATGATAGAGTTGTTTTGTTATGTATTAAACTATATGCTATGTATTTTTCTTGACTAGACTTGATGATGTTGTTCTTGTGATGTACATGCCTATGACTTAATGAACATGTCCTATTTGTTGGTATGGTCTTATTGAATGTGCATAAAGGTTTTTAAGGAAAAATGTGTGCTTATGGCAATGTCCCTTTTTTAGCATGTTTTTAAAGTATGTGTGCATATGATCTCATACTTAGTACAAGTGGTGTAGTAACCCCATTTCTTCCTTTTCCCTAACATTTTACGTTTCTCTCGTTGAAGTGCATTTTGAAGACGACTTGAAGAACACTTGGATCTCTTGATCATCCAAGTAGGGTAGGTCCTAACTTTTCGAGGGCAATGAAAATATTCAACTATGAAGTACTTTTAGAATTGAGAGTACTCTTATATTTCATTCCTTTTATTGACTACCAAATATTTGTATGATCTATATGTGATCTTGTTATTTATGTATAGTCTATGCCCAAATTTTATATACTATCATTAGATTGTTATGAGATGAGACGACTATTATGACTATATATATTTTATATACTTATTTGTAATAAAAATAGAAAACTAATTAATCTTTCTATACGAAGGGTCCATGTATGTAAACCTCCGAGTAGAAGTAATGAAAAGTTTTAAATTTTCAATTAAATTTGACCTAGGAATGTTGTGATGTACGCAAAGAGGCGAGTCTTAGCCCTCAAAGAGGACAACGACACGGGTTAGGTCTAGAGGCTATTCCTGGATAACCGGTGGTATTTTGGATGTGAATATTTGGATGAGATGTGTGAAGGTGAATGTCGGCATGCCTGTATTATGTGAAAATCTTTGTGGATATATATGAGACCTATGTGAAATTACATGGTATGTGAAGATTTAGGTTATCATAAGCTTAAAGGTTATTAAATAAGTTTTTATAGTTGAATTGACCTTCCAATTTTGATTATATATTTCTTTATATTTTTATATGATGATATTCTTATGATATGGTCTACACATGAAATGATTTGAAGAAGTGTTGTATGTAGCTAAAGATGCATGTTACCTTTTTATTTGTTTAGTGGTTCAATGTTGCCCTTATGTATGTGAAATGTTTCATGTTTCCTTGTTTATCTGTGTGCTGCCTCATTGTTACCTTTCATGGATTGGAGCTCTTCATATAGATTTTATCCTACAAGTGAAGGTAGTGTGGTTACCCTCTAGGGTGATATTGTGTGTTCGATTAACCTAGAAGTTACCTTACTCCAATGTTTAAAGAAAAGATACAAACATTATGTCAATGTCTCATCTATTGTTTTCCCCTCATGTTGTATGATCCTTAACGTTCATGGTATAATTGAGACCTTATGGGGTTGGGTAGTATGTCCTCACTTGAATGTTATGGATTCCCTTTTGGTGTTGAACTTTTAGGAATGATGATTTTTGAGGCAGGATCCTTGATGTCAGATTAGGAGTAAGAACCCTCAATGATGTCTAGTCTTCATGAGTGAACAGTGTAATGTTGGTTTTTACTGTCCTTTACTTTTGTGTTTAAGGGGGTAATGTGATTAAGACATACAACAAGTTTATAATAGTGTGATTAAGTAGTAATATTTTATGTTCCATTGATGTCCCTGTGTTGAGTTACTGTAAACCCTATTAGGTTGGGAATCACCTTTAGGGGATGATGATGAAGGTTGATAAGCTAAAATTCTCTTGAGGATGAGTTAACTTGCTTTTTAATGACTTATCCCTATGTGGGGGATGATTATGTGAGTGGTAAGGTTATAGATATCTATATCTTGACCTTTTATCTTTAGTTTAGCTTCAATTAAATAGTTTGTAATACATAATTCATGATAGGAGGCTTGCATAAAAGTATTAGTTGCTTCTTCATATGTTATATATATCTTTAATTACAATATGTTAGGAATCTTTTGAAGATTCTAAATTTCATGAAAATATAGTTTTGATCAAATTCATGTTTTCTCATGTGTACTGTGGAATTTGATGTGTTAGTTGTGCATTTAGATTCATAAGATAAGGCAAGAAGCATGTTGATGTCACTTTTAATATGTGGTGTTCTAATCCATCAATAAGAAATTGAGTTTCCTTAAAACGAAAAATGTTGAGTGTCTGGAAAATTATATGAATTTTATGGTTTTGGAAGTGTGAATGTAGGATCACTCGTGAAAAATGAAGGCATATCTACCTAGTGTCCTTGGGTATGCTTATAAATTGTAAGATTTTCCCTAAATGATGCATGTTTGTGAAAGATAATGTCATACTACAAAGTCAAATGTTGTGAAATGACTTCCTATTGTTGTAATGTGTGTGGTGTGATTTACCATTTTGACTTCACTAGGAAGGAAGTATGAGCATGCTTTGATTTAAAAGTTGAGAACATCTCATTTAAAATGAATTGATCTTTGTGCCTTGCTTGGGTGTGAACTCATGAAACATGTAACACTACAAAATTTTATGTCTACAACCATCCTAGAAAAGTGTGGCGTAAACAATGAAAAAATGTGGTCTTCGATAAAAGGCCACACTTTTTGACTTTAATCCACACTTTTTCAGGGGTGGCTAAAACCCCTATAACCTTATAGATTAGACAACTGCGCTTAAAAGCATTGCCAAAAGGCAAAAGGCCACGCTTTTGCAACTACGCTTACAAGTTTTGCCTTATCATCTACACTTTTAAGCGTAGCCTTAAAGGCAAAAAGGTCACGCTTTTAAGCTACACTAAAAAGAGTGGCCAAAAAGTTATACGGGACACACTTTTAAATAATTCATTACCAACTCCTTTTTGTTTGATTATACTACACTTAAAAGTGTTCCCATTGATTTGTTATTGGTCTCATTTAAAAAATATTGCCTTTTATATCTCATCTAGAGCAACACTTACAAAGTGTAGCCATTTTTTTGTCTAGTTTTTATGGCAAAAATATTTCATATTTAAGAATAATAATTTTTATTTGCATATACTATAATATATATATATATAGATATATATATTATATAATTATATATTATATATATATATATATATATATATATATATATATCTATATATATATATATAATCTATATTATATATTATATATATATATAAAGTTATGATAGCTCAAAATTGCTAAAAAAAAAAATAAAAAAATTTTTTGAACCTATTTATTTCAAATAAATTTTAACAAACATGTCTTGTACAACTAATACATAGAAAGCGGTTGCTTAAAGATTTCTACTATCAATAAAATCAACAAAACAAAATGAAATAAAATAAATGTGACAATAGTATGAAAACTCTTCATTGTTCGCTACAATAGATCGAGTTTACTTCTAGCCATTATTCAAATTCAATTACCGATATTTTCCTGTACATACAAAATAAAAATATAAGTTAGTGAGGCAATATGGACACCTTCAGACAGTGGACAATTTACTTTACGTCTGCATGGGAATTGATTTGGAAAAAAAAAAGAAAAACATTGACAGACATGCTCATATGACACAAGAATATCCTCTTTAATATATCCTTCCTAATTTGAAGAGAATTGAGAGGCGAAAATCGCACAAATGAAAAGCTCAATATTTTTTGGGAATGGACCTCTTAAATGCTACTATTTCTATCAACCTTGTTTGGGTGAGGTAGACCACATGTTGATTTCATGGAATTTCGCTAGCCATGTGCGTGAATTCTACTCAGCTTCACTTGGATTTATTCATTACCCCTCTTCTTCCAAGAAATCTTCTTATGCAGTGGGGTGATATCCAACTTAAAAATGAGACTCACAAGCTCATGAATCACGACCTTCCTATCGTTATATGTTGGAACATGTAGAAAAATAAATGTTCACTAAAATATGGTGCCAAACAATCCAATAAAGGAGTGTGAAATTTCTAATCTGCAAAAATATCCTTCAAATTCTAAACAATGTTTTCCCCTATATCAAGTGGTCAGACAACTTGAATAATCTTATCTTTGCGGTGTAAAATTGTAGTCATGAAATTAGGGGTATATAAGTTCTTTGGGAAGACCTTGCAATGGTGTTTACAAGCTAAATACATATGAGAGTTCTATCAATAATGAAAACAAGATAGGTGGAGGAGGAATTTTAAGAGATAACCAAGGAAACTTGATGTATGCATTTGTTAATCTCCATTGCATTTGTACCAACAACCAGGAAGATATAAAAGCAGCCATACATGGAGTTAATTGGAGCATGAATCCAACCTTAAAATATCATGTGTAAACATTCATATAAATAAGCTAACTTCTCTGCAGATTACCTTTTGGAATGGAGTCATACATCAGACATTGCACAACACTTCTACACATATAATCAACGAGTATCATATATCCATCGTGCTCCTTATTGATGACTGAAAAATAAGAATAAAACAGATAACAAAGATTATATCAGGAAATAATTTAAATTTGCTCCCAATAAGACATTGAGATCTAGTAAAAAGACATGTGATGTACAAAAATATTCAAAGAGATACTCAGAATATTGACGCTAATTGTTCCAAAAATTCTAAAGCAAAACCAGAAGATACAGAAGCGAAAGTCCAAGATAAAGTAATGAAGAATGTAATAATGGATATCGAATTATAAATTTGAGTTGAATTTTTATGGAAAGCACTTTCTTGTCATAACAAACATGAACATGTAACTAAATCGATAATTACCAATTTCGTACTAGGTAAATTACCTCATTTTGCATGTGATGAAGTTACACCAGTCATGTTTCCTGTACTTTTTAAAGATCCATTTCTTTTTGTATCTGTAAGAAATGTATACGACACAAATCTGTAGGGTTAGTATTATGAGTATATGCACAAAAATAAGCAATATATATATATATATATATATATATATATATATATATATATATATATATATATTTATGTAACGAGAGAACAGGCCAAGAAATTAGAAGAAAATGGTCCTAATCATTTCTAAATGAAGAACTACTCTAAGGATATTAGATACTTCACTATATCTTATCAAGTCATATTCTTGGATTGGAATGTAGGTTCTAAAGGTATCAACTTAAAAGTTTTCTCAAATACTTCAGTGTAAAAGTAAACCAAAGGTAGAATACAAATATTAGACGTTTTCAATTTTCAGATGCCACCATATTTCTATAGTTCTCAGAAGACAACAATAACATCAGACTAGTTCACGCAGATGATGTCTGAAAGTAATTCATGACTAGGTTAGATTAATTGAGTATAGATAACTTAAAGAATATGGGCCCGTTTAGATGGGCTTAACAAAAGCAGCTTTAAAAAAGTACTTTTGAAAGTGCTGAAACTTATTTTTAAAATAAGCAGTTATGTGTTTGGATAAAAGTGCTGAAGTTTCTATGCAAAACGTGAAAAGGGGAAAATGGAAGAAAGAGATGTTAGAGTTATGTGGGTAATTCGGAGATTGTATAAAAATATTAAGGCAAAAACATAAAAATGTGGTCAACATAAAATATCTTATAAACTAAAAAAGAAAAAACACCCCTACCCCAGCTTTTAACTTTTGCCTTAAAATAAGTTTTTGTAACTTAAAATAAGTTATTTTGAGTATTGCCAAACAACTAAATAAGTCAAAAATCAACTTTTAAGTCAGTTTGTCCAGCTTTTATGCTGAGCCAAACAGGCTCTATGTCTCACGTAAGCTGCTGAGTAGCAACAGACTCTGATGTAGTAAATGAACTAAAAAATGACATATTTGTAGGAGTATCATATGGCAATATTGCTCCTTTCCTTGTGACAAAATGAAGAAGAAAACAAATAACAAAGATTATATCAGAAAAAATAATTTGAAGTCTCTCCCAATAAGACATTGAGATAAAGTAAGAAAACATGTGATGTACTAGAATATTCAAAATGAAATAGTGTACCCGTCAATACAGTCAGGATCTAGTGTGCACAATGATTCATACCCAATAAAAACATTATGAACAATGCACATCTCATGCAACTCTGGATCAAAATTAGTACCTCCTTATCCAGCCAATCTGCATTTTCAAAGTAGTTAGATTGAACAATCGCTACATTTTGAACACGATTAGAGAGTGAGGAATTTTAAGTGATGGATCAAAATTAGTACCTTTTTCCCCATTTTGTTTCATATTCATAGCAAAAACTTATTACATAAATGCACTCTTTTAGTAGAGAAGTTGTACTAGCACTTTTACGAGTCCCACCATTTTCTGCCAGTGTTGATACAATAAAAATAGGAGATTGCCCAAATTTAATTTCTTACTTGTGGTGAAGAAGCCTCTTATGAAATTGATTAGGAATCCATGAAATAACAAACCAAATTCCACATATTACAAAGACTAGCCACAAATCGTATGCATCGTCAACAGGATGAGTGATTTAATAATGAAAGAAAAAACCAAGAATAATGATGATTCTGTACGGATTGTTTTGGCTAGATGGAAAAGGAAATCTCCTTGATAATGATTCTGTTGCTTCATTTAACCTAATTCCACAAAAGTAACACAAAAATCAGCAATATGACAATTCCATAAATGTTTGGATATCTATTTGTCATTTCAAAACATGGAATTAACACATTAAATAGTACTACTTGTTAACTGCTGCAATATAATTGAAACTAATACTGAGCTGGGGGTTACATAAAAAAATTAACTAGAAGGTTTACTTTAGCTATGCATGTTATACATATTATGGAAACTAAATGCACAAAATAGAAATTCAACAAATTAGAGATGTTGGCCTCTGCTAATTTACACTGATAAGTATTTTTATTAAAGTGGTAATGTTAAAACTTACAGTGATAAATCAAATTAATCTTCGCCATCCTCTATATATTTTTTTCATATCTTACTTTTGGTTCCAACCTTTAATTCTCTCCTTCCTAGCTATACTTCCATTTCCATAAACAGCTAAGTCCTTTTAATGATTCAGAGACCTTGGTGGCACAGCAGAAAAAAATTCAAGAATTCATCAATATTACTGCGAATAGTATATATTCCGTGCTTCGATTCAATGTCTTATTGTAGTGTATTCCCTCTGGTTTTGTAGTTGTAGGGAAGGGAATATACCCCTTTGTCACCATACCGTACTAAACTAATCGATACTAATGCCTATTAATCTAAATCGCTATCATTTCAAAGAAATGTACATGTGTTATCTAAGTCTAGTTCATCACTACATAATCATAGATAAAAGAACCATTACATGATAATGCATATGCATAAAACTGACTAGTGGAATTTGTGAAAGTAGATGTCTCGAGTCAACAAAAGGAAACTCTTTCTCAAATTACTCAAACAAAAGAGGACAATGACTCATTCTAATAACAAATCAAAATTTATCAAAGATACAAGAAAACAAAAATCATAAAGCTAAAATTTAGACTTTCAAAGATAGAATTTGTTACCTGATAAACCCTATTCCAACAAAATCCTTTTTTCTACAAGAACTATGATGAAAATAATGTCGTTCATCGAGAAGCTCTTCATCTGTTGAGCTCTTATGTTTTGTCTAAAATAGCGGTCTTATATTTCGTTCCAAAAAAGGGGGGATGTGGAATTTGGAGAGCGAGAAAAGAGGATGCGGTAAACTCCCTTCTTATATTGATTTGGGGAAGTCCCCTATATATACAAAATACTTTTACATATGGCCTGACATATACAGTACACTATGAAAGTATGGTCATATATGTTAATAGTTGTTGTCAATTATATTATATTGTAGCAACAGTTATAAAGTGTAAGTTATAACATTAAAGCGTGCGCTTTTTAATGATGTCAATATAAAGAATAGCTAATAGTTAAAAACTTAGTATACGCTTTGCAAGCGTCCCCTAAAATATTTTAGGCAACACTTTACAATTGTTGTCCAGAATTAGAGTAGTCTTAGGCCTAAAATGGTGTAGTGTAAGTTTGTTGAGGAGAAATATATTCCTCCCTAAACATAACTAAGCATGGTAAGGTTGAGTATGACCCTCTAGGGATCTTTTCCTAACTAATAAGAATCCATTTTTAACCAATTTGACTAAACTCTATATACATTGAAGTATGAGTGCCTAACTGTCATGAGCGTTGTGGAATCTTCCTAAGTGGGACTTTAATGTGGTTGCATAATAAGATCTTAATTAATTGAAATGTAAATACCATTTTATGATTAGGAGAAGGATGTTCCTTCTATGAACATGACAAGATATTATGTGTTTGATGCATAAAAGAGTGAGGGAATAGAGGTTTTGCTTGCTTGTGTTGCATTAGGTTCTATGTGGCATGAAAGTTTGTCTTTCTTGTAAGTTTGGAGAAATTACTTCTATGTGGGTATGTTTTTAATGTTGTGAGCTGCTCTATGGGTTAGTGAAGTCGTTGTGTTTAAAGTGTTCAAAGCGTTATTTGAGGACGATGTTCCCACATAGGTGATACTGTAAGACCCCCAAAATGAGCGAAGGTGTCTACAGACTCACATGACTATCAAAAGGATTAACAAGTGTTAGTTAATAGTTTTACTATGAATCCTTAATTTTAATTCAGTTGGAAATTAAACGTTCAAGAACGTCGAAGTGGTTCGAAAGTTCGCCCTTGAGACGAGAATGTGTGTCTTGTTGTGTCTTCACATGTTTTACATGTTCGTTTTGGTTGAAACTTATATGTAAGGTCCTTAACATACTAATTAATGTACTAACTTCTAAACATTTGGGAACAAATACCCAAGGGACCCATAAAAGACCCTCAATAAAGACTCAGAGTCTGCCCAAACACTACCTTGACAATATCTACCAATGCTTAGAAAACAACGGCTAATAGGTGTTATGACGCTTCATCGATGGGTCGGTGTCATTATAAAATTAGTCTAGGATCCAAAGCAACCAATTTCAAACCTCAGGACCAAACGGCGGCCAAAAGATCGACCACTCGATTTGCCTAAGGGATGTAGGTTGCTCCGTCGATTCAGGGTGCAACATGAAGAGGTTCCATATCTACTTTACAACCCAATCACATTATACCTTACCAAAGAGGATCAACTAATGCTATCTACAATGTTCAAGAGGATAGATTAATGACTTCACTAAGAACAATTTCATGTCGTTCCATCCAATCAACCCTAGGTCCACCATTCCCACAAGAAGGATACAACTACGACTTTCAACTTCAAGGATATCATAAACTTCCAACTAGGCTAAAGGTTCCTGATGTAAGATCCCAAAAATGAGATAAGGTGCCTAGATCTTAACATGTTTTTCTTGAATTTCTTATGTCCAAAATATGCTTAAAATATAGTATATAGGCAATAGCTAAAATATTAGAGGTATCGGAAGTCGAACGTTAAGGGACGACTAAGATGTTCAACGACAAAGTCACCTAGATGCCTAATATGCGTTTGTATGTGTTTATGGTGGTTTCATGATTTTATAAGGTCTTAAAATGTCTTATTAGATGGTTTAGAGTCAGTGTACAAAGTTTTAAGTTATTTAGAAGTCGAACATCAAGGGACGACCAAGATGACTAGCCGCTTATGTCCTCATATATCTATGCATGCATAAATCTGTATTAAATGTTTCCAATAAGTATTTAAATGGTTAAAAATTATGTTTAATGGTTTTATATGAAGTTTCATGAAGCTTGGAGGTCAAACCCCCAATAATATCCATGTCGTTCTGAAGATAGCCCCTAAGATGTTCATCGTATTTCATGTTGGAGCCAAGGCTGTTTGGACATCTTATTGGTTTTTATTTTGGATGAAATTTATGTAGAAAGTCTATAACTTGTTAATGGTTATAATAAAATTGGAAACGTCCGCGTACAACATATAAAGGGCCACACAAGAGGCCCCAAAAGATAATCCCAAAGCTGCTAAGACACTACCTAGGCAGTGTCCATTGACGGATCGTTGATCAACAAACGGACAGTTGAGAAGTTTTAGTGGCTGGGGAATTTACTTGGGACGGTATAAAGACAATATTTGGCTAAGTACCCAACAACGGTGTTTCCTAATGATCTTCCTGGTATTCCTCTGTAATGGGAAATTTATTCTTGTATCAACTTGTTCTCAGATACAAATCCTATTTCAGTTCCTCCGTATTGGATGTCTTTGGCTCAATTGAAAGAGTTGAAGGCTCAACTCAAAGATTTAATAAAGAAGGGCTTCATTAGATGTAGTATTTCTCCATGGGGTTCTCCAGTTTTTTTTTGGTGAAGTAGAAGGATAGGTCCCTAAGGATATGCATTGATTACCACCAACTCAATAAAATCACTATTAAGAACAAGTATGCTCTCCCTCGGATGGACGACTTATTTGATAAACTCTAGGGGCAAGAAAATTTTCTAAGATTGACTTGAGATTCGGGTATCACCAGCTTAGGCTGAGAGGTGAGAATATACCAAAGACGACATTTCAGACTAGATCTGGTCACTATGAGTTCGTCATAATGTTCTTTTGGTCTCACAAATGCCCAAGTGGAATTTATGGATCTCACGAATAGAGTGTTTCGAAGTTACATAGACTCATTTGTCATTGACTTCATTTACGACATCTTGGTTTATTCAAAAATGAGGGTGAACAAATGAACCATTTGAGCGTGATGTTACAAGTACTTAAGGAGGGCCAATTATTTGCCAAGTATAGAAAATGTGAGTTTTTGTTTAGGTCGATGGCATTTCTTTGTCATATAATCTCTAGTGAGGGAGTTGTGGTTGATCAAAGGAAAATGGAGGCGGTGAAAAATTGGACTAGACCATTGACTCCAACCGACATTAGAAGTTTCTTGGGACTAGTGGGTTATTATTGTAGATTTGTTGATGGTTGTCTGTATATTGCATCTCCCTTGACTACATTCACTTAAAAGAGTAAGAAATTTGAGTGGTCAGAGGCATGTGAAAAAACCTTCTATATCTTGAAGGAGAGGTTTACTTCTACTCTGGTGTTGACTTTAACAGAGGGTACAAAGGGATTCGTTGTGTATTTTGATGCATCCCGAGTGGGTTTAGGGTGTGTGCTTATGCAATATGGAAACATTATAGCCTATTCTGCTAGAACACTTAAGGTGCATGAGAAAAACTACCTAACACGTGATTTTTTATTAGTAGCCGTGTTGTTTTCCTTGAAAATGTGGAGGCATTACTTGTATGGTGTCCATGTTTATGTTTATACCGAAGATTAGAGTCTGAAATATGTGTTTACCCAAAAAGAGTTAAATGTCCTATTAAGAAGGTGGTTAGAATCGTTAAAGACTAATACATGAGTGTCCTCTATCACCCCCACAAGGCCAATGTGGTTGCTGATGCTCTATATCCTTTATCCATGGGTAATGTGTTTGATGTAGATGAATCAAAGAAAGGCGTAGTGATAGATGGTCATAGGTTGGCTTGATTGGGATGAAGTTGGAAGATTCTTGCAATGGTGGTTTCATGGTCTATAATAACTCCGACTCATCTTTTGTAGTTGAGGTGAAGTCCAAACAAAACCTTTATCAATCATAAATGGAATTGAAGGAATCGGTTCTTGGTAATATTAATGAGTCATTCTACTCAGGGGGATTGCTTCTTGAGGTATGAAGGAATATTGTGAGTTTCCAACGTAGATGGGTTGAGGAACCGGATCCTTGAAGATACCCATGGATCCGGTTACTCTATTCAACCGGGCTTGACAAAAATGTACCATGACCTTAGGGATATATTTTTGTGGGAAGGTTTGAAAATGGACATAGAGGAATTTGTTTCTAAGTGTCCAAACTTCAAACATGTTAAAGTCGTATATCAAAATCCTGGTGGCTTACTAAAAGAAATCCAAGTACCAACTTAGAAGTGGGAACACATTATTATTGATTATGTAACAAGTTTTCCTTTGAATCAAAATCAATATGATTTTATATGTGTGGTTGTGGATAGGTTGACCAAATTTGCACACTTCATTCCTTCCAAGTCTACTTATTTGGCAGAAGATTATCCAAAGATCTTCATAGATGAGATTTTATGTCACCATGGTGTTGCGTTATCCATCATATCAGTTTGAAGAAGATTATCCAAAGATCTTCATAGATGAGATTTTTGCTAAGTACCCAACAACGGAGGCCAAGCACGGCCCAACAAGGCCACGACGCCCTGTCACTACCATCTTCGCAGGTGGCCTGCAACAGGCTGCCTGCGGTTGTTTCATTAAATAGGGTGAATGGGAAATTCACACCACGTACTAACCTTACAATAATAGGTTTATTTAGTTATTTTTCGTTGTATATAAGTAATCATAAACGTGATCACCCATTCTAGAATCCTCTTACAAGATTGAAACCATTCCCTCTAAAAAATACTCTCTCTAGAAACGACCATTGTTGGTGAATCTCAAGAACAAATTAAAGATGGGTTTTCCATGGATGAATCATAAATTTTAAGAGGTTTTGAACTAGGAAAAGGTATGTTGACCTTCATCACTTTAACAACCCTAAAATTGGATAAGTAATGCTTTATATTTCTAGAATGCCTACAAGTAGACTACGGTTCACACGGATTGATGAGCCTAAGAACCCAGACCACGGAAACCTTGATATAGACGAGGCAACTAACTTGGTGAGTTAGTTGATCTTTTAAAGGTTGGGTTCAACCATGTAGGGCTCTCGAATACGACTATTTACTCAATGAGTTTTTACCGGACTTAAAAAGGGAAAATCGTTGTTTTGGAGGGTCTAGGGTAAAATGGTCTTTTTTATGCTAAGGTAGTATCATAATTACTCTAAATATATAATTAATTATTTAATTAATAATATGGAGGGGTATTTGGGGAGAGAGGGCAAAAATTGGCTCTCGATGTAAAGTCTTGCTCCACTCTGGGTTCGAACCTAGGTTGAAGCAATGAATTATTTTTTTAAAATTTAAGTTGGTAAATTAATGAAAAATTAATTTATATTTATTATTTATTAGCTTATTTAAAATAAAATTAAATAATATTTTTAGTAATTGAATATAACCTTATTTGACTAAGTCCATAACTAGACTCTTAGGCCTAAGAAAACTTTTTTCTCCCAGACTCATCTCTCTCTCACGTCTCTATTACTCTCATTCATGATCTCTCTATGCCAAAGTAACTTTCAAGAACAGAAAAATAAATCAAGTTATTCACACTTGAATACCTCAAATAAAATCACAAGAAAACAAATGTTAATCACACGTTAGGTAAAGGGAGGTTGTTCATCGAGTGATGTTGACATTGAGGGGACTTGGACGTGATCTTTGGTGATGTTTTTTGGCAGAAAGTTGAGAGTTTAAATTCAAAAAGGTATGGTTTCTCTTATCTCCTTATCCATTTCCCAAGAGACCCCTAAGATTCACACAAATCTATTCGAAAACTAGAGTTGTTCCCCGTTGCATGTCCCTGTCACTAGCTCGTATTGAATCAGAGGTTGGTTATGTTTGCTTGTAGAAAAATAGGTATGAAACGTGTTTTTGTGATGATTATGTGTCTATATGTTTGTTCAAAATTATGTAACTTATGTTGATGTTTTTCCAAAATTATACGTAAGTGTATGTGCAATGTGAACCGTATCTATGTGTCTCGGGTTAAGTCTTTAAAAATGTTATGTCGTGGTTGTATTTCATGTACAAAGGATTATGTAATTGGTGATGTTCATATGATTTGAAATGTGGCTGATTTGAGCGATAGTCTCTTGGCTAAACGAATCCATGAAAAATGCACCTAAGAACGTATTAAATGAACTACGAATTACCCTATGAATTCACGTGTAAATGTTGAAGGAAGTGAGATGAAAAATGTGACAAAATTTCCAGAAAATTACATGTTAGTTTTGGCTAAACATAGATTAACAAATCTGGAATTTTAAATGAGTATAAATTAGGTGAGGTCATTAGGAATCAAACCCGCGACCTTACCCGTGAAAAGAACTAAAAAGGTAAATAGAAATGGGGTTGAGGGGGGTTCGAACTTGGGTACTCCTGGCTAGAAATTAATATATGAAATTGAGAGGGGTATGATTCTAACACAAAACCTCTCAATCATAACATAAGGGGAAATGAAAAGAAAATAAATGTGAGGCGTGGGAATCGAACCTGCGACCTCAAGGCAGTAGAGGAGAGTAAGATAAAATGTAATGAAAGAAATGTGAGGCATGGGAATGGAACCCATGAACTCAAGTTTGTAAAGAAGGGTTAAGAGAAAATGAAAAATAAAAGAAACGTGAAGCATGGGAATTGAACCCATTACCTCTATGCAGTAGTGGCAAACTAAAAGAAAAATAAAAATAGGTTGTGGGGGTTTGATCCCACAAGCTATGATGTCCTCATGCTAAAGGACAGCTTCCATGACGTATTAGTTGAATGTAATGGAACTTTATACTGAGTACCGATAGACTAGCAATGAGAAGTGATGCCTTCTTTCGGTAAGGGCGGAGGTTCACGTAACTCTCATGAGATGAGACTATTCGGCATGCCGGGTGTGGATATCCTTATATCTCCTAGTCTTTGAACCTATACTGCCAATATAGGGATCTGGCGGGGTTCAATTCCCATGTACGCTAGCATGTTTTGAGTCACTTTCGCAGTAGATTCCACATCTTTTACATGTATGAGACACATTGGATATCATGATGGTCACATGATCTATGTCGGTTAAAATTAAAGTTCCCCATGAATAAATGGGGCCTGCCTCAAACAATGCACATAATGAAATGAATGATAGTAAAGGTGTTAGGATAGGATAATCAAGAGATGAGCTAGACTTAAGCAATGACACTAGGTCATTCTTGAATATTGCACAGCGAACCCGATGAAAGTCTTAAACTCCATCCTAGGTATAGTTGGTGTTTACACTAGCATATGAATGAAATGAAATGAAGTACGTATCAATGAATGAAGCAGACTCTGTGTTTGCAAAAGAAGGCTCCCTAGTTGAGGTCCCATATGTTTAGACCACATTGTTTGTAAGTCTTGATGTCAAGTCCATGATTCCAAGGTCTCATCAAATATGAACGAATGATATGAAAAAAGTTGTGTTATATGCAATATGTTATGTGTCATAGCCTCTGTAGTATTCTTGGGGCCGTGGAGCAGAATCGTGTCCCCTCTATTGCTTTTCACCCAAAGCATCGGGTAAAAACTGACCATGAACTTCAACCGAAGCTGGGATGTTCTTTTATGGATCATCATCATAATTCCCAAGTTTCGATTCATTTGCGTAGTGTACACTCTAATTCGTGATCGTAGGGAAACAAGGTTTCTCTTTCTCTCCGTGTATTTTGCATACATGGAGGATGGTTCTGCAAAAATCAAAAACAATAAAACAAAGTAAAATCAAGAAAATATTAACTAAACTATACTAATAAGTTAAAGTTAATCCAAAAGCTACTTTCCCCGGTAGCGGCGCCGAAATTTGATACGCTCAAACTTACTTCTCAAATAAGAAGTAAAGCGGTCATATCGGGTAAGGAACCCAACTAATGAGGTTAGGATCGTTCCCATGAGGAAAATAGTTCAGACTTAATTTCAATCTATTTTTACTACTATTTAGTCAATTATTTCCTTGGAATGCAAAAACAATAATAAAAAAAAGGTTTTTTTTTACTTCTAAATTAATAAAAACAACTAGCTAAATTAAAGGTGACAACTAACAGCTTCAAATGTTGGAGTTTAATCAATTAATTGAAGTAACTTGGATTTTTACGTGTTCCCCACAGGTTCATAACATAATAATTTTAAATATAACAATTATTTCCTAGTATATTGCATGCAAAGTGATAAGTTATGCATTTCTAAATCCTTAGTCCGGAATCTAGAAAATTTAACTCCGCACCTTGGTCCGGCTACGCGTGTTGCTATACTAACCCTTACCTTTACCTCATATTAAGCATCGTCTTCGATATTTGACTAAGTTATTAACTCCTACCAATCAATACAAGTCTATTAGATAGTATACACTAAATATATGTTGATAATTCTTTTACTATTATCTACCTCCTTGGTACGGCAAGTAGCATTAAGGCGAGTTCTATTGTTAGCCATCCGTTAAATAGAGATCTAGGCGAAAGAACTATAAATACGTGCAAGAAAATATTCTAGAATTGTTATTTTAGTTAGGTTTTACCTCATAATTCGCTTATGGTTACCACAACCCTAGTTATAGAGTTATGTTACCCATAGTCATAATCACAATATTCAAATATGTAATATAAGAGTTCATGCACTTACTTCAAGATAAAGAATAAAATCCAAAAGTTCACTTGATTAATCAGCAAAAGTCACCAACAATCAATTACTTAAATTAATTGATGACTAAAGATTTTCCAAAAGGGTAACAATAATTACCAAGTCTAATCCACAAAAGAAGCTCAATTAACCAAGAGTCTAACAAAAAGTTTAAACATAATCAAGAGTCTAACAAAGAGTCTAAAAATAATAAAGAGTCTAACAAAGAGTCTAAAAATAATCAAGAGTCTAAATCGAAAGACGGGGTTTTTTGAACTATTTATAAAAAATAAAAATCTTATTAAATAAGGACTCTATTTGCAGGAAATCTGTCAAAAGCGGTTGGGTCGACAGACCTTGCAACGGATTGCCGTGTTCATGATGGGCCATCATGGATTCCATCGTCCCAAACTTGTGCACTTTCTTGTGTTGCTCTCTACATTATCCTCTATGGCAGGTATGACGTATCGTCACAGCCACAATGGTCTGTCGAGGGTCTCCGTTCCAAAACACTTGAACTCTTTGAATTTGGGTACTAGGACTACTTCTTTAATCTTCATGACGAACTAGTTGGACGGACCGTCATAGCTACGAAGGTCTGTCACGCACTCCGTAACCCCACACTTGGTCACCCCACACTTGGTAAGAATTCCCCATCTTCCTTCAGCAACTACACTATGATGCCACCTACAGACCGTCACAAGCACGATGAACCGTCACAAGCTCCGTAGGTGGTACTTTTCTGTATTTCATGCTCAAAAACCTCCGCATTCATCTTATAGACATATTTCCCTCAAATAAAGATAAACTTACTTTAAAATTAGTACAAAAAGGCTTTTTGACACACTAAACATACGAAAAAACAGTCAAAATAGCGTGAAACCACGGTATATCAACAACCCATGTCCCACATCAGCTGAGGGTTGTGTGAACGATGCGTTCAAATTTGGATGAACTTTGTGCGCAAACAAAAAAGCATCTCCTAGATATTATGTACAACCCAAAAGCGATATATAAAGGCCACGCTCAATGTTTTTTGACCAAAGTGCAAGCCAATGGTTCAAGGGTTAGGCACTCTTCCACGTTCGTTTACAATTGTGTAAGCAGTATCAAGGCTACGATTGATGCAAGCATCCCTTGTCCGATGAAGGCTAGCCATTGTTTGCATGCCAAGGGCGATGTGCGAAGTCCAAGCCCGAAGACTGAAAAAGGATATACACAGACCATGGTCGATACAATAGTACCATTCCCGCCATCACCTAAGAGATATGCACACACCACTATCGATGTTGCAGTCCACGACTAATGTCGCTTGTCCCATGCAGATTTCTTTTGGCAGATATCTCTTGCTTAATGCACAGAGTCCTTCACTGATACTTCATGTCGTTGGCCCACAGTGATATATCCATGTCAACATGCTCACGGCCCGCCAGATGCGTACAAGACTTCATTGATGATTATTGTTATAGGCCAACGTTACTTGCCTAAAGTGTACATTCTTTTGCTGATGCTGCATGACGTTGGTAATTGCAAAAGTCGTCCAACTGATGCACAAATTACATAACCGATGTGTGAAAGTTTTAGTTGAGCTTCCTACTGTTGGTTTACATCTAAAAACCGATGTGTGAAAGCTATGGAAGATGCTAGCAAGGCAAGTTCAATGTCGGTGAAACCAATGACTGCAGGCTACAGATGATGCTTGCTAGCTACGTCTTAAATCATCTTACTAATGTATGCAACCCACATATGATAGTAGCAACATACGGCCGATGTCGCTTGATCGTTTTGTGCATGCAAAAAGTGATAGGTACAATGTCGACTAACTATTCTGTGTTGGTAGAAGATGATATGGGAAGGATACGTAGATGGTAGCTGTCCAATTTTTGAAAACAGAAGGCGATGCATAAACTCCATGCACCTTGCGTCGATTGATCGTTGTTCAGGCAAAAGGTGATGTAGGCAGGCAATGCCCGATATGGCTAACCGTTGTTTGCAGGCCAAGGTATATGCGTATATTCCATGCTCGAAGACGGATCAGTAATGTGCATAAGACATGACCTATACGCGTAGTCTACCACCGATGTTAGTTTAGCAATGTGAAGGACACTGCCGAGGTGGTTAGACCACGTTTCACGCCGTCTATCTATTTTTTACTGTCCAAGGGCAATATGGGTAGGTCAATCTTGACGACCACTTATTGATGTGCACAATACATGATAGATGCGACAGGTCCGCGCTCGATGTTAACTTAGCAATATGCATAGGAAACAGACGATGTTCTAGTCTAATATCAATATCGTCTAGCTGATGTTGCTTGTGATTAGACCATGTCATTTTCCCAATGCTCAAAGTCCTATGTTGATGCGTCCTACCATTGGTCGATGACGAAGTTACCTTGCCAATGAGAACACGCCACAGCTGATGCGTGCATGCCTTTGTTGATGCTGCTTGCCTGAAGCAAATAGGACTTGGCAGATACTGCCTAACGTTGGCCAATGCAAATAGCTCCCAGATGATTCACACACGCCACAACAAATTCTTGTATCCCTTTGCTGATGTTGCATTATATCAGCAAACATCACTTGCCATATGTGCACATGCCATCTAGTATGCATGATGTCCTTGGATAATGTTGCCAATTATTGGACGACATCGTTACTAGAAGCGCACAAGCCTTGGTTAAGGGTTTCTCTCGTTGTGTAACTTCAATGTCATTCAGTTGATGCACACACGTCACAGGTTATGTCTGCATGCCTTGGATGATGTTGCATGTCGTAGTCTAATATCAGCGGCCAAATGCAGACAAACCACGCTAGATACATGAAGACCTTGGTTGATACATCCTGTTGTTGGCCGATATCACCTAGCCAAAGCATGCATGCAATGACCGATATCTCCAAACTGATGCAAACATGCCTCGGATAATGTGTGCATGCCTTGGGTGATGCTTCCTGCCACTAGATGATGTCACAAGGCCACTCTGCGTAACCCATGTTTCATTTCCATGAGTTGATGCGCACGCGCCACGATTGATGGGTGCACACATTTGTTGGCAACGCCTTTCGGCTGATGTCACTTGGTCGATGCACATATTCCATATGTGATGTGTCCTGGTCAATGCACTCAAACCACTACTAAAATAGACTTGTCAATATGAACACTACATAATGAATGTGTGCAGACCTTATTTGATGTAGCAGGACTTGGTTTAAGCAACAGTCTATTGGTTGACATCACTTTCCAAATGCACACATGCCACGTTAGATGCATTCTAGCCTTGGTTGATGTTGTACATCATTGGCCAACATTCATAGATTGATATTTGTATGCAATATAGAATGCTGAAAGGCCATATCTGACATTGTTAAACCAAGTTGCGTATGCTTAAGATGATGTTAATAGGCCACACTCTATGTCAACATACTGATGTGAGGATACTGATGATGTTTCTGGGACACATTTGACGCTGATAGACCATTCTATGCAGGCTAAAGACGAGCAAGAAGAAGACATCTGACCTTTGTGTGCAGGACAAAACCGATGCGGGCAGTCCACACATGATGTAGTCTGACCATTTTATGTAGGCCAAAGGCAAAAGCAATAAGCAGTCAATGCTTGATGTCAGCTAATTGATATAGAAGCTTATGTCTATAGGGGCTAGCATCGCTTGATGTTGCCAGACCGATATATGCAAGCCTGTGGTGATGTGGCTAAGTCACGTTTGACATATATAACCGATGTGTGGAGGATAAAAATATGCCGGGAGGCAACACCTGATGTCGACTGAATGATGTGTGTACTCCACAGAAGATAGGTGTATCCCACGTCTAACATTGACCAATCATTGTGTGCACGACAAATGAGATCCGTGCAGGAAACGTATGACATTAACTAACCATTTTATGCAGGCCAAAGAAGATGCAAGAAGTCCATGTTAGATGTAGTCTAACAACTATGTACATGACAAAGGAGATGACGGAAGGCCACACTCGACCTTGAATGATTGTTGTTTTTGCCAAAGGTGATGGAGGTAGGCAATGCCTGATGTTTGCTGACATTTGTGTATGACAAAGTAAATGGAGGCATGCAACACCTTATGTTGCCTAACCATTTTTTGAAGTCCAGGGGTGATGTCGGCGGTCAACGCCCGACACTAGCTAAGTGATGTGCACAAATCAACGCGGATGCAAGCAGTCAATAGACAACAATGCTTGAGAAATGTGCATGATACGGACAATTCGGGTAGACCACGGCTGATGTCAACTGGCAATTTGTGTATGCCAATAGCTATACGAGAAAGCCAAGCATGATGAACGTTCTTTGATGTGCACATGCCACGGACAGTCCGCACCTAATGTCTCTTGTGTGATGTGCACAAGTCACAGCCAATGCTACTATCTACAACAAATGTCACCTAGCCAACGCCTCTTTATGTTGGACGATGTGTCTTTCCCGAAGCAGATAGGCCTTGGCTGATGCTACCTTTTGTCAGCCAACGCCAATGTCTCCGTGCTGATATGCACAATCAACGGCTTATGCTGCCTACTGTTAGCCAACATCGCTTTCCCAAAGCGCACCTATTTTGGCTGATACTTCCTGACGTATAAAGATGCAATGGTCGCACTGTCGGTGCATACACGGCATGACCAATGTGTATATGCCTTGGCGAATGTTGTATTCGAATGGACAACATTTTTTTCCAGATGTATACATGCCATATAAGATGGGGGCAGGCTTTGGGTGACGCTACCTGCCATTGACCGACATCGCTAGCCATAACATACAGGCCTTGGCAGATGGTGCCTCCTATTTCTACGTCCATGTCGCCTAGAAAATTCACAGACTCCATTGATAATGTGATCATGAGTGAAATGATGTTGCATGCCGTTGTCAGATGTCGCTTTCCAAATGTGCACAAACAACATTAGATGGATCAAGACCTTTTCTAATTCTCTCTATTGTTGGCTAATGTCATCTGGCCAATGAATGCAGTTCACGATCAATGACACCCATTCGATGTGCACATGCCATTGCTGATGCGTGCAAAGAGTGGATGATGTTTTCTGCCATTGGTCGATGTTTTCTTGACGATGCACGATGTCATCAAGTTGATGCACACAAGGATGATGCATGCAATCCATGTCAGATGTCGGCTGACCATTATGCAGGCGAGATTCGATGGAGGCAAGCAACGCTTTATGTCGCCAACTGATATGTGCAGGTTAGAGGTGATGCGGCCAAGACACGTTTGACCAAGGTAGACCGATGTGTGTGGGATACAATTATGTAGGAAGGCCATGTTCGATAGCGACTGGCTGATGTGTGCAGACTACGGACAATTCTGGCAGGCCACATGTGACATCGCTGACCGTTGTGTTCACTTTATGAATGATAAGGAAAGCCCACATGCGATGTCGAACAAACTTTCTATGCAGGCAAAACGCGATGCTGGTAGGCCACATCCAATGTCGGCTGTCCATTCTGTTTAGTAAAAAGATGATGCAGGAATGATATATCCGACATTGGTTGATCATTGTTTTAAGGCCAAATGCAACTCGGGAAGGTCATGCTTGACGTCGGATGACCGTTGTACGGGCAAAATGTGATAGGGGTAGGAAACACCCGACATCGATTGATCGTTGTGTAGGAAAAAATTCGACGGGGGAAGGAAACACCTAATGTCTCTTGAATATTGTTTACAAGACACGAGCGATATTCCCACACCATGCTCAACGATGACTAAGCTATGTGCAGAAACCACGATTGATGTAGGCAGTCCACGGCCTACGCATACAGAGCAATATGCATGTGACACCTCTAAAATGACTTTGTTTAAAATAGAGCCTAACATGTTTTTCATGAAGGTATATGTCCTAAAATGGTTTATAAGGAGGTAACAAGGAAGTGCATAAAGATTTTGTTGCATTGGAAGTCAAACGTCAAGGGACGACCAAGACGTTCGACAACTAGTCACCTATGTGCCTCATGTATTGTTATGTTAGCATATGTGTGTTTCATGAAATTATGAGGTACTTATATGAGTTATAATATTTTTTATAGACAGTATGTCAAGTTTCATAAGGTTTGGAGGTCAAGCGTCCAAAACGTTCGGGAACTAATCGAAATTGAACTAGTGTGTCATAGTGTTTTGTAGTGATGTTTTGGAGGATGGTTTGAGGGTGAAATTGAGTACAGAGTTCCTGATATACAAAGGTTTGAAACTTCTGAGAACGACGCCTCGGGGACAATAAAAAGGGTCCCCAAGGAGAACCCAAACTTGTACTGCCAAGCTACTACGCCAACCTGTTAAGGGCAGTGGTTGCGTGTCGTGTAACTATGACGCAGTGGGGAAAAGTCCTTCCCTATGACGTGGGGCTGTCACGAACAATTATTTCCAAAGAATATTCAAAAAATAAGATTTGGAAGTGCCTCTGCGAGGCGTAGTAATGTCCGAGATTTCATTACGTCATTTTAAAGTAAAATTTTAGTTTGTTAGTTTGTCCAATAAGTATAGTGGTCTTTTGGGTAATTTAGGGGTGAATTATGGACGGTTATAGGACCTATTTAAACCCCTAAACTAACCAATCATAGATAAAGCCCGCATCTCAAAACAAAACCTCTCCATTCATTTCTCCAAAACCTCAATTGATGAAGGTTTAAAGCTCCATGTAAGAAGACTGATTCTCTTAAGTTTTATCCATAAATTTTGTGGGATTTTTATCACATTTAAGGTATGTTTATTCATCCTTTAAATCTCTTGCGTCAAGGAGTGAATTCCAATGATTTTTCAACGATGATAAAAAAACGTTAATTCTCCAATTTTATGATCTATCCAGGAGTTATTGCATAAAATTTTTGAATCATTTTTGGTGGATGGAATTGATGTTAATTTGATGAGTTTAGCCTAAAATATTCATAAACCCATGGAAGACATAATCTCTTAAAAATCGGCTATCTTATGGATGTTATGATCTTATCTCAATGCTTATGAATTCTATTGTAGTTTTCTGTGGTCTATTAAATGACGTCAGAATTGTATTTGATTTATGTATAGCCTATCTTAGAATGATAAATTTTATTTAATTGAACTAGATTCATTGAGTATTTCGATTTTTTGTACTAAATTGATGATCATGTCAATGGGTAAGGGGCCTTATGGTATTAATTTGGATGATTTAGCTATGGATTTGAGTGGTGAGAATGGATTGGTTTTATGCTTCCCTAATTCTCGTTATATTAAATAATTTAGATCTTGTATTATGTTGTGACTGGTATGGTCCACTTATAGTGGTGGTGTTATGTGAATGATGTGGCCTTGTCGGTGTTACTTTATGTATTATAATGATCATGAACTTTTTTGTATTAATTGATATATTCTGATGATGAATGTAGTTGATTATTTGAATCATGTTCATATTCAGCTACTTATGATTAATGTGGAAGTATATGTTTCTTCTGTTGATATTAGGTGATCATGCTGGACTATGACTATGTTCTTATGTGTGCAGTCTCAAAGTTGATGCATGATTATTCCTACTTGACTATATGAGTCTATGATGATTATATTGATTATCTAATAGTGGTGCATAAAATGATTTATAGATGATAATGGTTATTCTTATGTGCTTCTAACATTATATGAAATATATGCTAAAGTGAAGTATGTTGTGTCCTGTCTTGGTAAACTTTTGTCCCTTACTTGATACATGTATGAATGTGAATATGGGATGTCTTGACTTAGGATGCTAAAACTTCTTAGTCTTCAATGTATCAATGATGTGAGACCTTAAATGATTCTAAGAAGGTCACTTATGTTTAACCTTGAACCTAGTGGAAAGGTTGTGAACCTTGAAGTCGAAAGTCTTTACGGTATCCTTGTTGTAATGAATGATGGACTTAAGGTTGGTTTACTGAAATCATATCATCGTTAGAAAGTCATTAGAGTTATCTTTGTCGCCACTGAAGGCAGCTCTAGGGGACCTTTTTGGTAGGGTGAATGTAATTGAGTTTTGAACTACATATGGAACCCCTTTGTATAATCATTTGATGTAAATTAATTTATTAGAACAAATGCTAGCCCCGACTGAGTATGTCTTGGGAAGTGTCTCTAGTAAAGAACGAGACTAGAGTACAAAGTAATTCGTTCAATTTTTTAACCATGTGCCTAGATGGGATGTATCCAAGGTCTACCATTGGCAAGTACAACACCCTCCATCGGAGTAGGTTAAAACTCCGAATTCCATACTTCTCTACCATGGTCTATGTAATTTATCACTTATTCTCATCATATGTGATACCTACTAGTATTGGAGAAGTTTTATGAACTTTAGGTGGTGGTATGGGATGCTATCTAGACATTAAACAATAGTCTTTGAAGCTGTTAGTGGGAGTCCCTAGGTCTTCTCCAAGACCATTACTTGAATGTCTTTATGTGATTAATATCTCTTAAATGGACTAATGAAGTAATGAGTTATGTTTGAGAGAATGTGAATGAATGAATAACTAATCTATAGTAACTCTAAGGATTTCCTACTTAAAGTGTGTAGGGGGCGTAAAAGATGATATCTTCATGTATTACCTAGGGAAATCTTTAGAATGACTCTAGTTAGGGTAGTTTGTTGATACATTAGACATGATATAATCGTAGGTAGTCTTAAGGATTTTTTAGGTAACCTTGAATAGGGTGTATGGGCGTTCTCTTCTAGAATTACTTAAGTAAGTCTTTTGATAACCTTGGTGATGTCAATGTCATATCATAGATGTTATGTGTTTTCTTGTATTGTAAGTGTATTTATCTCATTATAGGTAGTCTTGAGGATCATTTAAGTGTGCTTAGAGAGGGTGTATTGGTGGTCTCTCTTTGTCTTACTTAAGTGAATATGAGGATAGCTTTTAGTTAGAAGGATGCATGCGAAATAAGTTCACTGTAATGTTTGAGGATAGCTTTTAGTTAGAAGGATGCATGCGAAATAAGTTCACTGTAATGTTTAAAATATTTCACTCTAACATTTGCTAATATAGTCTAATGTTCATTAAAATATGATAAAATGTTTGTGACTTTTTATGTGTTTCTACGATGTTAAATGTTGTTGTTATTCTAATACTATGAGGTTTTAATAAAAAATAACATATGTCCATTAAATGTCCCTTTTCATGATCTATATGCATTA
The DNA here is from genome assembly GCA_027704765.1 of Solanum habrochaites. NCBI lineage: Eukaryota > Viridiplantae > Streptophyta > Magnoliopsida > Solanales > Solanaceae > Solanum > Solanum habrochaites. Next base: position 22,497,799 of record JAKWJA010002493.1, read on the forward strand.
TGTCATACTGAGTAAATGTGTTTGTACTAATTGCATGCTTTTATGTATCTCTAAAGTGATTCATAGGTGAAGGTTATATAGGAGTTAAAATTGGATTATAGGATCGTTCAAGAAAGTTGAAATATATCCTCATTTAACTCGAGGGCACATATTTCTTTTATTTCACTTATTGAAGTATTGTAATAGAATTAGTAGTACTATATTTCTATTGTATATGGGCCGTGTGAAAAGTCTTCTTGTGTCTAAGACATGATGACATGAGACTTATTATTTCCGATGGATTTTATATGAAAGAACTTTTAAAGACTATACAAATGTTTGTGAAAAGTTTTAATTCTGCACTACTTTTCATTATGTATATGCGATGAATGATACAAAAGGGATTGTACAAGACCTCCGAGAGTGCCATATCTTATAGTGTGTGCTGTCGGGATGTGACAGTGCAGGCTACGACCAATGCGGGTAGCCCACGTTTGACATCGGATGGTCTTGGTGTGCACGCCAAGGGCGATGCGAGAATGCCAAGCCCGACGACTATTAAATGATGTAAATAGTCCATGACTTATGCGTCCAGTCCACGTTTAACCAATGCGCATAGGCCACGTCTGATGCGGTGGTCTAAGGGCTATGTTTCTTGGCCAATTTTGCTTATCGTTGGTCGATGATGCTTTCCCGAAGCAGATATGCCTTGGATTATGGTGCCAGCTGTCATTTGAAATTTATGTCTCCCTGCCAATCCACACACGCAAAGACTTATGTCTCATTGCCGATGCATACACGCCAAGACAATTACGTGCTGGTTTGGCTGATTCCGCTTTACTTTAGCCGACATTGATTTTTAGAAGCTCAAATGCCATGTAAGATGCGTGAAGGCTTTAGATGATGCTTCCTACCATTTACAGATGTTTCTTTTCCAATGCACACAATCCTTGGATTCTGGTGCCTCTTATTGTTGATGTCGATGTTGCAAAGATGATGCACACACTCCATGGGTTATGCCTGCATATCCTTGGATGATGCTTCATGTCATTTTCCGATGTTGCTTTCCAGATGTACACAAACCATATCAAATTTTCATACACTTTGGTACTTGCAGTTTGTCGTTGGCCGACGTCACCTGTCATATGCATATAGGCCACGAACGTGTCGTCAAGTGGAAGTACACATGCCAAGATTGATACATGTAGCCTTGGTTGTTGTAACCTCCCGTTGGACTATGTCACTTGGTTGATGCGCACATGCCATAGTTGATTTCAACTTATTGATGCTCGCAGGCCACAAATGATGTAACCTGACTGATGCGCTCAGAGCATGAAAAAATTAGCCTTACCGATGCGCACAACCCACGCTCGACAATGAATGAGCCGATGTACCCATGACAAAACTTATGCAGGCACTCCACTACCTACGTCGACGAAGCACTATGCGCAAGCCACGACCAATAAGGGCGACCCAACACCAATGTTGCATGGAAGATGCTGCTTTCTGTTGCCCGACGTTTCTTGCCCAAAGTACACAGGCTTTAGCTGATGGTGTGTGTCGATGAATGACACAGATGTCACACAGTCGATACGCACATGCCAAGACTCATACGTGCAAGCCTTGGCTTATGGTGCATGAGGTTGGCCGACGTTGGTCTCCTGATGCCAACATCCCACGTTCGATGCATGGGCCACTTGGAGTGTTTGATTCTATGGCGCGGATTCTGACTTGCTAGTGTAGACATCATTTTTTGTAAATATTCATATTGAACATGTACAACCCAAATATGCATTTTTTAATGTACAAACACACATTAGCTTTCACAAATAACTTTTAACAAATTTCAACAATTTTTTTTATTCTTAATGTTTTTGGTTAAACCCAATAATGTGTAATTAATTAACAAAACATTGGAATAATATAAAAAATAAGAAATAACACCAAAAATTTACAAATAAATATAGTAACCTTAAATTCAATATTTTTAATAGATTATTTTATTTTTTATTTGTCTTCGATAAATCTCAAAATTGAGTTATTAATGGTTTCAAAACAAGAAATCTTTTAAAATATATAAAATTAACAGAAAAAATTCAGAAATTTATAAAATAAGGTTATAATATATAATTTTAACCATTTTTTTCATTATTATTTTTTTTTGGTAAATCCCAAAAATGTGCAATTCATGAATAAAAAATATAAAATTAATGCCAAACATTCATAAATAAATTTAGTAACATTAAATTCATTATATTCAACAGTTCTTTTAATATTTAATTTACATCTTTAAATCGCAAAAATTGTAACGCCGAAAATTTATAAATAAATATAGTAATCTTAAATTTAACAATTTAAACATTTGTTGAATCTTTATTTTATTTTGGTAAATCTCTAAAATGCATAATTATTGAATAATAAATAGGGAAAATATTTTTTTTAAAATGTAAAATTTAACCGCAAAATTCCAAAATAATTATACAAATCATAAATTCAGAGATTACAACAATTTTTTTATATGGTAAATCTAGTAAAAGGGTAATACATAAATAAAAAATAGGAAAAATATAAAATTAATGCAAAATTTAATAAATAAATAAGGTAATCCTAAATTCAACAATTTGAACTTTTTTTATATTTATTTTCGTTTGATAAATGCCTAAAGTTTTTAATTAGTTATTAAATAATCGGAAAACTATGAAAAAATATATAATTAACACAAGATATTCACAAATAAATAAAGCATTAAATTCTACAGTATAAAAATATTTCATTTTTAAAATGTGCTTACAATATAAAAAGCGTAAAAAAAAGTTTCAAACAATGAACAAAACTCGTAAAAATATGAAAATGCTTGAAAACACTTCTAAACATTTGAAACTAATGATAGATTAGATATTTGTAGAAAGAAAAGTCTTTTCTATATTCTATGAACTGTAAACGTGACGAAATTGAAACGAAAGAACTATGTCAGGTTGAAATGATGGAAAATAGATGAATATAATGTTATGTTGGAAGGGCGTTTCACACTCTTTTGATGCACACACACCACGGTAGATGCACAGGCCTTTGCTGATTCTGCCTACCGTTAGCCAATGTTCTTACTCAAAGCACACAAGACATTCCTGATAGAGCCAATCGTTGGCCGACATCAATGTCTCTAAGCCGATACACTCCCCCCATAGGTTATGTGAATGTTCCTTGGATGATTGTGCATGTCGTAGTCCCACGTAGGTGTCAAAATGCACACGAACCACGTCAGATGACTGAAGACCTTTATTGATGGTTCTTGTCGTTGAGCGACTTGACCTGGAAAAATCTTCCAAGTCACAACCAATATTACCCAACAGATGCACTAAAGCCATTGCTGATGCGTGCAGGCCTTGGCTGATGTTACCTTCCATTTGTCAATGTCGCCTGGGCACTTTTCATAGGCTTGGGTTGATGTCCATGACTAGTCGTAGAGACACCATGACTAATACCTGCAGTCATTAGTTGTTGCTCCGTGTCATAGGCCAATGTCATTTTATCGTTGTGCACAGGCCTAAGGTGATGTCGTCTCGTTCATGCACTCAAACCACTACTGAAATTGCACAGTTGATGTGCACATGACACAACTGATGCGTCCAGGCTTAGCTGATGCTGCATGTCCTTGACCGACGTTACTTTCCAGATACACACATGCCATGTTCGTGCAGTCATGTTTGGATGATGTCACATTTTATTAGCCGATGTCATTTGCAAGATATGCACATTCCTCGTCCGCGCGTGCAAGACTTGGCTGAAGCCGCATGCCATTTGCATACTTCATTATGAGATATGCACAAGCCACGTCATATGCATTTAAGCCTTAGAAAAAAATTTATGCTGTTTGCCGACATCCATTGACCGATTTTTGAAGGCTATGTAGAATGCTTGTGAAGGCTAAAGTCGATTAGGCAGGCAACACCTGATGTCGCTTTACCATTATTTGAAATGCAAGGGAGATGTTTGAAATCCATGACCGACAACGACTAAGTGATGTGCAAAAGCCACGGTCAATGCGGGCAGTCCACCGGCCGACATCGATAGAGAATTTTTCAGGCTACTGACCATTTGGGTAGCCCACGTCCGACGTTGGCTGGCCGTAGTGTGCACGCCAAGAGCGATACATGATGTCATGCCCGATGACTACTTAATGATGTGCATAGTCAATGGGCAATGCGGGTGGTCCACGCTTGACCGATAGGAATAGGCCATGTCTGATGAGACTGTCTACGACTTATGTAACGTGGCCAGTGCCGCTTGTTGTTAGACGCCGATGCACACACGCCACTGTAATTGCATGGAGGTCTGGTTGATGTCGCTCTACGTTTTCCGACTTTTCTATAATTTATTTATTTCAACAATTTAATAAATTAAAATTTTTAAAATGTGAAGTAAAAAACAAAAACCGTACAATTAACTTATTAATAATGAATAAAAGTCAGCAAAATATGAAAATGCTTCAAACTACTTCTAAATATTTGAAACTAATTACTGATGTGCTAAGACCATGTAGGCCACAACTAATGTTACCTGACTGATGTGCTAAGACCATGAAGAAATTCTCCTGACAGATACGCACAACCCACACTCGACTATGAATGAGACAATGTGCACAAGCCACAACTAATGGGGACAGTCCATGACCTACTTCGACAAAGCAGCGTGCACAACCCACGACTATTGAGGGCGATCCACGGCCAATGTCGCATGGCCGATGTTTCTTTCCATTTGTCGGCATTTCATGCCCAAATTACACCGGCCTTATCTAATGGTGCCTATCGTTGCATGACGCCGATATGGCCTAGACGATGTGCACACTCCATGACTCATGCGTGCAAGCCTTGGCTTATGCTGCATGTCGTTGGCCGACATCGCTTGCCTGATGCCAACATGCCAGGTCCGATGCATGGGCCACTTGGAGCATTTGATTCTATGTCGCGGATTTTTACTTACTAGAGTAGACATTGTTTTTTCCAAAGATTCATATTGAACATGTATAAACGAAATATGCATTTTCTAAGGTACAAACACACATTAGCTTCCACAAATAACTTTTTATATATAAAAGAAAAGGTTTACATATTTTTTTTAATTTTTAATGTTTTCCGTTTAATCCAAAAATGGGTAATTAATTAATAAAACATAGGAATAATATGAAAAAATAAAAAATAACACAAAAAATTAACAAATCAATATAGTAACCTTAAATTAAATAATTTTTTTTTTGTTCGATAAATCACAAAAATGAGTAATTGAAGATGACAAAATAGAAAATCTATGAAAAAATATAAAATTCACAAATAAATAATGTAACATTATAATCAATAATTTTAATAATTTTTTTAATTATCATTTTTGTTCTTTTAATAAGGAAAATGGGTAATTCATGAATAAAAAAATATGAAAAATAATAAATTTATGCCGAAAATTCATAAATAAATTTATTAACGTTAAATACATCATATTCAACATGTTTTTTACTATTTATTTTCTTCTACAAATCTCAAACGATGCACACACGCCATGACTCATGTGTGCAAATCTTGGCTTATGTTGCCTGTCGTTGGCCGACGTCACTTGCCTATTGTCAACATGCCACGTTCGATGGATGGACCACTTGGAGCATTTGATTATATGGCGCGGATTCTTACTGAATGGAGTAGACATCATTTTTCGAAAGATTTATATTGTACATGTACAACCAAACTATGCACTTTCTAAGCTACAAACACAAATTAGCTTCCACATATAACTTTTTTAAATATAAAAACAATTTTGGACAATTTTTTTCATTTTAAATATGTTTTGTATTAGTCAAAAATGAGTAATTGATTTATAAATAATAGGAAGAATATGGAAAAAAAAATAAACATAACGCCCAAAAATTATAAATAAATATAGTAATCTTAAATTCAGTAATTTTAACAATTTATTTATTTTTTATTTGTGTTCGATAATTTATTTTTTATTTGTGTTCAAAAAATAGGAAATTTATGATAAAAAATATAAAATTAACATAAAAAATTAACAAATCAATAAATTACCTAATAATCAATAATTTTAACAATTTTTTAACAATTATTTTTGTTCGGTATATCCCAAAAATGGGAAATTCGTGAAATAAAAATATGAAATATATCAAATTAATGTCAAAAATTCATATATAAATATACAAACTTTAAGTTCAACAATTTCAAGAGAATTTTTATTTTTATTTTAATTTGTTAAAATCTATTAAATGGGTAATTCATGAATAAAAATAGGAAGCATAATTTTTTTAAATTATAAAATTAATGCAAAAAATTCTAAAATAAATACTGCAACCATAATTTAAACAATTTAAAAATATTTTTTATTTTTTTATTTGGTAAAGCTCGAAAAAGGTAATTTATTAATAAAAATAGGAATAATATAAAAGTAACCCCAAAAATTTACAAATATATATATAGTAACCTTAAATTCAACAATTTCAATAATTTTTTTAGGAAATCTCGAATATGGTTAATTAATTAATAAAAAAAGGAAAAATCTAAAAAAACTATAAATTTAATTCAAAAAATTCACAAATAAATAAATCATTAAATTCAACAATTTCATAAATTTGAATTTTTAAAATGTAACATTAAAAATCGTAAAAATATATTTTAAACAATGAATAAAAAGTCGGAAAGATATGAAAATGCTTGAAACTACTTCTAAACATGTGAAATAATGATGGATTATATATTTTTACAAATAATAGATTTTTCAATGTCGTACGAACCGTAAACGTGATGAAATTGGTACGAACGAACCACGTGAGGTGGAACTGTTGAGAATAAATATTGGAAAATAGATAAATGTGTTGTTATGTAGGGAGATCGTTTCATACGATTTTGATTTTTATACGCCATGGACATCTGCATGTTGTTTACTAGACCTTCATTAATGTCACTGCATGCAACATAGGTTGTCTAACAAGTGCAAGCCACCAAATATGCGGGAAGGCACATCGAAAGTAGACTAAATGAAGTGTCGGGGAACAATCGATGCAGACATGTCACTCTTACATTGGTACTCCGATGTATGCAGGCTATGACCAAAGTTGGCTTCCGACGTTGGCAGCGCGTTGTGTGTAGACCACGGAGGATAGGTTCAAACCATGTCTACATCAGTTGACTTATGTATGCAAGTCACTAATGATAGGTGCAACCCATTTTCTACTTCGGCTGGCCGTTGTGTAAAGGATGCATCCAACTTCAAATGACCATTATGTGCTGACCAAAAGGCGATGCGGGAAGGTCACGTCCAGCGTAGGATGGCGTTTATGGAAAGGCAAAAGGCCATAAGCAAAGTCCATGCTCCACATGTTCTTACCAATATGCAATCCAAAGGTGTAAGGGCCAGACACTGTTCGACGTCGGTTGACCGATGTGCTGGCCAAAGACAATGAGGGCATGCAACGCCTGATGTTGTGTGACTATGAATCACAGGACAAGAGAAAAGAGGAAAGTACAAACAATTGATCAGGTATGAGTGATGTGAACAATCCACGAAGAATTCAATCAGTCCACGACCGTGGTCGATACATCGGTACCATGCCCAATGTCAGCAGAGAGATATACATAGGACACAACCGATGTGGTAGTCCACGACTTAGGTCGCCTGTCCGATGCCGATTTCTGTTGGGATATGTCTCTTACTTGAATCATACATAGCTTGAGTGATGCTTCATGTCGTTGGCCAAGGCCGATGTTGCCTCATCGATGTGCACACCCCACACTTGATGCGTACATGTCTTGGTTGATGATAAGTGTTGTTGTCTAACGCCTCTTTTCTGAAGTGCACATTCTTCGATTGATGCTGCCTGATGTTGGTCATCGTAAATGTCGCCTAACTATTCACAAAAATCATAACGGATGTGTGCATGTTTTGGCTGAGGTTTCTGTTGTACCGTGGTTTCACGGTACTTTCAATGTTTTTTCCTTAAGTCTAGTGTATGTTTAAGGTCTTTTTGTAGTATTTTTAATGTATTTTTCTCTTTTTTTACTGAATAACTGTCCAAAATGAAAACGTGAATGAATTATGATAAATTGCGGAAGTGATGACCGACGAAGCCATCGACGGTCCGTCGACACCTCGATGGTTAGAATGTGGAAGTTGTCTTCTAAATAAAATACTGCTGAAGAAAGATCCGGTAGTTCTTACCAAGTATGGGTCTACAAAATCTATCGACGAATGTCATCTCCATGATGAACCGTCCTGCATATCCGTTATTGCTAATAGAAAGTAGCCTAGTACCTGTCTTGAAAAAATTCTAATTATGGAGAAACGGAATCCATCGACCAACCATAGTGCACTCAATGAACCGTCATCCCGTCCGTTGCTGGTAACAGTGAGGTGGAGAAGAAAGAGTTTGAAAAAGATTCTAAGTGTAGAACGATGGGTGGCATCAACAGTCTGTCGTAGCTTGACGGTCTGTCAGTGCGGTTGTCGACTCAGACGTGTTTTTGGGAAGATTTTCCTTAAATAGATTTCCTTTTTATGTTAGGACTTCATTATTATAAATAGTTTTAAAAACTTCGTTTTTGGGGTTAGATTCTTCAGTATTTTTAAGTTTTATTATCCTAGTTGTTGAACTTGAGATTTTTGAAAATATTTTACTTTCTGGAATTGATTGTTGCAAGACTTTGATTTATTCGAGTAATTTTATGGATTTTCTTCAATCTCATCAAAGTAAGTACATGAATTCTTGTGTACAAAATGTGATTTGTGTGATTGTTAACATGGGTAACTAAATCCATAACAAGGGTTGTGGTAACCATTGATAAATAAAAAGGTAAAAACTAGCTAAAATAACTAGAATAGTGTGTTGCATGTATTAATAATTCCTTCGTTTGGAAGTATTTTTAACTAGTGTACGCATTAGAACTCGCCTTGTTGCTACTTTCCAGACCAAGGAGGTGGATAATAAGAAAAGAATTATCAACATAGATTTAGTATACACTATCTAGTAGGATAGTGTCAATTGGTGCAAAGTAATAACTAAGCCATACAACGATTATGATGCTTAATATGAGGTAAAGGTAAGGTTTAGTAAAGCATATACCCGTAGCTGGACGTGGTGCGGAGTGAAATTTCCTAGATGGAGGACCTAGGAATTAGGTATACATACCTTACCACTTTGAATGCAATTTACGAGGAAAGGATTGTTATAGCTAGAATTACTGTGTTATGCACCAGTGGGGAACACTCATGCCCTAGTAACTCTCATCACTTGTTAAATATTAAATATTCATACTTGCTACTTGTTTACTTAGAAATATTTAATTCTTTATTTTATTTATAACCCCATTTTATTACCTATTTTCGGAAAGGATTTGATTAAATAGAAGTAATTGTAGGTCAATGTTAAGTCTAAATCATTTTTCACGTGGGATTGACCCCAACCTCATAGTTGGGATACTTTAGTTAACATGACCACTTATACTTCTATTCGAGAAGTAAATTTGAGCGTATCAAATTTTGGCGCAGCTACCGGGGATAGTGGCTTTTAGATTAAGTTTAATCACATTATCGATGTTTTTTTAAAAATTTACTAATTTTACTTTTTATCTTTGTTTTTGTATCTTTCAGTTCTAACTTCATTGTATGCAAACTACACAGAGTAGCGGAGAACCCATACTCTCTCCCGATACCAAAATCAACCATACACTGTATAGAATGAATCAAAATATAGGTAATCTTGAGAGTGAATTCGACCGGGAAGTTCCACCACCGGTTGAAGATCATGATTAATTATTAGTTGAAAATCGTGGTGAAGGTGAAATAAGGAGGCAACCTCCTGCTGCACTCCCTCAAGAGTAATATAGGATAAATGTAAATATAACTGACTCTGACGGTCCACTTGTCCTATATCCTCTACCACAGAGTCATACTTTTGTGATAAATAGTAGTCTGATGCAAATGCTCACAGCTAGAGGTTTGTTTTCGGGATTATATTCTGAGGACACACATGCTCACATCACCAAAAAGAGGTTTGTGTGTAAGAGTTGTATGGGGAGGCCTGATTTGATCATGGACGTCATTAGGTTAAAAGTGTCCCTCTCTCACTGACGGGAGAAGTTGCTATATGGTTTACCGAGCTCCCCAATAACTCAATCTATACTCTGAATCCATTAGGTATGTTTTTTGAGTACGTTACTACCGAGTGACTAAGAAACTAAACGACAAAGATAGGGTGAAAAACTTTTCTTGCACTACCAGGAGAATTATTCAGTAATTCTTGGGATAGGTTCACCTTGTTTTTGAGAAGTGTCCCCAATCATTGCAGTGAACTACTTGTCTTAACCACCAGCACCGACTGATGAGTATTACTATGAGAAGGACTTTTCTACGGTAAATGAGCAGACGGGGGGTTTCCGACCAAACGCCAAAGCTCCAATCAGAAAATTGGTGCGAAGGTCAAGAAAATCAAGTTCAGAACTATAGTAATTACTATCGAGAGGGTCATTATGTCCGAGAGGGAAATTACAACTGCGACAACAACTTCAACCGGCATAACTATGGTAATAGAAATAATAAGAGTAAGCACTATGGCGCGAGTTGAGGATATGCTGCAGAAAATGATGAGGACGTTTGATGTTAGTGATGAGCACACTAAATAGTTGATCAGTGACTTAGAGAGTATTGGGAAAAAAGATGATGCACATGCAATCTCGATCAAGTATCTTGAGTTTCAAATGGACTAATTGTCTTTGAATGTGAACCGACACCATCTGGTAACTCTTCCTAGCAATACTGTCCAAAATTTGAAAAATAATAGACTTTGTATGGCAGCCACAACTTGTGGTGGTAAGGAAACGATTGACCCAGCGATGCCGTCTTGTGTAGAAAATGTTATAAGAGGTGATGATGAGGTAGTGGAGGTTAGTGGTGGGTTAGGAGACGAAACAGGGAAAGAAGCTGAGATACCTCATAAGGTGACCGTCATGCCTAGACCAACACCTCCATTCCCACAGAGGTTAGTGAAAAAGACCTAGGATGGAAAATACTACCGTTTTATTACTAGTCTCAAACAACTTTCCATCAATGTCCCTTTAATAGAAGCTGTTGAACATATGCCCGGTTATGGCAAGTTCATAAAAGATATGGTCACTAATAAAAGATCGGTCAGTTTTGAGGATGATGATAGAATGCACCATTATAGTGCTATTGATACAAGGTCTCTAGTGCAAAATAAAGAAGATCCGGGTGCCTTCACTATTCCATGTACAATGGGGTTATTACACATTGCGAAAGTATTATGTGATCTTACGGAAATCATAAGTCTCATGCTTCTCTCTATTTATAAGAAGTTGGATCATGGTGACCCAAAGGACACTCCGATGCGGCTACTGATGGCCGATAAAACAACGAAGAGGCCTATTGGGATACTTCGTGATGTGTTAGTAAAGGTGGAGTCAATCATATTTTCGACCAATTTTTTGATTCTGGATTGTGAGTTCAATTTTTGAGGTGCCTATTATACTTGGGAGTCTATACCTTTCTACTGGTAGAGCCTTAGGTTATATAGAGAAAGGGAAAATGAAATTTTGATTGCACAATGAAGAAGTGACTTTCAACATTTGTAGGTCCATAAGGCAGAGTAGTGAGCTCCAATCGATATCCTCCATATCTTACACAGTTGAAAAGTCATCTGATGTAAAAATAGAAGAGCGTCTGGGTGTAGAAGCACTAGCAGTAGTGATCATGAATTTTGATAGTGATTGTATTGAAGAGTTTCGATAAGTGGTCCTTGCACTTTATCGAGGTAATGTTCGATTTAAACCGAAGAAGTTGTAGTTACATATGAAGCATCGCGAGTCTCCACCCGCAAAACCCTCTATAGAGGAGGCTCCAAAAGTATAACTTAAGGCTCTACCACCTCATTTGAGGTTTGTATTCTTGGGAAAATATGACACTTTACAGGTAATTATCACATCAGTTTTTAATGTGCATCATGTTGAGAGTTTGGTGGAGGTGTTAAAAAGGTTCAAAAGAGCTATTGGGTGGACATTGTGGATATTATAAGGATCCCTCCCGGGATTTTTCACATAACATTCAACTAATGACCGATCATAAGCCAAGTATTGAGCACTAGAGACGTTTAAATCCACCTATGAAAGAGGTGGTGAAGAAAGAAATTATTAAGTGGTTGGATGATGGAGTGATATATCCAATCGCCGATAGTAGTTAGGTATTCCCTGTTCGGTGTGTTCCTAAGAAAAGGGGAATAATTGTGGTCCCTAATGAGAAAAATTAGCTTCTCCTGATGAGACCGGTGACTGGATGGAGGGTGTATATGGATTACCGCAAAAAAAAATATTCACCTTGATGAACAGAGGTTTAACGGGTTGAATGAGCTTGATGAATTTCGCTTCAAGGCATATGAAAGTTCAGCCCTCTACAAAGAAAAGATGAAGAAGTAGCATGACCAAATTATTAAGAAGAGAGATTTTTTTGTTGTGATTTGGTTCTTTTGTCCAATTCTAGGTAGCGATTGTTCCCGGGAAAACTCATGTCTAAATGAACTTGTCCGTATTTGATTACCCAACTATTTTCCCATGTTGAGGTTGAGTTGGAGAACAAGGAGGGTGTAAGGTTGAAGGTGAACAAGCAACGAATCAAAATCTCTCTAGGGCATGCTAAAACGGCGAATGAAGTGATCGAGGCATACCATCTTGATGAAGTCTTAGTAATCAAGAGTCATTCTTCTTGCCGAGACGTTAAATCAAGCGCTGATTGGGAAGCAGCCCAATATGTATCCTCTAGCCAACTATGTCACGTCTGAATGTTTTTTTTTTATTTTTTAGAAGTGTTGGTTAGAGCATTGAGTAGGGTCCGTGTTAAAAAAAAGTGCCCTGAAAACACAAAAACATTAGCTTAATGGGTGTTAAATGTGCAAGGACCAAAACACCAGAAATCTGCAGAAAATTTGTCTGGTGCACCCATCGACGGACCGTCATCCCTTCGACGGGCCGTCGTAGGATCCGTTGTGCCTAGGTATTTTCTTTAATTTTTTATAAGTGAGGGCACTATTGACGGAGGGGTAAGCATGTTCATCATCGGCGCTTTGCGCCTCATGTTTGCTTCACCTATAACCTTATTTTATATACTTTTATGCATTGGGGACAATTAAATGTCTTTTTGTTGGGGTGGGTTAAATGGTAAATGAGTGCTAGAGTTAAGTCTGAGTAGCCCAACTCACGATCCTCTCTTCGCGTTTTCATACCTTTGTTCTTTTTCCCAAAGATACTTGTTATTTTATTGTTGAATCGGCTTGTTGGTATCTTTTGTAAGTATACAAATGGAACCTGAAACATTATGGCTAAACAAAATGATATCTTGATTTAAAGAAAATGTTGCATGACTAGGCATAGTAACTGATGATTGTGTGTCTCTAAGCATGACATAGAGATACATCACTACATGACCCTAAATCTAAAACTCGAACTAGGTGTCTGATAATCTTGTAGATTAATAACATGTCAAGTGAGTGTGAGAAAAATTTGAATAATGCACCATTGGTACTTAGCTATAACTTGCCTAGTTAATTGTTCTAAAAGCAAGTTGTAATAGACAATAGGAAAGGATAACATGCCCTTGTTCAAGATAGCACAATCTTTACCCTAGATAATAGAAAACCGAATGAATATAATCCCTTCTTGATCCAAATGATTTGAGTTAAAAATAGACCTTTCTTTTTCACCCAACTAATATTTTCTGGGAACAATGTATTAGCCCTGGTCCTTTCTTGGACATGTGCACCTCAACTTATGCCAAAAGTATAAGTTTAGGGTGGATAATGTAAAAAACAACCTTGTCGTTACCCTGACCTAACCTTGGCTAATGTGTACCTTGACTCATGGCAAAATCATGAGTTGAGAAATGCTCCGGAAAGTGGGGTTGAAAGACTAAAGAAAGAGAAAGAACAAAATAAAATTGACTCAATAATTGTTGAAACCAAAGTAATTTTTTTTAAAAAAAATCACTTACACAAACGGACAACGAAGGAGAAAAGTAAGGGGAAAGAATATAAATTAATTAAGAAATAGGGCGGAATAAAATGATTAAAAGGTAGGAAGCTTAGTTGTTGTGTCAAGGAGGGCAATAAGTAACTAAAATACATCAAAATTTACCCTACCTGACCATGAGCCTAACTTACAAGCTAAAAAAGTCCTATCGTGATCCTAAGAGTAAATTATGGTGAACTTAAAGCAATGAAAATAAGGGTAAGCCTGTGGAAACAATTATAAATGAGGTGTGAAGTTATTCTGAGAGTGAGTTTTGAAAAAATAATCCTTATACTCAAACTGAAATCATTGTGTGAGAAATAAGGATGTTTTTTTGAAGTGAGTACACTAGTTGCAATGCCGGAAAATTGGTACGTTAGTGAAAGATCAAAGAGGATAAGTGTTGGTGCATGGTGAGTCTATGTGATGGTTGATCCACATGAGTGAGCGAATGCATAAAAATAATGAAGACAATCGGGATTGATAGCCAGATGATCGCGAAAGCAAAAATAAGGATACTCTTGTACAAAGGTTTTGCGGTGATTCATAGTGTGTTGCTTGAGGACAAACAACGAATTTAAGTAGAGGGTGATGATGTACTGTGGTTTCACGGTACTTATAATGCATTTTCCTTAAGTTTAGTGTGGTTTTAGGCCTTTTTGTTGTAGTTTTAATGTATTTTTCGCTTTGTTTGCAGAAAAATTGTCCATAATGAAAACACAGAAAAACTGTGCTGAAATTGCAGAACTGATGACCCACAGAGCCATTGACGGTCCGTAGGTTAAAACCTTCGTCTAAACAAAATATTGCTGAAGGAAGATCAGAGAATTATGACAAAGTGTGTGGCTACAGAAGCAATCAACAGACCCTCATCTCCATGACAGGTAGTCCTGCACATCCGTTATTGCGATCACAAAGTAGCTTGAAAACCCGTATTAAAAAGATTCTAAGTGTGGATAAATGGAAGCCATCGATAGACTTTTGTGCACTCAACGGACCGTCATCCTGGTCCATCGATGGTAACATTGAGTTGTATAAGAAAACAAATAAAAATAATTTTAAGTGTGGAACGACGGGAGGCCTCGACGTTCCGTCGATCCGCTCGTCGACTCAGACGCGTTTTTGGGCAGATTTTCCTTAAATTGATTTTATTTTTTTATGTTAGTACTTATTTATTATAAATACTTGTAAAAACATCATTTTTTGGGTTAGGCTCTTGGGTATTTTTTTTATTATCCTAGTTGTTGAACTTGAGATATTAGGAAATATTGTACTTTCTGGAATCGTTTGTTGCAAGACTTTTATTTATTCAAGTAATTTTCTAGATTTCTTCAACCTTATCAAAATAAGTACATGAATTCTTGTCTAATCAATATGAATTGTGTGATTGTTAACATAGATAACTAAATCTATAACGAGGGTTGTGGAACTATGGGTAAATAACAATGTAAAAAATAGCTAAAATAACAATTCTAGAATAGGCTATTGCATGTATTTATAATTCTTTCTTCTAGAAGTCTTTTTAACGAGTGCACGGATTAGAACTCGCCTTGTTGATACTTTCCTGACAAAATATGTATGTAATAAGAAAAGAATTATCAACATTTAATTAGTATACACTATCTAATAGGCTAGTCTCGATTGGTGCGAAGTAACAACTAAGCTTTACATCGATTATGATTCTTATTATGATGTAAAGGTAAGGTTTAGTAAAACATACACACGTAGACGGACCAAGGTGCGAAGTGAAATTCCCTAGTTACTAGACCTAGGAATTAGGGATACATAACTTACCAATTTGCATGCAAGATACTAGGAAATTATTGTTATAGCTAGAATTACAGCGTTATTAACCTGTGGGGAACACTTATGCCCTAGTTATTCTCATCAATTGATAAATATCAAATATTCATACTTGCTACTTGTTTACTTAGAAATATTTTATTTCTTTAGTTATTTAAAAAACCCATTTTATTACATGTTTTTAGAAAGTACTTTATTAAATAGATGAAATTTTAGGTTAAAGTTAAGTCTAAATCATTTTCATCGTGAGATCGACTCCAAACTTATAGTTAGGTTCTTTACTTGATACGACCTCTTATACTTCTCTTGGAGAAGTAAGTTTGAGCTTATTAGTTTAATTTGTTGGTTTACATCTCTAAAACCTAAGTGCGGAAAATATGGAATATGGTGGCATGGCAAGTTCGATGTCTGAAAATAGATGAGTGCATGATGTGGATGATGCTGGAAGGATGCATCTTACATCGACTTACTAATGTATGCAACCCACGGATGATAGGCGCAATACATGTCCAATGTTGCTTGACCATTATTTGCATGCAAAATGTGATACATTTGATGTCGGCTAACCATTGTGTGTAGGCAAAAGACGATTTGGGAAGGCCACGTTAATTCCAACTACCCATTTCTTTAGACCAAAGGTGATGCAAGACGGTCATGCCTATGTCGACTGATCGTTTTGTAGGCCAAAGGTGTTGGCGGAAGGCAACACACGATATCACTAACCATCGTTAGCAAGCCAAGGTCTATACGGATAGTCAATGCTCGACGATGTATGAGCAATGCGCGCAAGCCACGGCCGATGATGTGTAGTCTATGATTGATGTTAGTTGGTCAATGTTGATGCTACTACTGAGGTGAGTAGACCATTACTGACACCGAGTGTCTGTTGTGCACAGTCCAAGGGTGATGTGGGAAGATGAATCTCGATCATCGGTGCGTTATCTGCACAGGAAAAACCTGATACAACATGTCCATGCTCGATGTAAACTTAGCGGTATCCATAGAAAAAGGCTGATGCAGCATTCCAGTACCAATATTGTTAAGCCGATGCAACTTGTCATTGGCCGATGTCAATTTCTGAAGCTCAGAGGCCTCTACTGATGCTTAACGCCATTGGCCGATGCCGAAGTCACCTTGCTGATGAATATACACCACGATTGATGTGTGCATGCCTTGGTTTATATTGCTTTACATTGGCAAACATCATGTTCCTGAAGCAAACAGGCCTTGGCAGATGCTGCCTGATGTTCGCAAATGCAAATAGCACCTAGTCGATGCACACACGCCACGATTGATGCACGTAGGCCTTGGTTGATGTTTCATTCTATCAACAAAGGTCACTTTCCATATGTGCACATGCAATGTAGGATGGGTGATGGACTTGGTTGATGTTGCCTATTTTTGGGCGATGTCGGTTACTCAAAGCGCACAAACCTTGGTTGATGGTCCATGTCGTTGGCTAAAGTCAATTTCACTCAGCCGATGCACACACTCCATGTGTTATGTGTGCATGAGTTGGATAATGCTCTATGTCGTAATCTGAAGTCGATTTCCAAATGCGCAACAACAACGTCAGATGCGTGAAGACCTTGGTTGATGCATCCTATCATCGTTCAATGTCACCTATCCAAAGCATGCATGCCATGAACAATATCTCCCAACCGATGCTCACATTCCACAGATGTTACGTGCAGGCCTTGGCTGATGTTTCTTGCCATTGGACGATGTCGCATGGCCATTGAGCGTAGGCCATGTTTAATGTCCATGAGTCAATGCGCACACGCAATGACAGATATGTTCACACTTTGTTGTTGTCGTTTGTAACTGGCCGATGTCACTTGGCATGCCATAGGTTATGTTCCCTCGTTGGTGCACTCAAACCACGACTCAAATAGCATTGTCTATGTGCACACGATATAATGGATGCTTGTAGGCCTTCGTTGATGTTGCATGTCGTTTGTTGATGTTGCTTTCAAGATGCACACATGCCACATGTTTGCATGTATACTTTGTTGATGTTGAATGACACTGTCCTATGTTGCCTTCAAAATATGCACATTCCATGTTTATGTGTGCAGATCTTTGTTGAGGCCGCATGCCTTTGGTTAACGTCATTTTCAAGATGCGCACATGCCATGTTAGATGCATGCTAGCCTTGTATGATATTCTCCATTTGTGGACATTTATAGATAGATATTTGTAGGAAGCGTACAATAATGACAGGCCACATCTGACATCAAAAGACCAATGTGTGCACGTTATGAATGATGTTTGTATACCACATTCCATGTCGACACACCGATGTAAGCAGGTCCCAGATGATGCTCCATGTTTCACATTTACTATACATTCTTTGGAAGGCTATGAAAAGGATGGAAGACCACATCTAACGTTGGCTAACCTTTGTGTGCAGGACAAAACCAATCTAAGCAGGCCATACCTGACGTAGTCTAACAATTTTATGGAGGCCAAAGGCAATGTAGGCAGGTAATGTCTTACATTGGATGACCATGATGTGTAGGCCAAGGAAGACGCAGACAATCCTTGCCAGATGTCAACTAGTCGTTGTACAATCCAAAGTCGATGGGGGTTGGCAACGCCTAATATTGCCTGACCGATATATGAAAGCCAGAGGTGATATGTCTAAGCGTCGTCTAATGTTTGGAGATTAATGTGTGGAGTATAGATACTACACAGGGAGGCCACGTGTGACGTCGGTTGAACCATTTATGTAGGCCACTGAAGAAAGATATATCCCACGAGTGACGTCAATCGATCATTGTGTGCACGCAAAAGTCGATGTGTGCATGCAACGTATGACATCTCCTTGCAATTTTGTGCAGGTAAAAGGCGATAAAGAAAGGCTATTATATCGTTGGCTAACCATTGTGAACAATACATAGGCAATGAGGTAAGGCCACACGACATCGACTGATGATTGTGCTAGCCAAAGGTTATAGGGGTAGGCATTGCCTGACGTTGGCTGACATTTGTGTAGGAAAAAGTCAACGGAGGAAGGCAACCATCGATGTTGCCTAACAATTTCTTTTGCAGGCCAAGGGCGATGCGGACGATCCACGTCCGACAACGGCTAAGTGATATGCATAAATCACTGTGGATACAAGTAGTCCAGAGTCAACAATAGTGGAGAAATGCCCGGTCCAGAGCCTTGGCTGATGCATGTGTGCCTGCATTGATTTTGCTTTTTATTGGCAAACGTCGCTTGCCAGATGCTTATAGGACTTTGGTGACGCTCCCTAACGTTAGCAAATACAAATAGCGCCTATTCGATGCACACACGACATGGTAGATGGGTGCGGGTCTTTGTTTATTCTGCCGACCGTTGGCGATAATGCTTACTCAGAGCGCACAAGCCTTTTTTGATGGTGCATATCAATGGCCGACAGAAATGTCGCTCAAGCGATGTATACACCATATAGGTTATGTGAACGTGCTTTGGATGTTTATAAATGTTATAGTACGATGTTGGTTGAATGATGCGCGCAAACAAAGTCACATGCGTGAAGACCTTTGTTAATGATGCTTGTCGTTGCTGACGTCACATGGCCAAAACATACAAGCCACGACCGATGTCACCTTGTCGATGCATACATGCCACGGCTGATGCGGTCAAGCCTTGGTTGATGTTGCCTTCCATTTGTAAATGTTGCGTGGCATCTATATTTAGTACAGGACTGATTTCAGTGAGTCGTCATACACACTCCATGACTGATGGGTGCAGGACTTGGTTGTTTCTCCATGTCATTGGCCGATGTCACTTTGCCAATGTGCACATGCCTCAGGTGATGTCGCCTAGTTGATGCACTGATAGCACGACTTAAATTGCCTAGCAGATGTGCACATGACACAACAAATGTGTGAAAACCTTAGTTGATGCAGAATATCATTGGAGGACGTCGCTTCCCAGATGTGCACATGCCATGTCTGACATCGGGTAACTATTGTGTGCATGCCGAAGGCGATGCGGGCAGGCCGCATCCTATTTTTGATGACCATTGTGTGTAGGCATAAGGCAATGCGTACAAGTAATGCTCGACATTATTTGACTATGGCGTATAGAACAAGGTCTATGCAAGTATTCCACCCATGACGTCGATTGATCATTGTGGAGGCCATATTCAATGAGGGTAGGCAAAGCTGGATGTCGTCTAACCGATATGTACAACCTTGAGGTGATGTAGCCAGGCCACGTAAGATATTTTCCTGATGTATGATGGATATAAACAATGCTTTTAGGAAATGTTCTACATCGACATGCAGATGTATGCAGGATACAGGTGATAATGGAAGGCCACGTATGACGTTGCCAAACAAATGTGTACAGGGCATAGCCGAGGCAGGAAGCCTACGTGTGACACTAACTAGCTATTATGTGCAGGCAAAAGGTGATACAGGAAGGTCAAGATTTACGGCCACTAAGTGATATGTACAAGCCACAAATAATGCAACAGGTTCACTCCTAACATCATCTTAGGGATGCAACAGTCCACGACAAAATGTCGCCTCACCGAGGCTACTTATCGATGGACAATGTCTTTTTCCTGAAACATAGAGGACTTGATTGATGTTTCCGGACGTTAACCGACACCAAAGTGTCCATGCCGGTGTGCACCAGCCATGACTGATACATGCATGCATTGGTTGATGTTTCTTACTGTTGGCCACCATTGCTTGGCTGAAGCTCACCGGCCTTTGTTAGAGCTGCTAGCTGTTGTTCTATACACACACATCACGGGAGATGTTTGTTGGTCTTGGTTGATGTTTACTATCATTTGTCAGTGTTGCTTAATCAAAGCGCACAATTCTTCGTTGATGGTGCCTATCATTGGCCTATGTAAATGTCACTCAGCCATTGAACACAACTATAGGTAATGTGTACATGCTTTGGATGATTGTGTATGTCGTAGTCTGATGTAGGTTGCAAGATGCGCACAAACCACGTCAAATGAGTGAAGGACTTGGTTGATGGTGCTTGTCATTCGCCTACGTCACAAGGAAAAAACTTCAAAGCCACAATTCATGTCGCCTAATAATTATCACATGCCACAACAGATGCGTGTAGATCTTGGCTAATGTTTCCTTCCATTGGCCGAAGTCGCTTGGCCACTGTACGTAGGCTAGCACAGATGTTCATGAGTCAACACACAAATGCCACGACTAATGCGTGCAGGCCTTGGCTATTGATCTCTCTCGTTGACAAATGTAGCTTTTTCGATGCGCACAGGCCACAGGTGATGTCTCCTGGTTGATGCACCCAAACCATGAATGAAATTTCTAGTCGATGTGCAAACGACAAAAATAATGCGTGCAGGACTTAGCTAAAGCTGCATGTTGTTGGCCAACATCGCTTGCCAGTTGCGCACATGCCATGCTCGTGCATGCGTTCTTGGTCGATGTCGCATGTAATTGGCTTATATCGATTGCAACATAAGCACATTCCACATCAGTACGTACAATCCTTGGATGAAGTCGTATGCCATTGGCCGACTTCATTGCGATATGTGCACATGCCACTTCGAGGCGTGCAAACCTTGGTTGACGCATTATGATGTTGGTTGACATCTGTTGACCTATATTTTTAGGTTACGTACATTGCTTGTGTAGGCTAAAATTGATGGGTTAAGGCAAAGCCTGATGTCGCTTGACAATTGTATGTAATGTAAGGGTGATGTTCAAATTTTGTGCCTGAAGACAACTAAGTGATGTGAAAAAACCACGATCAACGCGGGCAGTCCAGGGCTGATAACGACTAGTTGTGGTCTCTACGCCAAGGGCGATATGGGAATGCAAAGCCTGACGACTACTGAATGATGTGCACAGTCAACAGGCGATGCGGCCGGTCGACGCTTGATCGATGCTCATAGGACAAGTCTCATGTAATTGTCTATGACTTTGGTCGCCTGGACAATGTCGGTTGCCGTTGGCCGATGTCGCTTTTCCTGAAGTAGATATACCTTAGCTAATGATATAAGCTATTAGCCGATGTTGATGTTGTTTTGCCGATCTACACACTCCACGACTTATGTTGCCTGCTATTGGGCAATGTCGCATTCCAGAAACTCACCATCCTTGGCTAATTCTACCTAACATAGGATGATGTGAAGGTCGCTCTGTAGATGCACACACGCCGCGACAATTGCGTGGAGGCCTGGAGGATGCCTGTCTCTTGTAAGACCCCAAAACTGATTTAGGTGAAGCTAGATAATCACATGGTTTTCGTAATGGTCTAAGGTCCTAAAATTTTTTGTAATATGGGTTTGAGGCATTGTCTAAAAGGTTAGGTTCATTGGATATCAAACATCAAGGGATGACCAAGACGTTTGACTACTATGTCATCTATGTGCGTCATATGTGTGTTTATGTGTTTTTGTGAGATTCATGAGGTTATAAGGTCCTTAAATGAGTTATTATAGTGTATATAGGCAGTGTGTCAAGTTTTGTGATTTTTTGAGGTCAAACGTCATAGAAAGTCCATGATGTTCAAAATATGTGCCTTAAGATGATCTTGTGTTCTATGTATGTTCCTCGAGTTTTACGTGTTTGTTTTGGAAGAAACTCATATGGTTGGTCCTAAAATGTTATGCAAACATATTTGGGTTTGAAACATCTGGGTACGACTCAATGTAGGACCCACATGGGACCTAAAAGAAGGACCTCAACATTGGAGCTCAACACTTCTAGGCAGTGGCAAACGATGACCCATCAATGAGGCTATGGCCCGTCAATGACTCTCGTTGATAGGACCAATTATACTTCGCGTTGAGGAGTTTCTGAAGCAACCCACGAGACCCCAACGATGGGGCATGGGTGAGACCACGGGCCGTTGGTAAGGAGTTTGATGGTGCTGGAAAATCATGCAGCTTTCTGTTAAGTTGAGGGATAAAGTTATAAATTCATCCCAAGACTTATAAAGTGTTAGGACGATTTATTTGATTTTTATGGCTATTTTCAAAGTATAAAAGTCATTAAACAATCGTTATAACGGTAACACCTAAATAAAAACACATTCCCTCCTAAAGTTTCTCCAAAAACCTCCGTCTGAGTTCAAAGTTAAGATTGAGCTTGAAGATGGGTATTCAATGGAGTTACATTTTAAATTAGATTTGTGTTCTTCTAATAAGGTATTGAAATTCTTCATCCAAGTCTTTCTATCACCTTAGAGACAATTTCAAAGATGATTTTCAAAGATTATAAAAAGATGAAAAAATCCAATTTTTATTTTAAGTCTTGGGTTCTAGCATGAAACGTTTTCAAAGCTTCAGATATGATGTTATGGATGTATAATTGATGTTTACCGATGAAATTCTCCATGAACCCTTGATCTTCTCAAATCTATAAATTTCACTAAAATATGGGTGAATTGATTATGCTTTGATATTCATGAATTCATGTGTAGATTGTTATGGGCTTTCTATTCATGTATAGATTATGTATGTATTGGGTATAGGCTGTTTCAATTTGATTAATTGTGTATTGAATACTCTTAGATCTATTGCATGCAAAGCTTATTGAATTGATATTGACTTAATACTTATAGATTCTAGTGTAGATTTTTATGGGCTTTCTAATGATGTAAGAATTGTTTTCAATTGATATCTAATTGATTTTAGTGTGATAAATTTATATTTAATTGACTTAGATTATATTGAGTATTATAGTTTATGTATTAAATTGATGTTCATGGTAATGGATAAGGACCTTATGGTATCGAATTGGATGATTTAGCTTTGGAATCAAAGTGGTAAGATGGAGTGGGGGTATACTGCCCTAATTCCTTTTTTTTCGTGTTAATTATTATACTTCAATTATGTTGTTATTGTTGTGCTCCACTTATGGTGGCGGTTCTATGTGAAAATTTATGTGGCCTTGTCGGAGTTACTTTATAAAATATGATGATCATGGCCTTGTCAGTACTACTTGAAGTATTATAATGATTTGTTTAGTTGACTTATGTGAAATATGATCATGTTAATCTATATGTGAATTAATGTGAAAGTATGTGTTCTTTCTATGTATGTTAGGAAAGCATGTAGACTATGACTATGTGCTTCTATACGTAGTCTTAGGGTTGATACATGGTTGTTCCTACTTTACTATATGAGTCTATAATATTTATATTGAGGATGATATTGTAGTCTGTAGGATGACATAATCATGATAGTTGTTATTCCTATGTTCTTATTTAATGACTAGTAATATGTGTTAGGGTGAAGTATGTGGTGTCTTGTCTAAATTGACTTGTTTCCCTTACTTGATGCTTGTATGAATATGAATATCTGATTTCTTGACTTAGGATGCTAAAATCTCTTAGTATTGAATGTATGAATGAAATGTGACCTTAAATGATTTTAAGAGAGTCCTTTATGTGAAACCTTAAACCTAGTGGTAAGGTTATGTATGTTGAAGTCTAAAGTCGTAATGGTATCCTTTAAGTAAAGGAATAATGGACTTAAGGTTGATTGGCTGGAAATATATCATATAGAAAAATTAGGAAAGTCCATTATGATCTTATTGTCACCATTGTGAGGCAGCCCTAGTTGAGATTTCTTTGGTAGGGTATATGCGATTTGGTTATGAACTTCTTATGGAACCCTCTTATATGAACCTTTAATGTGAATTACTCTATGAGAATAACGGCTAGAACCGAGTGAGTATGGTAAAGGTAGTAGTTCTAGTTAAGTATGAGATTAGATTACAAAGCACGCCCTTCATATTCCTTGACCATGTGCCTACATGGGATGTGTCCTAGTTCTACCCTTGACAGGTAGAACACTCTCATCGGAGTATGTTAAAACTTTGGATGCCATGAGTTTCTACCACGGTCTATGTCATTTATTTCCTATTATAATCATATGGGATACCTTCTAGCATTAGAAAATATCTATGAAGTTTAGGTGGTGGTATGGGACACTATCTAGAAATAGCACAATAGGCTTTAATGGTGTTACTGAGAATCCCTAGGTCTTGTATAAGACCATTACTTGAATTCCTTTATGTTGTGAATGAGTCTTAAATGAACTAATGAATTAATGACTTAACTTAAAAAATTATGTTAAATGAAGTAGTACTTATCTAGAGTAGTTATGGGTTGTCTAGTTAAGGTATGAAGGGAGGGCATAGGAATGGTCACTTCTTATCTTACCTAGATAAGTCTTACGAATGACTTTAGTTAGGGAAGTTGGTTGTTATGTGGACATTATCTAAGCCTTAAGTAGTTTTAAGGATTAGTTGGGTAATCTTTAAGAGGTCACTATGGAAGTTATCTTCTTTATTTAGTTAAGTAGGTCATTTGATAGCCTTTGGAAGGAGAATGTCATGTCATCTATATGTTGATGTATTATGTGAGCATGATTCTATCTTATGAAGTCTATAGTGTATCTTGAGTGTGTGTCTAAGGGATTGTATGGGAGGTCACTTCATAACTCACTCAAGTGAGACTTAGAAGCACCTTTGGTAGGAGAATCTCATGATCTTGTATTGGTGTCTTGTAAGTATGTATGTGACTCATCGTAAGAAGTCTTGAGGATCACTTAGGCATGCCCAAAGAGGTTGTATGGGCGATCTCTCTTCGTATGACTTAAGTGAGTCTTAGGAAAGCTTTATATGGGATAATTACATACTAGAAAATTTCTAAGTGAAGTTTAAGAACTTCATTGTAACAGTGAATTGAGTTCCTTTTATAGCAAAGTTAGTTTAATGGAAAGTGCTCTTAAAATGTTACTTTTTGTTTAATGATTTCTTATGTGTTTCTAAGTTTTTAAATGTTGTTCTTATGCTTATAGTATGTTTTTTTAATCGAAATTTTTGAAAGTAATGTTATATACTAAATGTCCCTTTCTCATATTTTTTGCTTGGATTCCATACTTAGTACATCTAATGTGCTAACCCCTTCCTTTCTCTTTTTGAGTTAAGTGTTGGGAATTGGAAGTGTTGATGTGCAATGGAGGAGTGATAGGTTACTAAGGCTTGAAGATGAAGTATTAGTGCGTCCTCATCGATTCGATGACAATACCAACATGTTCCCTATGTCATAGTATTTATTTTATTGTCTTGTATGCTATTAGTACAAAGTGTTGCATACTCTAAAGTTTAGATGGTTTAGGTAGATGATATAAAGATTGAATGTTTTAAATGAAAGTATTCTGCTTGCGTATTGTTTATGAAAAAGTTCTTCGTGTGAAGAAAGTTTAAAATTTTTATTCATTTAAGAATGTTTATTATGCAATGAATGATACAATAGGCTTAGATGAGAGTTCTTGAATTCTCATTTGCCGTGTGACGATGCAAGGATGCTCTAACTTTTGGGGTGTAATTGTGGGTCGTGATATCTCCGTTTACCGACATTTAATTATTCAAAAATTTAATAACTTAAATTTTTTAAAATGTGACGTAAAAAAAACCATAAAAGTAATATTTAAACAATGAATAAAAGTCGGAAAAATATGAAAATTCTTGAAAATACTTCTAGACATTTGGAACTAATAATAGATTACGCATTTGTACATATTAAACATTTTTCAATATCATACGAACTATAAATGTGATTAAATTGGTACAACACAATCACATCAGGTGGAAACTTTGAGATAAAGTGATACAAAATAGATGAATATGTTATTCCTCAAGAAGCGCATTTCACGCTCTTTTGAATTTTAAACAACATGGATATCAACATATTGTTGACTATATTTTGATCAATGTCGCCGCATGCAACGTTGCTTATCTAATATGTGCAAGCCAGATGTGATGTGGGTAGTCACATCCGACGTTGGCTGACCGAAGTGTGCAGCACACAAGAAATGCGGCCAGGTCACTCTGATGTCAGAACATAGATGTGTGCAGGCTATGGATGAAATTTGCAAGCAAAATACAAAGTCAGAAGACCAATGTGTGCAGGCCACAGATGATAGGTAAAACCTATGTCAACCGTTGGTTTACTTATATATGTAGGTCACAAGTGATAGGTGCAGTCTATGAGCCACATCGGCTGACAGTTGTATGAAGGCCACATTCGGCTTTGGTAGATAATTGTATTCAAGCAAAAGACGGTGCAGGAAGGTATATCCAACATCATATGAATATTCTGTACAGTCCAAAGGTGAGGTGGGAAGACCACGGTAGACGTCTACTGACCAGTGTGCATTGCAAAAGCGATGGGGTAAGGAAACGTTCGACATTTGTTGACCGTTAAGCTTGACAAATGAAATTAGGGAAGGAAACACTAGATGTTCCGTGGATATTATTAGCACGCCATGGGCGATATGGGCAGTCCATGATAGATGGCGCGTAAGAGATGTGCAAAAGTTATGGAGGATTCATGCACTGCACGACTTGCGTCAGCTAAATAATATGCAGTCTACGACTGATGTGAGTAGCCCTTGTGTGATAATTTCAAGCCCTTTTTTGTAGGACAAGGCCAATGTATGAGGGCCAAGTTCAAAGACCGCTTAAGGAGATATACATGCCACGATCGATGCAACCGATCCACACCCGACGTCCTCTAAGAAATTTTCACATGTCATGAATGATGCACTAATCAATGACTAATCTCTCATGGCTGATACTTGTTGTCGTTGGACGATGTATTTTACTCAAAGCACTCATGCATTGTCTAATGCTTCATGTCTTTGGCCAATGATGATGCCTCCTTGGAAATGCACACACGCCACGGCGGATGTGTGTAGGCCTTGGCTGATGCTACCTTCTTTTAGCCAAATTCATTTTCCTGAAGTGCATTTGTCTTGGATGATGTTGGCAGATGTTGGTCGATACAAATGTCGCCCAACCGATGCTTAAACGCCATAACCGATGTGTTAAAACCTTGGGTGATATGCCTACCATTGTCCAACATCCACAGACCGATATGCGAAGGCTATGAAAGATAAAGGTGGGTCACGTCCAATGTCAGCAGACCGATGAGTGTAGGCTACTGACGATGCTAGTAGGCCATGTTTGACGTCGGCTGACCGATGTATGCAGACCACAAATGATAGGTTTAGCCCATATCCGATGTTGTCCAACCGTTGTGTGCATGCAAATAATAATGCAGTCACTCTACGTCCGATGATGACTAACCAATGTGTGTAGGCCAAAGGAGACGACAAAAGTCCACATCTGATGTATGATGTCCATTTTATGTAGACCAAAGGCGATGCAGGAAGCACACACGCGACATTGGTGGACTCTTATGAAGGCCAAAGGTGATGTGTGTAGGAAGCGTTCGATATCGCTAATTGTTGTTGCAGGCCATGAGATATGCAGGTAATTCACGCTCGACGACAACTAAATAATGCGCATAAGCCACGATTGATGTAGGAAGACCACAACCAATGTTGGTTGATAAAAGAAAAGCTTACAGCCAAGGCGGGAAGGCCTACGTCTGACGCCGATTGTGCGTTATTTGCAGGACAAAGGTGATATGGGAAGATCACGCTCGACATCATCTGAGTGATGTACATAGGTCACGGCTTATGAGACAGGTCCACGCCCGATGTCAGCTTTAGGATATGCATATGCAATGGATGATGCAAAAGTCCATGACCAATGTCACCTGGCTGATGCCGATTTTTGTTTATGATTCCTGTCGTTGGCCGACGCCGAAGTCACCTTGCAGATGCTTACACACCAAGTTGATGCATGGATGCCTTAGTTGATGTTGCTTGCGGTTGAGCAACGTCGTCCTCTAAAATCTAACTGGCTTTTACGTTGATTCCATACGTTGGATAATATTTCCTTCCATTGGTCTATGTCTCTTTACCACGTGCGTAGGCTAGGATTGATATCCATGAGTTGATGAACACACACCACGACTGTGCGTGAAGGCCTTGGTTGTGGCTCTTTATTGTTGGAGGATGTCCCTTGGAAAATGCGCATATGCCACAGGTGATTATGCCTAGTCGATGAACTTAAACAACGACTTAAATTACCCAGTTGATATGCACACAACACACCTGATGCATGCAGGTGTTGCTTGATAATGATTTTTCATTATCGACATTGCTTTCGTGATGCGCAAATGCCATGCAAGATAATTGCAGGATAATATAATTCCTACCATTGGCCGACGTCACTTTCTTGAAACGCACAAGACTATGTTGATGGTGCCTCCTATTGTCGATGTTATGTCACTAAGATTATTCACACACGGCATGGGTTATGAATTCTTATCATTGGATGCTGCTGCATATCGTTGTATAATGTTTTTTCCAGATGTGTAGAAACTACATCAGATTTCTTATGACCTTAGTTGTGCAGCCTGTCATTTGCCGACATCGCTTGGCTAATAGATGCAGTCCACATCCAATGTAGCCTAGTAGATGCATAGACGCCATGTCTGATTAATGCATGCCTTGTATTATGCTGCTTTCCACTGAAAAATCTTGCCAAGATGATGTGCGCAGGTAGGCCACAACCGGTGTCGTCTTGTCATTGCACATATGCCACGATTAATGTGTGCAGGTTGTTGTTCTATGTCGATTGTCGATGTCCCTTGTTTGATGTGCGCAGGCCACAATTGATGTGTCCTGAATGATGCGCTCAGACCTTAGCTGAATTCCTATGTCCGATGCGTACAACCCACACACGACAATGACACAGAAATATGCACAATTAAAAACCAATACAAAGAGTCCATGACATATTTCAACAAAGAAATATGCACAAGAAATAACCAATGTGGTCGATCCATGAGCAATGTTTCATGGCTAATGCCGCATTCTGTCGGACCACATTCGACACTGATTGACAATTCTGTGAAGGCCAACACGAGACAGGCAGACTATGTCTGACATTTGCTGACCTTTTTGTACAGTCCAAAGGCGATGCGGGCACGCAAAACGTAAAGTATTCCTACCATTGTCTTTAGGCCAAAGGCAATGTAGGCATCCAACGCTTGACATTGAATGACCCTGATGTGTAGGACAAGGACGATGCATGCAGTCCGCGCATGATGTCGGCTAATCGTTGTACAAGCCAAAGTCGATGTGGGCTGGCAACGCCTGATCTTACCTGACCAATATGTGCAAGCCTAAGGTGATATTGCTAAGCCACATTTGATGTCTGCGGACCGATGTGTGAAGGATAAAGACTATGTCTGGAGGCCATGTCTGATTTCAATTGAACGATGTGTGTAGGCTCCAGAAGATAGATATACATGACAAAGGGGATGAGGGAAGTCCACACTCGATGTCGACTGATTGTTGTGATGGACCAATGTGATGGCGACAGGTAATGTCTGACGTTGGATAACTTTTGTGTGGGAGAAAGTTGACGGAAGAAGGCAACACCCTATGTTGTCTAAAAATTTTTTGTAGTCTAATGGCTATACAGGTGGACCACGCCCGACAACGACTAAGTGCTTTGCACAAATCATTGCGGATGCAAGAATCCATAACAAACAATGGTTGATAAATATGCATGATATGGACAGTGCGGGTACAACACATCTGACGTCGCTTTCCAAAAGCAGATATGCCTTGTATTATGCAACTGTAAGGTGACGTTGATTTCGCCCTGCCGATTCACACATGCCACAAATTATTTTGTCTGCCGTTGGATAATGTAGCTTGCAAAAAATGCACGAACATTCTCAAACACTACTTAAAATAGGCCGATGCGAAGGTATCCTTACCGAAGCACACACAACACGATAATTACGTCCAATCCTGGCTGATGATACTTTCCTTTAGCCGACTTTGCTTTTTGGAAGTGCACCTGCCATGTTAGATGACTGTACACCTTAGCTGATGTTTCCTACCATTAGCTGATGTCGCTTGACCTAACTACAGAAGCCTTTGTTGATGGTGCCTCTTTTGTCCGACGTTGATGTTGCAAAGACGATTCACACACTCCATAGGTTATGCGTGCATATACTTGGATGATGTTTCATTTCATTGTCTGATGTTTTTTTCCAGATGTGCACAAATCACGTCAGATGCGCGAAATCTTTGGTTGATGCAGCTTGTCGAAGGCCAACGTCACCTGGAAAATGCAAGTAGGCCACATACGTGTCGTCAAGTCGATGCGCACACGCCAATATTGATACATGTAGGTCTTAGCATATGTAAACTGTCGTTGGATGATCTCTCTTGGTCGATGTGCATAGGCCATATATGATGTCACCTGACCTATACACGCAGGCCACAACTGATGCCTCTGATTGATGCGCTCAGACCATGAACGAATTCGCCTGACTGATATGCAAATACCACACTCGAAAATGTATGAGAGATGTGCAGAAGTCTTAACCGATGCGGGTGGTCTACGACTGATGTCGATGGAGAAATGTGAACAAGCCACGACCAATGTGGGTGATTAACAACCAATGTCGCATGGTCGATGCTGCTTTTAGTTGGCCGACATCTCTTGCCCAAAGCACACAGGCCTTGGCTGCAGGTGCTTGTCGTTGCACCACGCCGATGTCTCCCACCCGATACGCACACCCCACGACTCATGCGTTCAAGCCTTAACTGATGCTGCCTATCGTTGGCTGACGTAACTTGCCTGATGCCAAGATGCCACACTCTATGAAAGGACCACTTGGAGCGTTTGATTTTATGGCGCTGATTCTAAATTACTGGAGTAGACATTGTTTTTTCCAAAGATTCATATAGAACATGTTCAACTCAAATATGCACTTTATAAGGTACAAACACACATTAGCTTCCTCAAATAACATTTTTTTTTACATAAAAAAACAGTTTTCAACATTTTTTTTGTTTTTTGATAAACCCAATAATGTGAAATAAATTAATAAAACGTAGGAAGATAATGAAAAAATTAAAATAACGCCAAAAAATTAAAAATAAATATAATAACCTTAAATTCAATAATTTTAACAATTGATTTGATTTTTTTATTTCTGTTCTAATAATTCTTAAAATGAGTAATTGATGACTAAGAAAATAAGAAATATATTAAAAAAATATAAAATAAACATAAAAATTCACAAATAAATAAAATAACCATATAATAAATAAATTAAACCATTTATTTTTGTTCAGTACATCCCAAAAACAGTAATTCATGAATAAAAATATGAAAACTACTAAATTAATGCTAAAAAAATTATAAATAAATTTAGTAACCTTAAATTAATCATTTTCAACATGTTTTAAATCTTTATTTTTCTTCTATAAATCTCAAAAAATGGTAATTCATTAACAAAATAAATTTAACGCTTAAAATTCACAAATTAATATAGTAACCTAAAATTAAATAATTTTTTAAAAAATAAATTTTTATTTTAATTTGATAAATATCTAAAATAGGTAATTTATGTATATAAAATAGGAATGTATTTTTTTAGAAGTATAAAATTAATGGCAAAAATTTCAAAATAAGTATCGAAACCATATATTTAGATTACAACCATTTTTTATTTGATACATCTAGAAAAAAGGTAATACATTAATTAAAAAAATAGGAAAACTATAACTTTAACGCAAAACTTAACAAATAAATATGGTAACGTTAAATTCGACAATTAACGCAAAAAATTCACAAATAAATAAACTATTAACTTATTTTATATAGAAAAAAATTATTTTTAGATTGTGACTTAAGAATTAACACATTTAAAAAAACAGACAATGAAAAACGTCAAAAAAATTGAAAATGCTTCAAAATACTTCTAAACATTTGAAACTAATAATAAATTACATATTTGTACTAATAAAAGATTTTCCAACAATGTACGAATGGTAAACATGATTAAACAACCACGTCTGGTAGAAACGTTGAGAATAAATGATAGAAAATATATGAATATGTTTTTATACAGGAAGGGCGTTTCACACTCTTTTATTTTTTGTATGAGAAGGACATCCACATGCAATATCCCATGATCAATGTCGTTGTATTTGACTTCACTCGACTAACAACTGCAAGCCAGAGACGATGCAGGTAGGTACATCCTATGTAATGGTTTGGAATTGTGCAGGCCAGAGGCAATGCAGCCAGGTCACTCTAATGTCGGTTGACCGATGTTTGCAAGCTATGGACGAAGTAAGCAAACGACGTCCTACATAGCAAGACCGATGTGTGCAAGACACAATTGATAGGTGCTGCCTCTGTCCAACTTTTGCTGACTAATGTATGTAGGTCACAGAAGATCGGTGTAGTCTATGTCCCACATCGACTGACCTTGATGTGAAGGCCAAATCTGATGTCGGCTGAACATTATGAGCAAGCCAAAGGCAATGTAGGAAGGCCTTATTTAACATGGGCTGACCATTATGTATAGGACAAAAGCCATGTGGGAAGTCCATGCTCGAGGTGAATTGACCAATGTGAATGCCCAAGGTGATGAGGTCAAGAAATGTACAACGTCAGCACACAATTTTTCTTACTAAAGGCGATGAGGGAAGGCAATGGCCGATGTCGCCTAACTATTGTTTGCACGCCAAGGCTAATGCAGGCAATCAACACCCGATGACATTTCAGAAATATGCACAAAATACGGAGGATACATGCACTCCATGACTGATGTCACTTGCTCATAGAACACAGGCCCTCGCTGATGCTTCATGTTATTGGCCAAAGCTGATGTTGCCTTGCCGATGCGTAAACACCACGATGAATACTTGCACGCCTTGGCTGATGCTACCTGTTGTTGGACAATGTTGCTTGCTCAAAGTGAATATATCTTGGGTGATGTTTCCTGATGTTGATCGATGCAAATTTCTCCCAACCGATGCACAAAACCATAACGAATGTTTGCAGGCTTTGTGCCTACAATTGGCTGACATGTACATACTAATGTGTGCATGCTACGAAAGATGCTGGCAAGCCATGTACGATGTCAGAGGACTAATGAGTGTAGGTTATGGATTATGCTGGCAGGACATAGAGTATAGGTTCTACCCACATCTAACATTGTTGAATAGTTGTATGCATGCAAATGGTGATGCGGGCATTCTACGTCAGATGAGTACTGACCATTATGTGTAGGCGAAAAGTGATATCAGAAGGCCATATCTAACGTCAAATGTCCATTTTATGCACATCAAAGGCGATGTAGGAAGTCCATACCTGACGTCGCATGACTCTTATGCAGGCCAAAGGTTATATGTGTATTCAACGCCCGATATTGCTAATTGTTTTTTGCAAGCAAAGAGCTATGAGGGCAGTCCACGCTTGATCATAGATCAGCAAAGCGCACAAGCCATGGTCGATGCGGGAAGTCCACGACCAATGTCAATTGAGAAATGTGCATGCCACTATCCAGGCGGGCAGCCCCACGTCTAACGCCAACTAGCCGTTGTGTGCATGCCAAAGGTGATGTGGGAAGATCAAGATCAACGACCACTGAGTTATGTGCACAGGACACGAATGATGAGATAGGTCAATGCCCGATGTCTTCCGAGGGATATTCATAGGCAAGGTCCAATGCAACAATCCATGACCAATGTCGCGTGGCCGATGCGGTTTTAGTTGGCCAATGTCATTTGCCAAAAGCATATAGGCCTTGGCTGATGCTTGATAATGTTTGCCAACGCAGAATTCACCCTGCCAATGTGAACACAACATAATTAATGCATGCATGCATTGGTTGATTTTTCTTATGATTTACAATTGTCGCTTCCCTGAAGCTAACAGGCCTTTGCCGATGCTTCATTACGTTGGTTGATGCAAATAGCCCCCAGTCAAAGAACACACGCCATAGTAGATGGGTGCAATCCTTGGATTATGCTGCCTAACCTTTTCAAATGTCATTTAATGTGCACAAGCTTTTTTTGGTCGCGCCTATCGTTTGCTGATGTAATGTATGTAAGTCGATGCACATATTATATAAGTTATGTGTACATTCTTTGGATGATTCTTCTTGTCGTAGCCGACGTTGGTTGCAAGATGTGCACAAACTACGACAGATGTTGGAAGACCTTGACTGATGATGCCTGTCGTTGGTCGGCATCAGCTGGATGAAACCTGCAAATGAAGACCGATGTTTCTCGGTCGATACACACATGCCACGACCGATGTGTGTAGCCTTAGCTAATGATTCCTTCCATTGGTCAATTTTTCCTAGCCATTGTGCGTGGGCGAGGATTTATATCCATGAGCCGATGCACACATGCCATGAATTAACATGCATGCCTTTGTTGTTGCTCCATGTCGTTGGTTGATGTCGCTTGGACAATGCGCACATGCCAAAGGTGATGTCGCCTGCACAT
Organism: Solanum habrochaites; assembly: GCA_027704765.1. Lineage (NCBI taxonomy): Eukaryota > Viridiplantae > Streptophyta > Magnoliopsida > Solanales > Solanaceae > Solanum > Solanum habrochaites. The sequence continues at coordinate 22,532,834 of JAKWJA010002493.1, forward strand.
GACACAAAAGATGTGTGAATGCCTTGGATGATGTTGCTTTTCATTGGCCGGTGTTGCTCGAGAAATACGCAGATGTCATGCCAGATGCGTGCAAGCTAATATGCTTCCTACCGTTGGTCGACGTCACTTGTTCAAAGAACACAACCCTCTATTGATGGTGCCTCCAATTGATGACGTCGATGTCGCCAAAAGGATTCACACACGTTATTGGTTATGAATGCATATCTTTGGATGATAGTGCTAGTCCTTGTCCGCTGTTTCTTTCCAGATGTGCCGAAACCACGTCAAATGTGTTAAGACCTTGATTGATGCAACATGTCGTTGGCCGATGTCGCTTGGCTAATGCATGCAGGCCACGACAAATCTCGCCCTGCCGAGAAGCACATGCCACGTGTGATGAATGCTTGCCTTATATAATATTGCTTGCCATTGAAAGATATCACCAAGTTTATGCATGCAGGACACATCCAATATCGTCTAGTAGATGCACACATGCCACGATTGAGGTGTGCAGGTTGTTGTTACATGTTGTTGTATGTTGCTTGTTCGATGTGTGCATGGCATAACTGATGTAGCCTGACGAATGCTCTAAGACCGTGGATGAATTCCCTTGACGACTATGACACAAATATATGCACAAGCCACGACCTATTCTGATAGTTCACGACAAACGTTGACGGACCAATATGCACAAGCCAGGATCGATGAGGGAAATCCATGACCAATGTCGTAGATGCAACATTCTTTTGGCCGATATTTCATGCCCAAAGCACATAGGCCTTGGCTGATGGTGGCTCTCGCACGAAACCAATGTCCTTCATCCGATGCGCAGACTCCACGACTCATGCATGCAGGCTTTTTTGAGGCTTCTTGTTGTTGGCCAACGTTGCGTGCCCGATGCCAACATGCCATGTTCAATGCATGACCTACTTGAATCGTTTAATTCTATGGAACAACTTACTAGTGTAGACATCATTTTTCCAAAGATTTATATTAAACATGTACAACCTAAATAAGCATTTTATAAGGTACAAACACATATTAGGTTCCGCAGATAACTTTTCTATAAATGTAAAAAAGTTCTCAACAATGTTTTAAAAAAATATATTTCGATTGAACCCAAAAATGTGCTATTGAATAATAAAATATAGGAAGAATATGAAAAAATATAATAATAACGCAAAATAATTTACAAATAAATATAGTAACCTTAAATTCAATAAATTTAACAATTTTTTAATTTTTTATTTTCATTTGATAAATCTTGAAAATAATTAATTGATGAATAAAAAATAAGAAAACTCTAAAAAAAAATTATAAAATTAACTCCAAAAATTCCCAAATAAATATAGTAACATTAAATTCATCAATTTCAACATTTTTTTAAATATTTAATTTAGTTTGATAAATCTCAAAAATTAATAATTCATTAATACAAAATACTAAATAAATAATTAATGGAAAAAATTCACAAATAATTAGACTACCTTTAAATTCATCAATTTTAGCAATATTTTTTATTTTGCTACAGTAAATCAATAAAATGGGTAATTTATGAATAAGATTAGATTTTTTTAAAAATAAATACAAAAATTAACACCAAATATTAAAAAATAAATTGTCCATAAAATTCAACAATTTGAATATTTTTTTTTGGGCTAAATTTTGAAAAACGGTAATTTATTAATAAAAAGATGAAAAATATTAAATTAACCCCCAAAATTAACAAATATATGCAGTAAACTAAAAATCAACAATTCCAACAATTTATTTGATAATTATTTTTGTTTTGTATTTCCCAAATATGGGTAATTAATTAATTAAAAATGGGAAAAATCTAAAAAATATTATTAAGTTAATGAAAAAATTCACTATTAAAAATTAAGCGCTAAACTAAACAATTTCAAATATTTGAATATTTAAAATGTTACTTAAAACCCAGTGAATTAAATTTTAAACAATGAATAGAACTTGGAAAAACATGAGAATGCTTGAACATTTGCAAATTGTTGACTAGACCTTGATTAATGTCATTGCATGCGACGTAGCACGTCTAACAAGTGCAAGACACAAAACATGCGGGAAGGCGCATCCAACGTCAGCTCACTGAAGTGCGTAGGTCACCATCGATGCAGCCAGGTGACTCTAACATCGATAAACCGAGGTGTGCAAGCTATAAACAATGTTGGTTGGCGACTTCCGACGTTGGCAGCCCGATGTGTACAAACCACGGAGGATAGGTTTATTTCATGTATAACAACATCTGACATATGTATGAAGGCCTCAGAGCTACACCCCATTTCCCACATCGGCTGACCGTTGTGTGAAGAATGCACCCGACTTTGAATGACCGTTAGGTGAAGATCAACGGTGATGCTGGAAGGTCACGTCCAACGTCGGTTGACCGTTATGTACACGCCAAAGGCGATATGGAAAGTCGACTCTCAACGTCTGTTAACCAATGTGCAAACCAAATGTAAAAATATTAGGCACTGTCGACGTCGGCTAACCGTTTTGCTGGCCAAAGGCGATAAGGGCAAGGCAACGCCTGATGTCACGTTACTATGAATTGTAGAACAAAGGAAAATTGGTCATTCCACACTCGATGATTAATGAGAAATTTGTACTAGCTACGAAGAATACAGTTAGTCCATGACCCACGCCAGAAAAGTAATATACTGGCTATGACTAATGCGAGAATCCCTTGTCGCACGACTAGTAGCCATTGATAGCAGGCAAAGGGCGATGTACGAAGGACAAGCCCCATGACCGCTAAAGTATGTACAAAGGCCACGGTCTATATAGTCGTACCACGCCTGATGTCGGTTGAGTAATACGCACATTCCACGATCGATGCAGTATTCCAAGACTAATGTCGCCTGTTCGATGCCAATTTATTTTGGAAGATGTCTATTACTTGAAGTACACTGGCCTTGCTTGATGAATCATGCCAATAGCCGATGCCAATGTTGCACGGTTGATGCAAACATCAACGCCTAATGCATATTGGTCTTAGTTGATGATAACTGTTGTTGGACAACGTCGCTTTCCCGAAGTGCACATCCTATGGCTGATGCTGCCTGACGTTTGTCATTGCAAATGTCGCCAAACTGATGCACAAATACCATAACCGATGGGTACAAGTCTTAGCAAATGTCGGGTTGTTTATTGATATCTACAAACCGATGTGTGCAGGTAATGGAAGTTGCTAGCAGAGCACTTTCGATATCAGAAGATCGATGAGTGCAAGGTAGGGATGATGATGGAAGGCCACGTCTTACATCATCCTGCTAAAGTGTGCAAACCACATATGATACATGCAGCACACGTTTGACGTTGATTGAATATTGTGTGCAAGCAAAAGGTGATATGTCCGATGTTGGCTAACCACTATGTGTAGCAAAATACGATATGTGAAGGCCACGTTGATGCTAACTGTCCGTATTTTGCAAACCAAAGGCGATGTAGGAAGCCCATGCCTGATGTCAATTGACTATTTTGCAGGGCCAAAGGTAATGGGGGAAGACAATGCCTTATATTGAAGACCGTTGTTTGCAAGACATGGTCTGTGCAGGCAATCCATTGTCGACACCGCTTAGTAATGTCCACAAGCTACATACGATGCACACTTTCTAAAGCAGATGTCGACTGAGCAATGTGCAGGCCACTAACGAGATGGGTAGACCATGTCTAACGTCGGTTGTCTATTGTGAATAGTCAAAGGGCGATGTAAGAAGGTCAAGCTTGATGACCGCTGAGTAATGTGCACAGGCCACGATCGATGTGATAGGTCCAAGCGCGATGTCAGCTAAGCGATATGCATAGGAAATGACTGATGCGGCAGTCAAGTACCAATATCATCTAGACAAAGGTGTTTGTCGTTGGACGACGTCATTTGTTCCGAAGTGGTGAGGCCTTTTTTATGCTTTCAACCATCGGCCAACGCTGAAATCACCATACCGATGAGCACATGCCATGGCTGATGCGTGAAGCGTTGGTTGATGCTTCTTGCCATTGGCAAATGTACCCTAACTCAAGCAAACAGGCTTTGGCAAATGCTGTCAGACGTTTACCAATATAAATAACGCTTAGTCGATGCATACATGCCATAACAGATGTGCGAAGGCCTTGGATGACGTTGAATTCTATTGGCAAACATCACATTCCATAGGTGCTAATGCCATGTAGGACGCATGATGGCCTTGGATGATGTTATCTATCATTGCCCGACGTTGCTTACTCAAAGCGCACAAGCCTTGGTTGATGGTGTCTGTCATTGGATAAAGTCAATGTCTCTCAGCCAATGCGTACACGCCATTAGTTATGTATGTATGCCTTGGATGATGCTACATGTCGTAGTCCAATGTCGGTTTTCAAATGCACACAAACAACCTCAGAGGCGTGAAGACCCTTGTTGATGCATCCTTCCTTTGGCAGATGTCTCTTAGCCAGACCATGCATGCCATGAAAGATGTCTCCCAACTGATGACAACATGCCACCGATGATGTGTGCATGCTTTGGCTGATGCTTCCTGCCATTGGATGGTGTCCCATGGCCACTATGTGTGGGCCAGGTTTGATGTCCATGAGTTTATGCAGACATACCACGACTGATGCATGCACATATTTGTTATTGTCGCCTGAGTTGGGGGATGTCACTTGCTCGATACACACATGTCACAGGTGATGTGCCTGGTCGATTAACTCGAACTACGACTCAAATAGCCTTCCCGATGTGTGGACGACATTATGTATTCGTGCATGCCTTAGTAGATGTTGCATGTTATTGGTTGATATTGCTTTCTCGATGCACCTATGCCACATATGTGCATACATGCTTCACTGATGTTTCATGTCATTGGCCTACATCACTTTTTACATATGCACATTCCCTGTCTGTGTGGGAAGGCCTTTGAGGAAGCCTTATCCCATTGGATGATGTCACTTTCCAGATGTGCACATGCTATATTAGATGTGTCCTAGCCTTGGTTGATATTATATGCCATTGTACGACATTTATAGATCAAAATTTGTGGGTTATGTACAATGTATGAAAGCCATATCCGACATTGACAGACCAATGTGTGCACGCTACAGACGTTGTTGGCAAGCCGCGTTCGACTTTAACACACTAATGTGAGCACGCTGAGGATATGATGTTGTCAGGCCACGTTCGACGCAACACACACCATTCTATGCAGGACAAAGGCGTGGCAGGTAGATTATGTCTGACGTCGGTGGACCTTTGTATCCAGGCCAAAGGTGATGCATGTAGGCCAAACCTAATATACTCTGACCATTGTGTATAGGCCAAAGGAAATGTAGGAAGACAAAGCTTAACATTGGATGACCCTGATGTGTAGGCAAAGGAAGATGTGGGTAGTCCATGCATGATGTCGGTTAATCAATGTACAGGCCAAAGTCAATGGGGGCTGGCAACGCCTGATGTCGCCAGATCGATATATACAAGCCTGAGGTGATGTGGCTAGGCCACTTCTGACGTCTGTAGTCCAATTTGTGGAGGATAGATACTATACATAGAGTCCACGTGTGATGTCAACTGAATGATGCGTGTAGGACATGGAAGATAGGTGTATCCCACGTCAGACGTCGACTGATCGTTGTGTGCAAGCAAAAGGCGATGCGTGCAGACAATGTATGTCCTCAACTGACCATTATGTGCATGTAAAAGGCGATGCATAAAGGCCATGTTCGACGTTGGCTGACCATTGTGTACATAAAAAAGCTGATGAGGGAAGGACACACTCAACGTAGGCTGATCATTTTGATTGCTAAAGGTTATGGGGGAAGACAATTCCTGATATCGACTGACATTTATGTAGGAAAAATTCGACAGAGGCAGGCAACACCCGATGTTTCGTAACTGTGTCACACCCGTAGAGCATAACCTAAATGCGACCGATGTCGTCTTCCCTTCAGAGGACTCAGACAAGCCCTTAGCATTCGTCATAACATCTAATCAGTAAAAATCGCGGAACATTAAAACCATTACATTCTACTTGAAGTATACTTAGACTTCATACTTAACATTCATAAAGTCATACGATATTCTAAAAACTTGTCTCACATATATTAAAACCATCTGAGAGTACTAGCCGACAAACAGTAATTATGCCATATAGGCCTTAGTACAAAAGAATATAAAGAACATAATGGAATTAGCGTATTCTTAAAACTACTAAAATCTGCATCTTCTAGAATATTAAAAAGATAGCATCCCCGAACATGAGAACCTACCAAGACTTGGAGAAAGAGTTCCGAGCTTCTTCAAATTGACCTCTTTAAACTTCAATGGTCGGAAGCCACAGTTGTAATAATATAAAGTAATGGGGTTCGTACACCACATGTACAATGTATGGGTATATGCACATAACATATAAGGACATGCATGAAAAAGGATCATTTATCATTTTTTTTAAAAGTATTCTAAGTCATGAGTATGTCTTAAATGCACGTACAATAGAACATGTACAAGTTAATATTTCCATCAACATAAAGCATAATCATAATCAAAGACATGTTATCATATAGTCATGTTGACATTTCATATTCCATAAATCGTATAAACATAATATACGAAACACATGCATATGATCCCATCCAAAATCTACAAGTGCAATGGTCATGTGAAGTTCCATAACCCACACAACCAATTACATAAGATATGAGACCATAATTAAAGCTTTTCTTCATATAAATTGTAACATAAGTAGTCATAAATTCATATTAAAATATAACCCAATAACATATTCATCATAATGACCAACATCATATAAGAGTAACATCATGAATTATAAACATACATCTTTCATGTTATCATGTACGTAGGAACAATCTCTTTGGACTTCTCTTAGAGTCAGCTTGTGCAATGTATAGGTAGAGTCACATACATCTACCAATAATAACTAAACTCCTCAAGTCATCTTAGTCAACGTCCATTAGTTGTATTTTATTTTACATGAGGTAACATATGCCTTAAACGACATACACCATTTGAGATAAACATGGAATCCGGTGCCATAAAACCCCACAACGAAAGAAGGTGGTCTACCATCAAATGTAGAACCTAACATTACATAGCTTTCTAGTTGGATCCACTAGCTAGTATCCTATAATGGATACATAGTTCAAGAAGTAGAAGATGTATTAGAGACCCATAGTTCCCCATTAAATGGCATCCTCATTCTCATGATTGTCATTATGAACCTAACTTCATACTAGGGAAGGGGCACCCCTCATAACTATTTCATCGGTGCTTAGCTTAGGTCCCTTTCTTGACTAACCTTTGAGATTTGTTTTATTATAACTTATCATAGGTGAAAGGAGATTAAATCCTTTTATAAACATAACCATCATCTATTTATTATTATATTACAATTTCCTTTCATCAGAACCCATCGTATGTGAGATTAATATAACATAGTCATCTTGTGCAAAGCATACAAGAGAATATCGTAACTTCTATTTTTCGTGTTCTTATCATGATCTCTCAAGTAACATGTTCATATCCCAATGTATACACATAGAAAAATCATACATACTTTCACAACATATTATCTTGATTTATAGGCTAATCTAAAAATGGTATAGTAATCACAACTTTAGAAGACTTACCTCTTGCTTCCAAGAACCTTATTCAAGAATGTAGTTTCAAATTGTTACATTGATAATCATAACATAGTAAAATACTCAATAGCATAATCAAAAACAACTCTTCAAATCATATACAAGATCGAATGATAAAGTACGGTAAAGGAAAGGTCATTTAAGAGTTCATTCAAGTCTTAGTTCCAATCCCTACGTTTGAATATTATAATGTAATAGAAACAATCATGCGAAACCATCATCTAAATAAGAACATGCTTCACACGAAATTATAACATAAATAACCACATAATCATCAATTCAAGTGAAATACACCATAGAAAACACTTGCTTTTCATTGAAAATAATAAATCTAGAGTTACGGAGAAAATCCATTTTTGTAGAGTAAAAACCCTAGAATGGATGTTCTTGAAACTTTATCTTTGAAAAGACCTCCTGGGGAAAGGAATAACAAGAGAGAAAAACACATACCATATAGATGAATAATCCATGAAAATTTTATGAAAAACTTGAAGTCTACGTCTTCTTCTTTAAGCTTTTCTTGTTCTTCAATGGAGTTTGGAAAAGAGAGCGTTCTTGAGAGAGATGAGAGAATTTTCGCTTGAATCTAATTTGGTTGGGTAAAAGTGGTCTAAAACGCACCTAATATCCATATAGAGTTTTCCTATGAACTACCTAAAAGATCCTCCACTTAATTTAGTGTTTTTACAATGTTAAATTAAAAAAATACGACTTTAACGATTCCGGAAAGTAGTTGTGCATCGCGGGGCAAAATCCCATCATTTTTATTATACTTTCAGTTGAGACAGTGAGGTTCTCAAGGCTACCTCTAAAATCTTGAGGCAGTGACCTGCTTGTCAGACTCGCGTCACACGCCTTGCCTCCCCAATGACCCTTCAGGTGGTCCATGGGGTGTCGTTACTGGACTTTTCAACCCTTTGTACTACATACTACCTATCCAAGGTCTCTTTAAATTTTTTGTACTTCGTTTCACACTTCAAAACTTTCACCACATAGGTACGTCAACTAGTTCGATTAGCTAGTTTCTAGACGTTAAGGTCTTTCTAAGTCGTTTTTTCCCTAACCTTTTCCCAATGTGTTTATTACATTAATATATGTATGGAAACACCGTTTTAAACATTATTTAATAGATTATGATCTAGTCTAAGTCATGGCATTTCAAGAGTTTTACATTATCCCCCCCTCAGGAACATTTGTCCCTGAATGACACTAAAAACTTTTAGAGGGTAGGAATAGACTCAATACTAGAAGCCCACCCAATCAACAAGATAACATCATAATAAGTCAAAACTTATAAGAGAACTTTAAAAATCCTTTCAACACATACCATAACATTAAACATAGCACTCAATTCCTGACGCACAAACATGTAAGAGCTAAATATTTCATAACACGTAGTGAGAAATTTCCTTCTCAATCTTATCATACGCTCAAAATGCATCAAAGAGTTACCATGCTAGCGTTCTTCTAAAGACAACAACAAAATAACAAAATCTCAATAACACACATGCATACATATTTACATAAATGCGAGAATAGAGTATGAAGGCATTTTCTTCTAACTCTAGTTGGTACTATGTTTCACCAAAACATGCACCTATCTAGCAAAAGTCAATTTCATGATTATTCATTACTTTCTCTATTAATATGATTGTCTAACCTTAAGGAGTGAATAAATGAGGGTAGTGGTACTTCATGTTGGCTTCAGCCTCCGATGTTGTACCCTTTACAAGATGGTTCCTCCAAAAAACTTTTGTAGAGGGAACCTCCTTGTTCCTCAACTTCATGACTTGGCGATCTGGGATCTCAACCGGAACCTCTTAATAGGAGAGGTTATCATCCACCCCTAAACCATCAATAGGAATAATAGAAACTGGGTTTCCTATGCATTTCTTAATCATAGAAACATGAAACACTGGATGAACCGAAGCTAGTTCACTAGGTAGTTTCAGTTCATAGGCAACCTTTCCAACCCGTTGTAAATTCTCAAAAGGACCAACATACTAGGGTCTTAACATCCCCTTTCTACCGAATCTCGTTACCTCTTTTATAGGTAAAATCTTCAGCTACACATGATCACTTATTTCAAACTCAAGATGTCTTCTTCTATTCTCGGCATAAGACTTTTGCCGACTATGTTGTCTTCAATCTATCTCTTATGATTCAAACTTTCTTTATATACACATAGATAATCTATGGACCAAGGAGTGAGGATTAACCAACCTTAAACCATCCAACTAGAGACCTACATTTTCTAACATAAAGATCTTCAAAAGGTGCCCTGGATATGCTCGAATGATAGCTATTGTTGTAAAAGAACTCGATTAAAGGTAAGTGATCATCCCAAGATCCCTTTGAATCGATGACACATGCTGTTTACATGTCCTCAATGGTAAAATGGTACATTCCGCTTGACCATCTGCTTGAGGATTAAAATTGGTACTAAGTTTAACTTTAGTACCTTAGCCCTTTTGAAAAGCCTTCCAACATTGAGAAGTGAATTGGGAAGCTCTATCCGAAATGATGGACAAATGAATCCCATGAACAATTACAATCTCATTTAAGTAGATCCTTGCATAGTCTTCAGCCGTGCATGTATACTTAACGAGAATAAAATGGGCACATTTGGTTAACCTATCCACAATAACCCATATTAAATCATTTTGCCTTCAAATTCGAGGAAACCCAACAAAAAATCCATATTAATTGCTTCCCATTTCCAAGAAGGAAACATCCATGATTTGGGTTAAACCATCCGGTTTAAGATATTTAGCTTTAACTTTTTGGCAGTTTTGACACTTACCAACTAACTCTATTGTGTCCCTCTTTAAACCATCCCACCAATAGATCTCTATAACATCATGATATATCTTGGTTGCACCCAGATGTATAGAATAATGAGAACCATGAGATTTTTATAGAATTTGATTTCTCAAATCCTCAACATCGGGTACACATAATCTTTCTTGGTATTTAAGAACACCCCCCCCCCCCCCATTGGGAGAATTTCTCATTGAGCCTACCATGTACCGATTCCTTCAACTCCATCAATAGTGGATCAAGATGTTACTTAGATTTGACCTCCACCACTATTGATGAGTCAGAGTTATTATGGATCATAAAATCACCATTTGGAGAATCTTCTAACCGCACACCTAATTGAGGCAACCTATTAGAATATTTTACAAGTTCTTTCTTGTCGTCACCACATGAGAGACACTACCCATAGTCATACGACTAAAAGCATGTGCAACCACATTGGCCTTGTCAGGTGGTAAAGGAAACTCATGTCATAATCATTTAACAATTTTAACAATCTTCTCTGTCATAGATTTAACTCTTTTTTTGTAAACATATAGTGAAAACTTTTATGGTCAGTATGTGCATCAACATGCGCACCATACAAACAATGTCTCCATATCTGTAAGGCAAAAACTATAGCAGCTAACCCAAAGTCATGAGACGGATAATTCTTCTCATGAACTTTGAGTTGCCCAAAAGCATAAGCTATCACCTTACCATACTGCATGAGGACATATCCCAAGCCCTCTCGGGAAGCATCACAATACACTACAAATCCCTCATTGCCCTCTGGTAAGGTAAAAACTGTAGCACATGTAAGCTTATCTTTCAAATCTTGAAAAACCTTTTCACAAGTTCACGACCATACAAAATTCACCTTCGTTTGGGTCAAATCTATCAATGAAGAAGAAATTGACGAAATGTAACGACCTGTTTAGTCGTTTTGAGCAACAGATTTAATTCTGGAAAAACTGGCAGAGGTGACGGAGGCCACGACGGACCGTCAAGGGCACGACGGACCGTCGTGGAGGGTGTCGTTTCAAAACACTTAGAAAATCTGAAATTGGGTACTGAAATCGACTCTCTGACCGTCACGACGAAATGGCAGGACGGACCGTCACAGGCGTGACGGACCGTCATAGAGTCTTTTGATGGATATTGTCTCTGATGGTTGCGACGGACAGCAGGACGGACCGTCGCAGGCGCGACGACCCGTCATGGGCTACGCAATCCCAGTTCGGGTCGGATTTCTTTACACGTTTTAAGGGACGTTTTTGACTATTCCTGCTTTAATTATAAAGTTAGAGGGTTAATGTTAATAAGTCTAATTACTTGGGGGTTAAAAGAGGTAACCTTAAGTTAATTAGTGGGTTATTATTTCCATCTTTCATTCTTAATTACATAATAATTAGGGTAAAAGAAAGAGGGTTTGAATAAGAAAAATAGAAAGAACAAAGACAGAAAGAAAAAGAGAGGAGAACGAGTAGAGAGAGAGAGGAACGAAGAGGACAACAAGAAATTGAGGAATTTGCTTGCTTGATCACGATTCTTCGGTGGAGGTAGGTTATGGTTTCTTTTACACTATTCGTAGTAAACTCTTAATAGCGAATGATATGTGTTGGGTAGTATTATAGAGTCTTCTTTATGCTTAATTGTGTGTATGCATGATGTGATTTTATATATATGATTGTGATGAAACAAGCATGATGAAGCTATTGAATCCCAAATCTTGATATAAACCTAATCTCTTACTAATGATGACGCCTTGGTATAAAAGAAGGCTTGATGAATTAATAGAACGAGATTAGGGGATCGGAGTGTCACGTACCGACACATAGAATTAGTGGGACGGGTGTCACGAACCGACACGTAGATGTAGGGAATCGGAGTGTCACGTACCGACACATAGAATTAGTGGGACGGGTGTCACGAACCGACACGTAGATGTAGGGGATCGGAGTGTCACGTACCGACACATAGAATTAGTGGGACGGGTGTCACGAACCGACACGTAGATGTAGGGAATCGGAGTGTCACGTACCGACACATTGAATTAGGGGATCGGAGTGTCACGTTCCGACACATAGTAGTAGGGGATCGGAGTGTCACGTACCAACACAAGAGGAATAAAGATAATGAATCTTGAAAGATGCTAATATACTCAATCTAAAAGACATGTATCCCAAAAGAGTATGGTGTGGAGGCTTGAGTCCTCATAGATATGATCGGTGATATTATAAATGATATTTTGTACTTGTTGCTATCACATGTTAAGAATATTAGTTGATTTTATGATATTATCTGAGATATATTGCTTTCTATTTTGAGTTGGCCGATGATACCTACTCAGTACTTGTGGTTGTACTGACCCCCTACTTTTATGTTTTTCCTTTTGTTTATTTGTGGAGTGCAGCAAACGTGCCGTCATCTTCGACTCAACAGTAGTTCAAGCAGTCTTCGTCACACCGGATCTTCAGGGTGAGCTAATGCTTCTAGCTTGGACTGGATCTCCTTCCTCATGTCTTGATGCCTTGAAGTTTCGGTATAGACTAGCTTTTATTTATTTTAGCTTCTTAGAATACTCTTAGTTTAGTAAATTGATCATAGATGTTCTTGTGGTGATGACTTCCAGATTTTGGGGAATTAATAGAGTTGAATTTTAGAAGTTATTGAATTGTCTTTATTTATGAGTTTAGTCTTCCGCATTACTTTATGTTGATATTAAATTGAAATGATAAGGTTTAGATTGGTTGGTTCGCTCACATAGGAGGGTAAATGTGGGTGCCAGTCGCGGCTCGGTTTTGGGTCGTGACAAACTTGGTATCAGAGCATTAGGTTCGTTGGTCTCATCACACAAGAACAGGTCTAGTAGAGTCTTAAGGAACGGTAGGGGGACGCCTTTACTTTTCTTTGAGAGGCTATAAGACTTTAGGAAATTCCATTCTTTCTTTCTTTCTTTCGTGCTATTACTTGGATCCAATTGGTATCTAGGTGATACAAATTGGTATCTGACCATCTTCACTCTATTTCGCAGATGGTTAGAACTAGAGCAACGACTACGCCAACATCAACATCAGCAAGACAAGATGCATCTGAGCCAGCCACTGGGGCTGTAGCTCGAAGTGGAACAGTGGCAAGAGGCCGCGGTAGAGGTCGTGGGAGGATGTCCTCTAGGGGAAGAGGACGAACACCTAGCCCATCTGGTACTAGGGCGGTGACTCCTCCACCGACTGAAGAAGTAATAAGAGAAGGGGAGGATGGGGAGAATGAACAAGTACAGAACGAGGAAATGCCACCCCAACCTACCCCAGAGATGATCAATCAGGTGCTCGCTTATCTTAGTGGGTTGTCTGATCAGGGTCAGGCACCCCCAATGTTTTCTGCACCAACACCTCCGGTTTCAGAGGTACGACATGCAGCCACTATGGCCCCTCGTATGGATGCCTCATTGGACATAGGCACGTTTCCACGCCTGACTACTGGGCCTATAATGACAAATGATCAGCATGAACTTTTCAGTAAGTTCTTGAAATTGAAACCTCCAGTCTTCAAGGGTGCAGAATCTGAGGATGCTTACGATTTTCTGGTTGACTGTCATGAGCTACTACACAAGATGGGTATAGTAGAACGGTTTGGTGTTGAGTTCGTGAGTTACCAGTTTCAAGGGAACGCCAAAATGTGGTGGCGGTCACATGTTGAGTGTCAACCAACAGAGGCACCACCTATGACTTGGGCCTCATTCTCTAGCTTGTTTATGGAGAAATATATTCCCCGGACCTTGAGAGATAGGAAAAGGGACGAGTTCTTGAGCCTAGAGCAAGGTAGGATGTCGGTCAATGCATATGAGGCTAAGTTTCGTGCACTATCCAGATATGCCACCCAACTATATTTCAGTCCACAAGAGCGGATTCGCCGTTTTGTGAAGGGGTTGAGATCAGAATTGCGAATTTCAGCCTTACAGGTAGCGGCTACGGCAAAATCCTTCCAAGAAGTGGTAGATTTCGTGGTAGAGGTGGAAGGAGTGAAGCCAGATGAATTCACCACGGCATCGACATCAAAGAGGCTTCGAAAAGGGGGTGAGTTTAATGGTTCTTACTCTAGAGGACAGGGTTCCGGAGGTTACTCAGTCCGACCCATTCAGTCTTCACTACAAACTGTAGTTGGGTGTCCACCTCAGACCGGTCAACATTTCTCTGAGAGACCCATGCGTGAATCTAGAGAGTGTTATGGATGTGGGGAGACGGGACATATTAGGAGGAATTGTCCAAAACAGAGTAATAGACCCCCAATAGCTAGAGGTAGAGGTGGTCATGGTAGAGGCCATTTTTCTGGAGAACGCAGTGGCCGAGGTAGTGGTGGTCACCAAAATGGCCGGGGTAACGGGCAAACGGGAGTCACTACATCACAACATGGTAGGGACAACGGACAAACAAACGAAAGGGCCCATTGTTATGCTTTCCCTGGGAGATCGGAGGCGGAGACATCTGATGCTGTCATCACAGGTAATCTTCTGGTTTGTGATTGCATGGCTTCTGTACTGTTTGATCCTGGATCCACATTTTCTTATGTATCTTCCTCATTTGCTAATGGTCTAAATTTACATTGTGAATTACTTGATACGCCTATTCGTGTTTCTACTCCGGTGGGTGAGTCTGTGGTAGTTGAAAAGGTATATAGGTCTTGTTTGGTGAACTTTGTGGGGAGTAACACTTATGTAGATTTGGTTATCTTAGAGATGGTTGATTTTGAAGTAATTCTGGGTATGACTTGGCTTTCTCCGCAATTCGCGATCTTGGATTGTAATGCTAAAATGGTGACGTTAGCCAAGCCTGGGACAGATCCGTTAGTGTGGGAGGGTGACTACACTTCCAATCCGGTGCGTATCATCTCCTTTCTTCGTGCTAAGAAAATGGTTAGTAAAGGGTGTTTAGCTTTCTTGGCACATCTCAAGGATGACACTACCCAAGTACCTTCGATTGAGTCGGTTTCGGTGGTCCGTGAGTTTCTTGATGTATTCCCTGCAGATCTTCCGGGTATGCCCCCAGATAGGGATATTGACTTCTGTATTGATCTTGAACCGGGTACACGCCCCATTTCTATACCCCCTTACAGAATGGCCCCCGCGGAGTTAAGAGAATTAAAAGCCCAACTTCAAGAATTGTTGAGTAAAGGCTTTATTAGACCAAGTGCATCTCCTTGGGGTGCTCCGGTTTTGTTTGTAAAGAAGAAAGATGGGAGTTTTCGGATGTGCATAGACTACCGGCAGTTGAACAAGGTGACTATAAAGAACAAGTATCCTCTTCCTCGCATTGATGACTTGTTCGATCAGTTACAAGGTGCTTGTGTCTTCTCTAAGATTGACTTGAGATCCGGTTATCATCAATTGAAAATACGGGCAACGGATGTGCCAAAGACTGCTTTTAGGACCAGGTATGGGCATTACGAATTTGTAGTGATGTCTTTTGGTCTTACGAATGCCCCTGCTGCGTTCATGAGTTTGATGAATGGGATTTTTAAGCCATATTTAGATCTCTTTGTGATCGTATTTATTGATGATATACTGATATACTCCAAGAGTAAGAAGGAACATGAGGAGCATTTGAGAATGGTATTGGAAATGTTGAGGGAGAAAAAGCTTTATGCCAAGTTCTGTAAGTGTGAGTTTTGGCTAGATGCAGTGTCCTTCTTAGGGCACGTGGTTTCTAAGGATGGAGTGATGGTGGATCCTTCTAAGATCGAAGTAGTGAAGAATTGGGTAAGATCTACTAATGTGTCAGAAATAAGGAGCTTTGTTGGGTTAGCTAGCTACTACCGCCGATTTGTCAAGGGGTTCTCTTATATTGCTTCCCAACTGACGAACTTGACTAAGCAAAATGTGCCATTTGTATGGTCGGATGAGTGTGAGGAAAGCTTTCAGAAGCTCAAGACTCTGTTGACTACTGCACCAATTCTCACCTTGCCAGTGGAAGGTAAGAATTTCATTGTCTATTGTGATACATCCTATTCGGGTTTGGGTGCAGTGCTAATGCAAGAGAAGAATGTGATTGCTTCTGCTTCAAGACAATTGAAAGTGCATGAACGTAACTATCCAACTCATGATTTGGAATTGGCTGCGGTAGTGTTTGCACTAAAGCAATGGAGACACTATTTATATGGGGTTAAGTGTGAGGTCTATACGGATCATCGTAGTCTACAGTATGTCTTCACTCAGAGAGATTTGAATTTGAGACAGAGGAGATGGATGGAACTACTGAAGGACTACGACATCACTATTTTGTACCATCCGGGGAAGGCGAATGTTGTAGCGGATGCTTTAAGTAGAAAGGCGGGAAGCATGGGTAGTCTAGCTCACTTGCAAGCTTTTAGGCGCCCATTGGCTAGAGAAGTTCAGATTCTGGCTAACGACCTTATGAGATTAGAAGTAAATGAGAAGGGAGGATTTTTAGCTTGTGTGGAGGCAAGATCTTCCTTCCTTGATAAGATTAAGGGAAAGCAGTTTAATGATGAAAAATTGATCCGGATCCGAGATAAAGTGTTGCAAGGAGAGGCTAAAGAAGCGAAAGTCGATGAAGAAGGTGTTTTGAGGATTAAGGGAAGGGTATGTGTACCTCGCGTTGATGATTTGATCAACACTATTCTGACAGAGGCTCATAGTTCAAAGTATTCGATACATCCGGGTGCAACCAAGATGTACCGTGACCTAAAGCAACACTTTTGGTGGAGAAGAATGAAGCGTGATATTGTGGATTTTATTGCCAAATGTCCAAATTGTCAACAAGTAAAGTATGAACACTAGAGGCCCGGAGGAACACTTCAGACAATGCCCATTCCGGAATGGAAATGGGAGAGAATCGCAATGGACTTTGTGGTCGGTCTTCCAAAGACATTGGGCAAGTATGACTCTATTTGGGTGATTGTTGATAGGTTAACTAAGTCTGCTCATTTCATTCCGGTTAAGGTGACTTACAATGCAGAGAAGTTAGCCAAACTTTACATCTCAGAAGTTGTTCGATTGCACGGAGTTCCACTATCCATCATATCAGATAGAGGTATGCAGTTTACTTCTAAGTTTTGGAAAACATTGCATGCAGAATTGGGTACTAGGTTGGACCTTAGTACCGCGTTCCATCCTCAGACCGATGGTCAGTCTGAGCGAATGATTCAAGTGTTGGAGGATATGCTTCGCGCATGTGTGATAGAATTCGGTGGCCATTGGGATAACTTCTTACCCTTAGCGGAGTTTTCATACAATAATAGCTATCACTCAAGCATTAATATGGCTCCCTTTGAAGCATTGTATGGTAGGAGATGTAGGTCTCCCATTGGTTGGTTTGATGCATTCGAAGTTAGACCTTGGGGTACTGATCTTTTGAGAGATTCGATGGAGAAAGTGAAGTCCATTCAAGAAAAGCTTCTAGCGGCGCAAAGTAGACAAAAAGAATATGCAGATCGAAAGGTTAGAGACTTAGAGTTCATGGAGGGTGAACAAGTCTTGTTGAAAGTTTCACCAATGAAAGGGGTGATGCGGTTTGGTAAAAGAGGCAAGCTAAGCCCAAGGTACATTGGTCCCTTTGAAGTACTTAAACGAGTAGGGGAAGTGGCTTATGAGTTAGCCTTGCCTCCAGGGCTGTCCGGAGTACATCCGGTGTTTCATGTGTCGATGTTGAAAAGATACCATGGGGATGGAAATTACATTATCCGTTGGAATTCAGTTTTGCTTGATGAGAATTTGTCTTATGAGGAGGAACCTGTTGCTATTTTAGATAGAGAAGTTCGCAAGATGAGGTCAAGAGAGATTGCATCCATCAAGGTGCAATGGAAGAATCGACCGGTTGAAGAAGCCACTTGGGAGAAGGAGGCAGATATGCGAGAAAGATACCCACATCTGTTTTCAGATTCAGGTATTGCATTTCGCCCTTGTTTTCCTTCTTGTGATCGTTCGGGAACAAGCGATGGGTAAATTGGTATCTATTGTAACGACCTGTTTAGTCGTTTTGAGCAACAGATTTTATTCTGGAAAAACTGGCAGAGGTGACGGAGGACACGACGGACCGTCAAGGGCACGACGGATCGTCGTGGAGGGTGTCGTTTCAAAACACTTAGAAAATCTGAAATTGGGTACTGAAATCGACTCTCTGACCGTCACGACGAAATGGCAGGACGGACCGTCACAGGCGTGACGGACCGTCATAGAGTCTTTTGATGGAAATTGTCTCTGATGGTTGCGACGGACAGCAGGACGGACCGTCGCAGGCGCGACGGCCCGTCACGGGCTACGCAATCCCAGTTCGGGTCGGATTTCTTTACACGTTTTAAGGGACGTTTTTGACTATTCCTGCTTTAATTATAAAGTTAGAGGGTTAATGTTAATAAGTCTAATTACTTGGGAGTTAAAAGAGGTAACCTTAAGTTAATTAGTGGGTTATTATTTCCATCTTTCATTCTTAATTACATAATAATTAGGGTAAAAGAAAGAGGGTTTGAATAAGAAAAATAGAAAGAACAAAGACAGAAAGAAAAAGAGAGGAGAACGAGTAGAGAGAGAGAGGAACGAAGAGGACAACAAGAAATTGAGGAATTTGCTTGCTTGATCATGATTCTTCGGTGGAGGTAGGTTATGGTTTCTTTTACACTATTCGTAGTAAACTCTTAATAGCGAATGATATGTGTTGGGTAGTATTATAGAGTCTTCTTTATGCTTAATTGTGTGTATGCATGATGTGATTTTATATATATGATTGTGATGAAACAAGCATGATGAAGCTATTGAATCCCAAATCTTGATATAAACCTAATCTCTTACTAATGATGACGCCTTGGTATAAAAGAAGGCTTGATGAATTAATAGAACGAGATTAGGGGATCGGAGTGTCACGTACCGACACATAGAATTAGTGGGACGGGTGTCACGAACCGACACGTAGATGTAGGGGATCGGAGTGTCACGTACCGACACATAGAATTAGTGGGACGGGTGTCACGAACCGACACGTAGATGTAGGGGATCGGAGTGTCACGTACCGACACATAGAATTAGTGAGACGGGTGTCACGAACCGACACGTAGATGTAGGGAATCGGAGTGTCACGTACCGACACATTGAATTAGGGGATCGGAGTGTCACGTTCTGACACATAGTAGTAGGGGATCGGAGTGTCACGTACCGACACAAGAGGAATAAAGATAATGAATCTTGAAAGATGCTAATATACTCAATCTAAAAGACATGTATCCCAAAAGAGTATGGTGTGGAGGCTTGAGTCCTCATAGATATGATCGGTGATATTATAAATGATATTTTGTACTTGTTGCTATCACATGTTAAGAATATTAGTTGATTTTATGATATTATCTGAGATATATTGCTTTCTATTTTGAGTTGGCCGATGATACCTACTCAGTACTTGTGGTTGTACTGACCCCCTACTTTTATGTTTTTCCTTTTGTTTATTTGTGGAGTGCAGCAAACGTGCCGTCATCTTCGACTCAACAGTAGTTCAAGCCAGTCTTCGTCACACCGGATCTTCAGGGTGAGCTAATGCTTCTAGCTTGGACTGGATCTCCTTCCTCATGTCTTGATGCCTTGAAGTTTTGGCATAGACTAGCTTTTATTTATTTTAGCTTCTTAGAATACTCTTAGTTTAGTAAATTGATCATAGATGTTCTTGTGGTGATGACTTCCAGATTTTGGGGAATTAATAGAAGTTGAATTTTAGAAGTTATTGAATTGTCTTTTATTTATGAGTTTAAGTCTTC
Source organism: Solanum habrochaites (assembly GCA_027704765.1). Lineage (NCBI taxonomy): Eukaryota > Viridiplantae > Streptophyta > Magnoliopsida > Solanales > Solanaceae > Solanum > Solanum habrochaites. The sequence continues at coordinate 22,553,039 of JAKWJA010002493.1, forward strand.
CACATTACTTTATGTTGATATTAAATTGAAATGATAAGGTTTAGATTGGTTGGTTCGCTCACATAGGAGGGTAAATGTGGGTGCCAGTCGCGGCTCGGTTTTGGGTCGTGACACGAAAATCCATCAACAAACCTTTTGTAATAGCTGGCTAGACTCAAGAAACTTCTTATGTCTATGGGAGTAAAAGTTCTAGGCCAATTTCTCACCGCATCTGTCTTATTTGGATCAACCTCTGCACCATCACCAGAGATAATATGGCCAAGAAAAGCAACTAACCTCAACAAAAATTACACTTGCTAAATTTTGCATTATGTTTGTCTTCTTTTAGGACGTGCAAGGCCAACCTCAAGTGACAATCATGCTTATCATCATTCTTGGAGTATATCAGAATATCATCAATCAACACAATCACAAACGAGTCGAGGTAATCTCCAAAAACTCTATTCATTAGGTCCATGAACGCCGCCAGGGTATTTGTTAACTCAAAAGACATAACTAGGAATTAATAGTGACCACATCTAGTTAAGAAAGTTAATTTGAGAAAATATTCACCTCTCACCCTAAGTTCGTTATATCTTGACATTAAGTCAATCTTTGAAAAGTAGCTATCACATTGGAGATGATCAAATTGATCATCAATGCTCGGGAGAGGATACTTATACTTTATGGTAACCTTATTTAGTTGATGATAATAAATGAACATTCTAAGGTACCCTTCCTTCTTCTTAACAAACAAGACTTGATCACCCCATGGAGAAATACTAGGTTGAATGAAACCCTTGTCTAGTAAATTCTTGAGTTGGATCTTCAACTCTTTCAATTTAGCCGGATCCATCCATATGGAGGAACAATGAAAAAATCAATTTCCCAATCGGGAGGAACTTTAAGAAGGTCATTAGGAAAAACCTCTGGGATTCTCTCACTAAAGAGATTGACTCAATAGAAGAAGTTTCACATTCAAGGTCCTTAACCCTCAGCACATGGTATAAAAACCAATGGCTATCATCTTACAAGCCTTCAAACAAGAAATATTTTTACCCCTTGGCATATAATTTCTCATCTTCAACTCTAGAATAGGTTCATTGGGGAACTGAAACTTCACTTCCCTTGTTCTACAATCTTTGGACGCAAAATAATCATGTAGCTAATCCATACCCAAGATGATATATCAAAATAAAACATGTCAAGTTCTACAAAATTAAGAAGACTAACTCTATTGGGAAGCATTACAGTACATTTCCTATAGAATCTTTTTGCAACAATAGAGTCACCCATTGGGGTACAAACCGAAAAGGGTACAATCAAAACATCGCGAAGTACATCAAACTTCGTAGCTACAAAAGGTGTTACAAAATAAAGGTAGCACCTTGGTCAATAAAAGCATAAACATTAACAGATAAAACTTGTAACATACCCGTCACAACATCGGGAGAGATTTCTTGTTCACCCCTAGCCTTGAGTGAATAGAAATGATTCCTTTTGGATCTTCAGAATTAGGACCTCTTAATTATGTTCGGCTATTCCCTTTACCTTGAATTTTCACATTAGGATAATCTTTCACCATATGTCACCCTTGCCACAATAATAGAAAGTATTATTCCCAACGAGTCATTCACCCATATGTTTCTTACAACACTTACCACAACTTGATCTCTATTTTGGTGGATCAACATTTCTCCTCCTTTGAGGTTTAGAATTAGAACCTCTATCTTTGCGATTCGTTGAGAAATTAGAAGGAACCTAATTTGTAAACCTCTTCTTGAACTTAGGCTTGTCTTGTACATCAAGCGTATTCTTAGAGGAACAACTTTTAAAAGACCATGCCTTCTTAACTTCCCTATTTTTCTTACATTGACGATTATCCTTTACTTGTTGAGTATGAACCATCAACCTAGAAAGATCCATATAGTCATGCAGCATGGCTACACGACATTGTTCTACAAGATCTTCAGACTCGCCCTTCAAAAAATAGTTCGCCTCATCCTTCTCGTTTGAAATCAAAGAGGAAGCATATTTGGACAACTTAATGAATTTAAAGAAGTATTGTTTACACTCATACCACCTTGACAAAGGTTGATGAACTCATCTAACTTAGATTTCCTTTGTTCCTTTGAAAAAAAAACTATAAAAATGCCTTTTTGAAGAACTCCCAAGTCATGGTACCACCTCTTAAAGATCTTCTATGCTTCCACTGATTATACCATGTTTGACCCACGTCCTTGAGTTGACAAGCAGCAACAACTTTCTTAGTACTACTCACCCCGTTGCAAACAAAATCTTGTAAAACTCATCAAGGAAGTCTTGGGGGTCTTCATAAATGTTATATCCCAAAAACATAATAAGATTCATCCTAGTAAAATCCCTTAAATGGCTAGCCATAGTACTAGCATATTGGTTCTCAAGGAAAAACCTTCTATTTGGTTGTGCCGTAATGGCATGAGCTTGGATGCTGATGGATCTAGCCATTTGAAGCAGGGATGTCCTCACCTCACCATCTGCCATTGCCGGAGGATTGACCGAAACTTGTTCATTTGTAGCATCTTGTACTTGGGGAGCATTTCATCTCCTAGATTTTTTACGCTATTTGTCTTTTATCACCTAATCCCTTTCTTATGGTTTTAGACGATGAACACAAGAAGGACTGCCGCGGGTAGAGTAGGATATGAGATTGTGAATGATGGAGCTACTCCCCGAGGCAATTGATGCTACTCTACTTGGGGAGCATTTCACAATCTCATCTCCTACTCTACCCGCGGCAGTCCTTCTTGTGTTCATCGTCTAAAACCATAAGAAAGGGATTAGGTTATAAAAGACAAATAGCGTCAAAAATCAAGAGGCATGACATAGTGGTATAAAGAGAAGAGAATTTTTGTAGTAATCACATAGCCTCTCATCCATAATTGTGGCGCACTTCACAACCATGAACAAGATACTATGTAACATGGTTTAGTGAGAAATGATCCTAAGGATATTTAACCTTATTCTCTAATATCAAGCTTGGAAAACCGAGAGAGCATACCCCAGATGCAACCGGCATCGTTGTCCTCTAATAGGACATAGACAACCCTTAGCATTCCTCATAACTCGTGATCAGTAAAAATGATGGATAATTAAAACTTTTGTATTCTACTTGGAGTCTACTTAGATTTCATACTTAACATTCATAAAGACATAAGATTTCCTAAAAGATTGTCTTACATATATTAAAACCATCTAAGAGTAAAAATTTGGACTTAGCCATTAAATAATAATTATGCAATATAGGCCTTAGTACAAAAGAATCCAAAGAACATGATTGAATTATCATATTCTTTATACTACTAAAAATCTTCATAAGCTAGAATATTGAAAATATAGCATCCCCGAACATGAGGACCCGCCAAGTCTTGGAGAAATAGTTCAAAGTTTCTTCAAATCGACCTGCTTAAACTTCAATTGCTGGAACCTACAATTGTAGTAATATAAAGTAATGGGGTTAGCAAGCCCAATGTACTAAGTATGGAAATATGTACATAACAGATAAGGACATGAATGAAAAATGATCATTTATCATTTCTGTAGAAAAATATGCTAAGTCATTAGTATGTCTTCAATGTACGTAATATAGAAAATGTACAGGTTAAGAATTCCATCAACATAAAGCATGATCATAATCAAAGACATATTATCATAAAGTCATGTTAACATTTCATATTTCATATATCATATAAACATAACATAAAAAACACTTATCAATGATGTCATCCTCAACCTTCAAGTGCAATGGTCATGTGAAGCCCCATACCCTTACACAACCAAGTAGAAAATATAGTAGACCGTACGAAAAACTTTGCTTCATATAACTTGTAGCATAAATAGGTTTTACTTAATCTAACAGTATAACCCAATAACATATTCATCATAATGACAAACATCATATAAGAGTAACATCATTTATCATAAACATATATCTTTCATGTTTTCATATTACATAAGAACAATTTCCTAGGACTTCCCTAAGAGTCAACTTGTACAATGTCTAGGTAGATTCACATACCTTAACCTATACCTAAGTAAACTCCTCAAATAACCTTAGTCAACATCCATTTACTTCTCTTTCATTTTACATAAGGGAACATATGCCTTAACCGACATAAACCATGTGAGCTAAACATAGAATTTGGTTTCATAAAACCCCATACCTAAAGAAGGTGATCTACCGGCCAAAGTAGAACCTTACATGACATGGCTTTCTAGGTGGATCCACTAGCTAGTATCTTATGGTGGTAACATAGTTCAAGATCTAGGAGATGTATTAAAGACCTATAGTGCCAAATTACATGGCAGCCTCAATCTCATTAGAGTCATTCTTAACGCACTTTCCAACTAGGGAAGGAACACCCCTCATATCTAGTTCATCGTTACTTAGAATAAGTCTCTTTCTTGAATATCCTTTGAGTTTTCTTTTATCACAACTTATCGTAGGTCAAACGAGATTAACTCCTTATATATAAACATGATCATGAGCTCTTTATTATTAGATGAGAATTTACTTTGAGCATAACCCTTTGTATGTGAGATTAACAAAATATTATCATCTTGTGTAAACCATACAAGAGAATATCGTAACTTGCAGTTTTTGTGTTCCTATCATGACCTCAAATGTAACATGTTCATAGCCCAACATATAAAAATAGCACATCATACATACTTTCACAACATATTATCATGATTTATAGGCTAACATAAACATGGTAGAGTAAGCATAACTTTAGAAGACTTACTTCTTGCTTCCAAGAACCTTATTCAAGATCTTACGTTCAACATAAAACATTCATAATCATAACATAGTAAAATACTCAATAGCATAATAAAGATTAAATTTTCAAATAATATAAAAGATCAATGCATAATGTAGGGTAAAGAAAAGTGACATTTAATGATTCATTCTAGTCTTAGTTCCAATCCCTACATTTTCATATTATCAAGTAGTAGAAAAAATCATGCAAAATCGTCATCTAGATAAGCATATGCTCCACACGATATTCAAACATAAATAACAACATACTCATCAATTCAAATAAAATATACCATAGAAAACAATTGCTTTTCATCGAAAATCATAAATCAATAGTTAAGAAGAAAATCCATTTTTGTAGAGTAAAAACCCTAGAATGGAAGTTCTTCAAACCTTATTTTTGAAAGGACCTCTTGGAGAAAGGAATACCAAGAGTGAAAAACCCATACCTTATATATGAAGAATCCACGAAAATTGGATGAAAAACATGAAGTTTTTTTCTTCTTTCTTAAGCTTTTCTTGTTCTTCAATGGAGTTTGTAAAAGAGAGCCATCTTGAGAGAGATGAGGGAATTTTTGCTTGAATCTAGTATGGACGTGTAAAAAGGTGTATAAACTGACATAATGTACATATATTAGTCGTCCTAAAAATTATCTAAAAGACCCTCCACTTAAATGAATCTTTTTGAGAAGTTAAAATTCCAAAAATACGACTTTATCAATTGTGGGAAATGGATACTTGTAGTCGGGACAAATCCTGTCATTTTTATTAAATTTTGAGTTGAGGCAGTAAGGTTCGCGATGCTACCTCAAATTTTAAGGCAGTGACCTGCATGTCAGGCTTGTGTCGCACGCCATGCCTCCAATTCTTCCTGCTCACAGGCTGCCAGGCAGGTTGCCCACCCATGTTTGGGTCCTCCCCAAAGATCTTTCGTGTGGTCCTTGGGGTGTCGTTACCACACGTTTGGACCCTTTTTATTACATACTAACTATACAAGGTCTCTTTACAAGTTTTGTACATTATCTGACACTTCAAAACCTTCACTAAACATAGGGACATCAACTAGTTCTAATTAGCTAGTTTCCGGACGTCAAGGTCTTTCTTAGTTGTTTTTACTGTAACCATTTACAAATGTTTTTATTACATTAAAAATATATTTCTGGAAACAGCATTGTAAATATAATTTAATAGATTATTCTCTAGTATAAGTTAGGATATTTCAAAAGTGTTACAAATAATTTTTTGCAGGGCAAGGGCAATGCGTCCACACCCGACAATAAATAAACGATGTTCACAAATCACCATGGATGCAAGCAATCCATATCAAGAATATATTGATAAATGTCCATGATACGGATAATGCGGGTAGACCACGTATGATATCGATTGTCCATTTTGGGTAGTCTAAGGGCGATATGAAAAGGACAAGATTGACGATCATTCAGTGATGTGCACATGCCACAGCCAGTCCATGCGCAACGTATCATGAAAAATATGCAAAAGTTAGAGCTAATACAACTATCTACAACCAATGTCTCCTCCCCAACACCTCTTCGTGTTGGCTGATGTCTCTTACCTGAAGTAGATAGGCCTTGGCTGATGCTACCTACTGTCAACAAATGCTTCTGTTGTCCTGCCGATATACACATGCAACAGCTTATGGTCTGTTCCATTGTCCAACATCGCATGCCAAAAGAGCAATTGCCTTGGCTGAGGCTTCCTGATGAAGGATCATGCAATGAACACCCTTACAATGCGCACACTATACGACCAATGCACACAGGCCTTGGATGATGTTGTATTTCAATAGCCAACATCTCTTTCTAGATGTGCACATGCCATGCTATATGTGTGCATGCCTTGAGTCATACTACCTGCCATTGACAAATATCTCTTGTCTTAAGCATAGAAGCCTTTGCCACTGCTGCATGTCATTACTAATGTCGATGTTTCCATGACGATGCACACAAACCATTGATATTTGAGAATGAGTGGAATTTTTTTTCATGCCGTTGTGAGACATAGCTTGCTAAATATGCACAAACAACGTTAGATTCTTTAGGATCTTTGTTGATGCTGTCTATTATTGGCCAACGTTCCATAGACAATGAATGAATACCATGATCATTTACACCCATTCGATGTGCACACGCCATGGATGATGCATGCAAATGTTAGATTATATTGTCTTCCATTAGTTGATGTCGCCTGCCAGAAACGTGAAGGCCAAGAACGATGTCGACGACTTGATGCGTACACTCTATGACTTATGCAAGCAGTTCTTGGTTGATATTGAAACCCTTAGGGTTATGTCACTTTCCAAACATACACATTCCACATTTGTGTGTGAAGGCCTTCGTGAATGTCATATGTTATTGGCCGACATCTTTAGACCGATATGTGGCAGTAATGCACGATGTTGGCAAGCAACATCTGATTTTAGTTGACCGATGTTTGTAGTTTTAAACGATTCTAACACACCATGTTTTAGGTCTACAAGTAATGGATGTAGGTTATATACAATGCTATCATGACAGGTTCGACAATGACATATCAATGTGTGCAGGGTGAGGACAATGTTGGCATCCCACTTCTAATGTTAGCTAACCGTTGTGTGAAGGACAATGGAAAGGTAGGCTCATTGTGTGCGGGTCAAAACAAATGCGAGCATGCCATGTACGACGTCAACTAACCATCGTGTGCTGGCAACGGAAATAAAGGTAGGCAACGCTAGAAGTTTGATGACTATGGTGTGTACACAAAGGAGGATGCAGCCAATCCACGTCGGACGTTGGTTCACCACTGTGCAGGTAAAAGTCAATCGAGGAAAGAAAATTCTGATGTCTCCATTAATACGTTCAGGCTAGAGGTGATGTGAATAAGGTAGATCGATGTGTGCGGGATACGGATGATATTGGCAGACCACGTTCGATATCGGCATGCAAATGTGTGTAGGCGAAAGACAATGCTTGCAGGCAACGTGTGACGTCGCTGACCCGTGTGTGCAGGCCAAGAATGATAGGTACAACCCATGTCCGATGTGTGTCGACCATTGTGTAAAGGCAAAAGTGATGCGGGTAGAGGACATGTGTCTTCGGATGACCATTATTTGCAAGCCAAAGATGATGTGGGAATACCACGTTTGACATTGGCTAACCGTTGTATTTAGGGAAAAGGCAAAACTGGACGTTAGATGACCATTGTGCAATTAAAGGGTAATGGAGGTAGGAAACACCCCACATCTATTGATCATTGTACATGAAAAAGACAATTGGGGAAAGCAACACTTGATGTTGCTTGAACGTTGTTTCCAGGACACTGTCTATATTTAAAATCCATGCCCGACAATTACTAAGCAATGTGCACAAACCACGATCGATGCAAGCAGTCCACGAGCGATGCTAGTATAGAAATGTGCAGGATACGACCCATGATGGTAGCACACGTCTAACGCAGGCTGGTCATGGTGTACACGCCAAGGGCGATGTGGGAATGCCAAGCCTAATGACTACTGGATTATTTAAATAGTCAACAGCCGGTGCGTCCAGTCCATGCTTGAACGATAAGCACAAGCCACGTCTGATGGGGTAGTCTATGGCGTAAGTCGCCTAGCCAATACCGCTTGTCGTTGGTCGATCTCACTATCCCGAAGATAATATGCCTTGGTTTATGCTTCCAGTTGTCAGCTAATGTTGATATCTCCCTGCGGATCCGCACACGCTATGACTTATTTTTCCTATAATAGGTCAATGACGCTTGCCTGAAACGCATTAGCCTTGTCTAATGCTACCCAACATAGGCCGATGCGAAGGTCGCCCTATTGATGCACACACTCCACGACAATTACGTACAAGCCTAGCTGAAGCATTTTTCCATTAGCTGACATTGGTTTTAAGAAGAACACACGCCATATAAGTTGTATGGAGGCCTTAGCTGATGATGCCTACCATTGGCCGACATCGCTGATAGTGTGTTATATAGATGACGTCGATGTTGCAAAGATGATGCACACACACCATGGGTTATTCATGAATATCCTTGGATGATGATTTATGTCGTTTTCCAATATTGCTTTCCAGATGTGCACAAACCACGACAAATGCATGAGCACTTTGGTTGATGCAGCGTGTCATTGGACGACGTCGCCTGTCCAATGCATTCAGAGCACGAACATGTAAGTTGTTTTAATTTTGAAAAGTAAAAATATTTAATTTAAGTTTAGGACTTATTTTGAGTCTCCACATAATATTTAAATATAAATCAAGAAAACTTAGTTTTCAAAAGATTTAAACATAAACCTTAAGAAAACTTTTAAAAGGAGTTTGAGGATTAACATTTATATTTTAGGTAGGTTTTTACGGTATCTAAAATATCCGTTAATATGTTTTTCCAACAAGTAACTTTGTTTGGCTAAATTGTCTAACTTAATTTTTGAGATAAAGTTATTTAGAATTGTTTGAAAATGAAGTATTAGTTTTACTATATAAGTGAATTTTAATATGTAAAATTTATTTAAAGTCTAATTGAAATTAATTGATTTATTTTAAATAGTGAAAATAAAACGGCATCTTTTGGGGATTTGAACTTTTCAAACCTAAGAGTAACGACTACCAATAACAAAAAATACGATAACATAAGAAAGAGAGACAAAGGAAGGGAAAGAGAGAGAGACAGAGTGGGGTCCAAATCCAGTGTCTGTTTTTTCGGATCTGTACTTGGTCCCATTTATTTTTGTCTTTTCACCCATTTGTTTTTTTGTACATGTCGTAAACTAATCATACAATAACCAGCAAATAATAAAAGACGGCAAGGGATTAAGACACAAAGTGATAAAATACAAGACGCTAAATAATATATAGTGGACTCTTGTCCAATTTCTTCGACTCTACATCTGCTATGATTTCTTCAAACTCTGAGTCTTCTACGCCCCTTTATAACTTATTGACTCGGATAAAAGTAAGATTAAGCCTTTACGGCTCTTTCTAAAATGCAAGGGAATGTGGAGTACATTTTGACTTAAATGGGCATTCCATGCACAAGAAAATATAAATATTGTAAGAATCACTTTGATTTTAATAAAATAACATTACTGATACCGAAGCAATAAATTCGGTACCCTCACCACAAGAGATAAACACACTCTTTATCAAACAAGAAAAGAAAGAGACATATTAGAATAGATAACTAAAATATGACATGCGGGCACGTTAAAGAATATCAATAGATAAAATGTTAAACAATGATTGTTACTCTATGGGAACAAAATAAAGCAACAAAGACAACAGAGTACCCTTTTGTTAAAGAAGAAAATTAAAGAAGTCTCAAAAGAAAGCTATATCTTCTCAATAGCGAGCAAATAAACCAAGGTAAGAATATTTTATTTTTGTTATTATTTTTTAAATAGAAATAGAAATCCACAACAGAATCATGAATAAACATGTTTGAACACAACGGTGGACACATCAAAAAATGGATACCTACGATATGCAATGACTATTTCCAAGATTTACAATTTCAACCCCCTATTTTGAAAGAGAAACATACATTCTAATAGCAAAGAAAATAAAAGAGAAGCAGTGTGGCCGGTACATTTTTAGATCTTGAGCCAACATATCAAATATACACACAGGTATATCATTCGGGTTTTTGAGCATACGGAACTTACAGTGTTTTTCAACATCTATTCGAAGTATGAATACGATAAAACAATGAAATAAAATGGGAAAAAAATACACAATCCTCATTTTAAAATAAGTTAACAAGTCAATGCTAAAGAAGGTATGACCCAAAAATCACACATGAACTTGTAGGTGATAAGCATTTTCTCGACTAGAGTAAAACAAAATTTGAAACATCAGCTTGAATAAAATAGAACAAAGCTACGCAGCAACATATGTGTACCCCTTAATGGGATTTGAAAGAATTAAAGATGCTCAAAGATAAGAAAATGAACTGTAACTGTCCCTAAACTTCACAAAGAAAACTCGAAGCTTCTAGTCGTAGATTTGCTATACATAAAGAATGAACGACAAGATCGAAAAACAACCAAATACGCTTATTCTAACCGGACTAACTGATGCTGATTTAAACGAGAACGAGAAACAGCAAAGCGACCAACTCAGATAATAAAACAAAAGAAAAGAAAAACTAAATTCCTACTCAAGACATTCTAATCATGAACCAAATATAAATACACGATGTCCTGACAATTTTCCAAAGCAAGGAAAGCTATACTCATAGTAAAAGTTCATTTTATTAATAAATAATATTGTCACAACATGGAATATAGATACAGTGCATATATGAGATTAGTAAACTTTAATGGTTAGTGTAAACAAAAGAGTTGCAGCAAAGTATTAAAAATGAGAAATGAATATAACGCTTGACAAACCCAGAAAATTATAAAACACATAGAACTAGATGGAAAAGGCAACAACAACTTAAAAAATGAAAATCTACACCCCGATCTTGAATAAATTAAGATTCAAAAGAACTTATGCTCGACACCAATCACATAGAACATCCCAAATAAAAAAAAGGACAAAGGGGAATGAGTATGAAAAGGAAAAGAAGTGTCCAGGGTTGCTTTACCTCTTTTTGAGAAACCTCCTGGGATGACAACAAGCTTGCAGCGATTACCTTCTAACCACAAAAGAGAGGCTCCAATAAAGAATAAGAAATCTAGCCAGGAAATCAGACTATATGTTTTTCTTTTTCCCCCACAAAATTTTTCACCCTTTTTTTTCGCATTGTTTCTGTATGATTTTTATTGGAAGTTGAAACTAATCCCTCGGATTTTTCATAGAATATTTCTTTTTCACTTTATTTTCTCCTTTCTATACACTGCACCCTTTTCTTGTTAATTCAAAATTTTTAGCCTCCCCGAAAATCTTCCCTCACAGTGAAAGAAGGTCGTATTCAAAGAGGGGAATTGGGGTTAAGAGCTTTTAGGAAAAAATTGTACAACTTCGGTTCTATGTCTATTGGGGAATCACGATTTGAATTATCTTCACCAAAATAGTGAGACCCCCCTTTTAAGCAGATTAAAAACCATTCTAGAAGAGGAAAGGGTGATGGACGAACAGATTAAACCCATTGTCCTTGACAAGCGACATGTCTCGATAGAAAAGCACAAGGATGGAAAACACATGATTTTGCGCCTGCTGCAATGGTACGAGCTCAGAAAAACGTTAGAGAAAGATGAAAAAAAGTGCTATCCTCTGTTGTACGTGTACCAAGCGTGAAACTGATCCTAGTGCCATTCTGGGAATACGATGTGAACTTTTTATATATTTTATTCGTAAAATTTTATGAAACTAACTATTTTACGTTTTTTGAAATCGAAGAAGCTCGAGTCGACTAATTTATATGGTGGAAGTCCAAAATTGGGTGTAAACAACTGTCCCTCATTTTACTTGGATTTATGCAAGAAATTTAAGGAAAATGACATTGACCAAGCCAATTTTGGCCGACCACATACCCACCTTTAAGAAAGATATTTGACACACACTTTAGGCATTGTGGCCGAACCCTGAAAATGTGCTTCCAATACATTTCAGGCTTTATGAGAATTCGGACCACTTGTAGTTTGATACGCTAGATTTTAAAGAATTCAAAAGTCATCCCGATCCTAAATTATGAAGGGACCGAGATGCTCGAGAATAATATTTAAGAGCGAAAGTCTGAATACAGCCATTTTTTCGACATTGAACCCACCTACATATCCTCAACCTTAGGAATTAGACTGCTAGTAGTTCTACTCGATTCGTTGAAAATGAAATCTATTATGTTATCTAACCTTTGGTTCTAGATAAGTTACAAATATAGTCGAGTATAAAAAATAGGCTTGCAACCTCTTATCCATGATGGTGGAGCTCTTCACATCCATAAGTAAGAAATTAGAAGGACATAATTTCCAATGTTCTTGGTGTATTATCTCTCGGTTTGGAAACTTGCTTCTGGAAGCTACAACTATTTCCAGATGCGAAACTCAGATAGTGAAATCTAAAAAAAAACCCATATGACTTTATAGGAGTGTGGTTTTATTGTGGTGGAAGCGGATCCTCTACTCGCATCGTAAGAGTTTGACACTCTTCTTTGGACAATGTCCCAGTTCGCTGCTAAGAAAAAGTTCCAGGTTGTGTTGTATCCTTATTGATGTCGTTCTCACATGTGGTTTGGTTTGAGAACTCATTCTTTCGAATTCTCTCGACAAAGACAGAGATAAAATTGATTAGCATAAAAAAGGCAATTCAAATGAGAGAAAGTGTATATTACCGTGTTGACACTTAATTTCTCTTCTACAAAATTTGACGTCAACTCGATCAGGTTTGACATAACACAAATAAAACATATGTCTTATGTTTTGAATGTAATCTTCCATGTACTCTTCTTTTCATGTCAAAATAAGCTTAATTTGATGCAGTGTGTTTATATTTCTGTTGCTGTCGTTTTTGATGATTCTCTTGATGTTTACTTTTGCAAAATTAAAGATGTAGTTAATGTTGAGGGGTAAACATTTCTCTTCCGCAATGCATGACCTTTCCGGGATGAATGAATTTTCTCTTGCAATGCATTACTTCTTCTCGGCAATTCATGAATTTTCTACGGTACATGAATTTTCTCTTACAATGTATGACTTCTTATCTACAATGCATGACTTCTTATCCGCAATGTATTAATTTTATTCGGTAAATAAATTTTCTCTGGCAATGCATGACTTATTCTTCGCAGTGCATGAATTTTCAGCAGTATAGGAATTTTCTCTTGCAATGCATTATTCTTATCCTCAATGCATGATTTTCTGGGATGTATGACATTTTCCCGTGATGCCTGAATATTAACTCGTGATGTATTATTTTATGCTTTGCATTAATATTAACTCGCGGTTCAATATTTTATGTGAGGCATGAATATCTTCTTATAATGCATGATTTTCTTGGAAGGCATGAATATTTTCTCGTGATGCATGATTTTCTACAAGGCATTAATAACTTCTCGCGATGCAAAATTATCTTCTTGCGATGCATGAATATCTTCTCGCGATGCATGATTTTCTGCGAGGCATGAATATCTTCCCGCTGCATGATTCTTCACAAGGTATGAATATCTTCCCGTGATGCATAAATATTAACTAGTCATGCATGAATATTATCTCGCATTCCATGACTTTCCATGATGCATGAATATTAACTATCGATACATGACTTTCCACGATGAATAAATATTAACTCGTGATGAATGACTTTTCTCGATGCATGAATACTATCTCGTGATGCGTGGTTTTCTTCGAAAGGTCATCCGTGGTACCAAATGAATATAGTTCTTCAATCGACCAATATAATGATCTTATGGGTACCATATGTATAATGATATCGTTTTAATTGACAATACAGTAAAACGACCCACCAGGTAGTGTATCATGTCAATCGATAATACAATTAATATTACATTTTGGGTAGCATTACTATCGCATATGATAATAAGATGCAAATGACGTCCTAGACGAAAATCTATAAAATGTCTTTCTTGAGATCTTCATTTGATTTATCTTTGAAAACAGTTATATCTTCATTATAGACTTCGTTGTTGGGGAATTGAATGAAACATCAATGTTAACACTTTATAGTCTGCGATTTATGTAATATAAAATATTTCATGCATCCACAAAAAATTATAAATTTTGGGGAGCTCTTCGCCTCCTTGAATTCTCCATATTTATCGGTTAGAGTAATTATTCGATTTCGTAGCAAACCTATAAACCTACATTCTAAGAAAAATTTTCAATTTTAAAAAGAATTTATTTGTGTTGATTTCTTTTGTAATCTTCCCTTTCCCAGCTATCTCCGGCTGATTTTCTGATCTCTCAAATCTTGATAGATAAGGCAAATATTTTATGCCAACAGGTGAAATATAAAAGAAATTTTTTTAGAGAAATAAATATTTGAAACGTAGTATTTTGGAAATAGGTTACTACCGAGTATCATGTCACCTCATGCTTAGCAAACTTCTCTGATTCTAATGCTTGGATGTCTATATTATTATTCACTTTAGAGTTTTCAGAGTCACTCTAGATTGTCGATAAACCCATGTTGAAATCTTGAGTCCATGCTCAAAACTTTTGTCCCACTTGACTTTCTTGTCTCATCTTCGACTGTTGGTGAGCAAATCACAAAATTTTTCACATCTTCTCTATAATTTTGACACAATTGGAAATCTCGAACTTTTTACAGTCTTGAATTCTTGAGGAAAAATCTTCTTCTTAAGAATTTTTGAGTCCCTTTCAAAAATTTTGTCCTAGTTTCTATTGTAAAGAAAAATATAAATCTAACGAGAGATATGACCGAAACCTTGTGGATCCTTGATATCCCATTGAGGCATGATTTAGGTCAACTGTAGTTCCCCCTCAAAGGTTAATAAAAACTAGGAAATTTAAAAAGAAATTGAATGAGGCCGACATAGGCTGCCTACGTATCTCATTCTTGAGAACTTATGTCGAACGTAGTTCAAACAGAAAGAAATATTAAAAAGGGATAAAAAGGGTTAAAGAGACCGACAAAGTCCTCCTACGTATCTCATTCTTGAGAATTCAAGTAAGACGTAATTCATTACAAGAGGGATAAGATTTTAAACAAAACAAATACAAGCAAATAGAACGATTACAAGTAAACGACAGAAATGCAAACTAAAGCTTCACACATAGTATCTCTTGACAACATCTGAGTTGATCAACATCGGCCATGCGACTCGATCCATCTCGAAAAAGACCAAAACACCTCCTGATAATACTTTGCGAATTATGTAGGTCCTTGAAAATTTGGTTCGAATTTTACTTTGTACTCATCTTGATGACAAAAAATGCAGTTAAGTACTAAATGACCAATATCATATTTTTTGTCTCTAACTCTCTTATGGAAAGCGCGAATAATTCTTCGCCAATATAGTTGAACATGAAAAATGACAACAATTATTTTCTGGTCAATCAATTTCAATTGGTCGATCCTAATGCTAACCCACTCATTATTACTCAACTCAGCTTCCTGGATGATCCTCAAAGATGGTATCTCAACTTCAGCAAGAATGACTACTTTTGTACCATAAACTAAAAAGTATGGAGTTCTCCAGTTGATGTTCTGATAGTCGTTTGATAACCAAAGAAAGCGTATGGAAACATCTCATGCCAACCTCGGCGATTTTCAATCATTTTCTTAGTATTTTCTTGATATTCTTACTGGCAGCCTCTACAACACTGTTAATATGTGGAAAATAAGCGGTTGAATAGATATGACCGATGCGAGCATCCCTTATCTGACAATTGTTAGCCATTGTTTGCAAGATCAGGTCGATTAAAGAGGGCCAATCTCAAAGACTACTAATGGAAATACACATACCACGGTCGGTTCATCCGCTCCACGCTCGATGTCGCTTGAGTGATGTGCATATGTAACGAACGATGCAACAATCCACGACTAATGTCACTTGGCCGATGCCGATTGTCATTGGCCTATGTATCATGCTTGAAGCACACATGAATTGTTTAACTCTTCATATTGTTGGTTGATGCTAATTTCGCCCTACCGATGCACACACACCACAACGAATGCGTGCATGCCTTGGTTGATACTACATGTTGTTTACCAATATCATTTTCCCGAAGTGCATGTTCCTTCGATGATGTTGCCAGATATTAGTCAATGCAAATTTCTCCCAACCGATGCATTTAGGACTTAGCTTATGTGCCTTTCGTTGGTCAATATCTATAGACCGATGTGCGCAGGCAACGCCCAAAATCAGCATGCCGATGAGTGTAAGCTACGAATGATGCTAGAAGGCCACATTTCACGTTAGTAGACCGATGTATGGAGGCCACAGATGGGAGGTTTAGGTCACGTCCGACATTGGCCAACCATTGTGTGCACACAAATGGTGATGTGGGCAGTCCACGTCCAATGCCGACTAAAAATTGTGTTCAGGCAAAAGGCGATGCCGGAAAGACACATCTGACGTCAACTGTGCACTTTATGACGAGAAAAGGCGATGCAAGAAGATCAAGCCCGACGTTGGCTGACTCTTATGCAGGACAAATGTGATATGTGTAGGCAACACCCAATATTGCTAATTGTTGTTTGCAGGCAAGAGTTATTCAAGTGTTCACACTTGATGACAGCTCAACAATTCCCATAAGTCACGGTTAACATAGGCAGTCCACGACAAATATCAGTTGGGAAATGCATAGGCTACACTCAAGGTGGACAATCCGACGTCAAAAACCGACTGGCTGTTGTGTGAAGGCGAAAGGTGATATTGGAAGATCAAGTTCGAAGACCACTGAGTTATGTGCACATGACATGACTAATGAATCATCATCATATATGCGGACATACCCCAAACAATACCTCGCTTCTTTGACAGGAGCTTAAATATGCTCAATAAATTCCTTGGAACTCCTTCCCAATCCAAAACCTAGCTCGAACCCATTTTATAGCATCACGGTGGCAACCATCTTGTACACAGAAGGCAAAGGAGGTTGTGTGGACAAATCCTCGCTGGTGGAATATACCAGCTCCACCATGTGGAAATCAATGCCTCACAAGACCTCATAAATGATAGGTGCCTAACTGCAAGTTCACTCCCTTTTTTTGTGAATAAAAAGTTCTTTGTCCGTCAAAACGAGGTTCATCATCTGGTGAACAGTAGAAGACACATATCTAGGAATGTGGATGAATATCCTTACCAGAAGAAGGTTATAACTTGTGTAAATGTCTAGCACATGAAATTGTGCTTTGAACTCCACAGAACCCATTTTGATGACAAAATTCATTACTCCCAATATGTCTCTCTGTACTCCGTCGATCTCTCTTACATTGACTTGGGTTTTTACAAGATTTCTTAAGTAAAACCTTAAGTGTCTCACAGTCGACAGTGGGAAAATGTTGAGACCAGATCCATCATCCACTAGGGCTTGGTTTATGACCCTTTCACGACATATGATTGTGATATTAAACCCCTTGTTCTAGCACCTAGCTTCAAAAGGCAACTCTTCATCACAAAAGCTAAATCGATGCCCTCGGGTAACTTGGTTGATCATAGCTACTACATTATCTCTGTTTGTGTCTACGGGCAAATATTTGTCATCCAGAGCCTTCTCAAGGCCTGCCTATGCAGATGGGAACTCATAAACAATGCCTACACAAAAATTTGAGCCAGGGTTTTCTCCAAATGCTTAACAATCGAGTAGCCATTTGGCTGCATCTTTCACAAGAATTCTTCAGCATCACCTTCGCTTATCGACCTCTTTCCTTGATCCTTTTTCTACCCTCCAAGAGCCAACTCTTCTAGAGTATAACATCTCCTAGATTTTGTCATACCCTGAGATGTAAAGGTTTAAATCAAAAACTTCAGCCTAGAAGGTGTTTTTAATGGAACCAAGGAAACAACCTCTGGGGGTATCAATATCACAAACTCCTTTTTCTCGATGACACTCAGTGAGACCACTACTATTTCTATCTCTTCATGAACAATTGGGACTATAGACTTTATCATACAGTAGTCATCATCAGTTTCTATCATGTTGATATTGACGCCTCCATGAATCAGAAAAGGGTTGTTGTTGACATTAGGCGCGTCTGTTTAGAGAGAAACAACTTCTTGGTCAATATTATTTATAATAGTCTTGAGTATCATGTCTAACGCTGTTGGAGTGATACGTGCTCCTTCGATCGGGTCTGTAGAATTTTGAACTAGTATCCACGGGCTTGGGCCATACCAGGTGATTGTATCCAGCCGCAGCCATGTTCTCGTACAACTTTGTTCGGCTTTCAGTGAGTGTAGTAATGTTTCTTGGGAGGCTTCTTCTTGAATATGGGTAGATAGGGGTCATAGTTGCCTTTTTGGGGAAGAGGCATCTTTTGATAATTTTGGGTATTTTGATGGGGAGTTTCGTTGCTTGGATAAGGATTTTTTTTGTAGTTTGGTTATGGATCTTGTTAGTTTGTGGGGGTATTTTGGTATACTTGATTTTTGTATGTTGGGGGAGGTGCTCTATAGTTTGACTGCACATTGGTGCATTTAGGAGCAACATTTTTGTAAATGGGGGATAGAATATTGTAATGTAGAGGAGGATCTTTGTAAGCAGGAGATGAATTTTTGTAATTTGGATAGGGACATTTTGGTATGTGGAGGTAGAATTTTTGTGGATAGGAGGAGTATTTGGATAACCAGCTTGCTATAGCAATCATGGTATAAATTCTGGGAAGGTCGAGGACGACCTTTGTAGGATGATTATCTTCTGGGGGTGTCCACCTTCCCTCATAACAGACAACATAAACATATTGTCCTCTCTTCTTCAACAAACTCAATTATCCGGGCAATGACAAAACAAGGGCAATCTTCCCGGTTTTAAACCCATCTTAAGTAGTTTCACAAATCTTGACTATCTCATCAAATTTAGATTCAACGAGCAATATGATTCTATCTTAGTATTCAGGCTCTTGCACGTGCACAAACACTTTAACTATCTCTTTTTCAGTCATGAGAGGTCGTACTCTAGCTGCCTTCTTGTGCCACCTGTACAAAATCTCCTTGTATCTTTACTTGGACTTTTATTTAATTTTTTATAAGGAATAACGATTAGGGATGATCTTTACATTTTAGTAAAACCGATCAACGAAATCCTTAGCTAAAGCATTTATGCTGGGCCACTGTCTGGTCTCTTGAGATGTAAATCATTCCAAAGTTTCTCCACTCAAACTTCGGCTATAAAGTTGCATTAGCAAAGTTCATCCCTCCCAACTCATACGAGTTGATCACAGTAGACGGTGAAGTGCGCTAAGGAAATCCGTGTTCCTCCAAAATTTTCAAACTGGGCATCTTGAACCCTTCAAGAAGGTTTATATTTGGATGAATGCATAAGTCCTTGTAGTTCATACTGGTGACGTCAGGAATGCATTGAAGTTCCTTCATTGATTTTTGAATCTTCTCTTTTATGTCTATCGTTTAGGCCTCTTCTTTCTCCTTCCACTCTCTTTCCCACTCTTCATAATGGTCGAGCACAAAATCGTTCACATCTTTCTCATTTGTAATAGGAATTTTGAAAGTGGTTTTTCTTAATAGGTATAGACTACAGAACTACGGGCATTCTAGGTAGTTTGGTAGTTTTCTGTATAGGTTTGAGGATAAGTATTTTGGTTTTGGTGGTGTGGAGAAGTTTGGGGTAGAATGCGTTTTGTTTTGGTTTTGTGGTTGTGGACCGGTTTGGCGATGGGCATTTTGAGGAGGAAGAGGTATTTCGGAAATTTTGTTTTGAGGTTGGGGTGGAGTTTGTTAAGAGGTGGAGGCATATTGAGGGTTTTTTGTAGTGATGTCTATTACTGAATGATTTTGAGTTGGACTAGACCGTAGAATCTGAGTTGGATCCATGATTGATAAGGGAAAGTATAGAGGAGGTCTCCTATTAGTAGCAGGGTTGGCAGTATAACCTGGTGGAGATAGATCCTGTCTCCTTTTCATTTACATTTTCATCTCATCAATATGCTACATTAACTGCATAATCTATTCGTTCGGATCTGCTATGGTGGGATGAGCCACCAAAACAACGGTAAAATTGATTTTTTCGTAGTTGTCTCCCATTACTGTTTTTCCTGGACATTGGTCGGGAAAGGAATTTGTAGGCCCTTTAGATCTAGTGAAGTATGGATGATCAACAAATTCAATCGACTCAGAGTAGTTTGTAAGTACCTGAGGAGGAAAACAACTCAAAGGCAAATTTGTTAGTTTGAGTTCAGAATATATAATTGCAAGATATCACACAGAGAACATATAAACAAACAAATTTGTCTTTGTTTGAGGGCATGCTAACCCACGAGTAATGGGAAAATTGATTTTTTGAACAAGTAGGAGTTTGCATGTTTTAATTTTCTAATTATCTCATGAAGGTAAAATCACGTTGAGTTAGGGTCTTCTTGCTGAATTTCCTCGATGTTCGTTGATTTGAGCCTCACACTTATTTGTAGGATGAAAGAGGAATAATGAAGATTCTAAAAGAAAGGGTATGGGCCTTGGAAGGATGCCTACGTACCTCAAAATGATAATTCAGGACCTATGTAGCTTTAATACATAAGAAATACTTTTTCATTAATTCATTTTAAACGATTACAAGGAAATTGAAAATGAACAACAAAGCTTTAAAAGATAAAGGAGACCAATCTTGATCGTCCTTCCTTTTGTCGTAGCATCAGACACGGGGAACAGACTCGACTTGAATATTTCCTATGCCGATGAGATGTTCCATGTCATGGCGGAATAAAGACATTTCTCAATGCTTTGGTCTGCGACATTGTGATAAAGGCTACATTTTTTAACATTGAACCAAAGGGAATATAACACGTTCACGTCCTTATAAAAAGTGGTGAAGACTCCATTTTTAACCATTTCTGAATAGACCTCCAAAATTGTTTTCTTGAAAAGCTTGAATGACCAACAATAGAATGTAGTCCTCTTAGTGACTATCCATATCAACCAAACGGCGGACCACATTCTTAAACTCTATGCACTCCTCTATCATGTGTTATTTCTGGTTTGATTGACACTCACAAGTCTTGCGAAGATCCCCTGATCCCACTGTTGAAGAAGCTTTTTCGATGGGCCTCAACATACGTCTAGCTCGATAATGCTCGAAAATGAGACCGCACGAGATATATTTCATCCTTGTTTGGCGTTCTTGTGGTTATGCTTCAAGAGTGATTTTATGGTTTCCTTTTGCCAGACGTCCTTCGAGAGAATGTTTGCAGTTGACCATTTCCTTATCACTTTCTTCAATTTTCTCAAATTTGGGGTTCTCAGCTGGAAACAATAGATCATATAGGTGCTTTCCGCGTTGCTTTTGTATGTCGACCATCTATTCTTCGATTGGTTTAGTCTAGATACACTTTCCTTTGTCAATAGTTGTGATCTCACCTTTCTTGAGATGGTAGAGTAGTGTTTTAAGACTTGGTTTGACTTTTTAGTAGTGACTTGTATACTTGTTGAAATTTTCAATAGGGAGTGGGTTTGCAATGTCCTCATTCAAAGAAACATATCACATAAACATTAAAAAACACATATATCGCGTCCTAAACATTTATGGGACCTTTTTTTGCCAAGGGTAGGCCTAGCACATTTGAACGATGTATCTGTAGAATTAAAACCAGTTATTCATCCCCCAAGTAAATCACATATGAATAGTTAATGTTCAGAAGGGGAATAAAAGAGGAAAAGTAAAGAACAAAATTTAAAAGATACATACCCATGCAGGGGCCATTTGAACGTACAACAATGACTGAAATACATATTGCCAAAACCCACGCGGGGGCGAAGTCCACTATGATTTCCCTGATGACACTGCTTCTCTGCTACTTTTCTTAGTCTTGTACTGCTGAAACATGCATCGTAGTATTAGCAACCCTCACTCAAGCATAATTTTTTTTACCAATCCTCGTATTGCATCCCCTCTATCTTCTCTTTAACCGATAAGTCAAATTCATCAAAACCATGTCTCAGCCTTTCAACTTTCTAAGTTATCTTCTCAAGAGCATCTTGATTTTCAATAAACTTGGCGTACATTTCTTGT
This sequence comes from Solanum habrochaites, assembly GCA_027704765.1. Classification (NCBI taxonomy): domain Eukaryota; kingdom Viridiplantae; phylum Streptophyta; class Magnoliopsida; order Solanales; family Solanaceae; genus Solanum; species Solanum habrochaites. The sequence goes on from JAKWJA010002493.1 coordinate 22,575,421, forward strand.
GATTCGTTCTTTACGTCTTTTAACTCGATCATAGATTTGGACTCCTTGTCTTCCACATAGAGACAACACTTCGGGACTGGAGAGGAGATACTTTCTATGTTCTTTTTCATCTAAGCTTTATAAGTTTCGTCATACCTAAAGTCACACCGATATGGGGCAATGGTGTGTTTCTTCATCCGCTTGGCCCCTTTCAATTCCCTCAACATTTTTTTAGTGTCATCCACTCTGTCATCCCCAATATCATACACATAAGTACTATAGTACGCCTCTCGAGGCGTGACATGCCTCCTCCTACACTTTTAAAGGACCTTGAATGGTGCGTAAGGACGAATTCATCGAATACCTGGTAGTGGAAGCATAAATTGACAGCGCCCCCCTATGAAAATATCCCTTGATATGAAGCGATCGAGCATCCATTGGAGAACATCTTCTTTTAGCTCGGAAAATGTTTGAGCCCATCTTTCTCTGGTCCTTCGATTCACTAGATTTGCCCAAAATAGCATGTCGTTAAAATCCCAGAGATTGTTCTTCCTATCAAAGGTATGTAATTCCTGAGTTCCATGTCCTCATGCTAGATAACATAGGATCAACCATTGGAGGAATAGGTTACATCCTTGAAAGTAACGGTGCCCCTCTTTGCACTTTCCTAAGGCTCCATACATGTCCAACAATATGAACGGAGCGATAGGATAATACTTTACTTATCTTTTATTTTTGAACCCGTTCAACAAATTGTACACAAGCATTATCACTCGAGTGTTGATACTCAGGCTTGGGCCCTGTAGAAATACCATTTTTCTTAATAGTGCGACAGAAAATGCCAAAGGTCGGATTCTATTCCATTTTCTGTAGCTTAAACTGAACTCTTTTTTGTAATTTGCATAGAAGTTCGCATGTATGAATCTTACGTAAAGATCCCTTAACTATATACTAGATTCTTGGCACCAGTAAGCGTAATTTCTTCCTAACCCGAACAGGTCTGTGCTATCTTAGACGGTAGGTTTGTTAGGTATTAATATATCTTTTTGTTTTCTCACTCTTCTTTCTAGCCCTGTTCCCCATTTAACAATACAATCTTGATGTTTTGCAATATTCGAGGTGATTTCCACAGTTCTGAATCGGAACACCATTTTCTCATTGTCCCAATAACTAGTGAGGACTTAGATTAGCTCAGGTTAACCATTAATGTTGATCAATTTAGTAAGGGCGCCCACATACTTATTGAGGGTTCTTTTATGATCTCTGTCAAGGTCGTTATACCACCTTTTAAGTAAAGGTGATGCTTCTAGGAAAAAGTCGAATCTTGAAAAGTGATTCATACCTACAATACAAAACCCTGTTAAGTTTATCCACCCCGATATTTGGTTTCCACATGTACATAATTCAAATGTCAAGCAAAATGATATGTCATGAGGTCGGAGACCTTGGGTATGATTTTTGCGGTTTCAACTAATCGTCTGAATAATCATTCGGTATTAAGTCATCTAAGGCTAATACTAAGATTTGGTTTTGGTTTCACTTTATCTTAGGATGACTTTAATTGTTTCAAAAGTGAGGGTTAGTCTAGTTGGACGGACAATGGGGTGGATCAAACAAACAACGTTTGATGACCGCAAGCCAACTATTAGTTTATTACTTCCAAATGAAGAATAATGTGTTTCTGAAAGAAGTCGTGGTAAGAAACATAACTTACTTTATCCTAATTCGGAAAAAGAAAAATATTTATTTTAAGTTAAGTACTTGTTTAGAGTCGCCACTTAATTTTTTAAGAAAAATCAAAAAACATAGTTTTCAAAAGATTTAAACAGAAACCTTAATAAGACTTTTAAAGGGGGTTCAGGGATTCAAATTTATATTTTCGATAGGTTCTTACGGCAAAAAAAATATCCTTTAATAAAGTTTTCCAACAACTAACTTTTTTTGGATAAATTAATTTGTGAGATAAAATTTACGTATAATTGTTTGAAAATAAAGTATTAATTTTACTATATAAATGAATTTTAATTGGTAAAAAAATTATTTTAAGTCAAATTGAAGTCGATTGATTTAGTTTAAATAGTTAAAATATAACTTCGTCTTTCGGGGATTTGATGTTTTCGATCCTAAAACTAACCAATAAAAAATAATACGATAAGATAAAAAAGATAGAGCGAGAGAGAAAGGGAGAGAAAGAAAGAGAGAGAGAGAGAGGTGGGTCCAAATCTGGTTTCTGGTCAACTGGACCAGTAGTTGGACCCACTTGTTTTTTTTTGTACCGTTCATAAACTTATCATGCAGTAATCAATAAATATTAAAAGACGGAAAAGGATTAATCCCCAAAATAACAAAATACAAGCCTCTAAATAATATATAGTTGGACTCGGTCCAATTTCTTCGACTTCTTCATATACATCGATTTCTTCAAAATCTTAAAGATGTAAGCCCCTTTATAACTGATTGACTAAGATGAAAGTGAGATTAATACTTTATGGCTCTTTCGAGAATGCAAGGGAATGTGAGTCCATTTGGACTCAAACATGTTTTTCATGAACAAGAAAACATAAATAATATAAGAACGCTTCGAGTTCAATCAAATAACATTACTTATAACGAGGCAAAAAATTTAGTTCCCTCACCAAAAGATATAAACACACTCCTTAACAAACATGAAAAAAATGAGACATATTAAAATAAATAACAAGAATATGAAATACAGACTTGTATAATAATACCAGTTTATCAAATGTTAAACAATGATTCTTACTCCATTGGATTAAATAAAGCAACAAACACAACACAGTACCCTTTCTTGGAGAAGAAAATTAAGAAATCTCAAAAGAAAACTGACTCTTCTCAACAGAAAGTAAATAAAACAAGGTAAGGATATTTTATTATTATTATTATTATTATTATTATTGTTATTATTTTGAATATATACAAATCCGCACTAGGATCATGAACAAACATGTTTGAACACCACGGTGGACACATCCGAAAATGGATATGTACGATACGCGGTGACTAGTTCAAAGACATACAATTTCAGCCCCTATTTTGAAAGAGACACACACATTTTAATATAAAAAAAAAACAAAAAAAAGAACCAGTGTGCCCGGTATATTTTCATATTTTGAACAAACATTTAAAATACACATAGAGCTACATCGTTCGTGTTACGGATTAAACAAAACTTTCTTTTTGTCAACATATATTCAAACTCTGAACAGGATAAAACAATGATAAAAATGGAAAAAAACACTATAGAATCCTCATTTAAAAATTATCTTATAAAAAATGGTAATGAAAGTATGCCCCGAAACTCATACATGAACCAGCTAGTGATAGGCATTTTCTCTACTAAACTAAAACAAAATATGAAGCCTGAGCTTGAATAAAATAGAACAATGCTATGCAGCAACATATGTGGACCCCTTCATCTAATTTGAAAGCATTAAAGATGAGAAAATGAACATGAAGAGGCCCTAAACTTAGTGAAGAAAACTCGAAGTTTCTAGCTGTAGATTTTTTATACATAAAGGGTGGAAGACAAGATCAAACAAATAACCAAAGAAGCTTACTGTAACCGCATTAGTTGATATCGATTGAAAAAAGAACGAGAGACATCAAGGCGACCAACTGAGATACTAAAACAAAAGAAAAGAAAAACAAAATTCCTACTTAGGACATTCTTATAATGAACAAAACATAAAGACACTAAGTCCTGACCATTTTCTGAAGCAAGGAAAGTTATACACGTAGTAAAAGTTCATTTCATTATAAACAATATTAGAACAATACGGGATACATATATAAGGTGCAAAAATAAGATTCGTAAACTTAAATGATTAGTGTAAGAAAAAGAGTTTTAGCAAAGTACTGAAAATGAGAAATGAACATAATTCTTAACAAACAAGTAGAATTATTTTATAAAAAGAAATAGATTTAATAGGCGACAAGATATTAAAAAAATTTTGAAAAACTACACCCCGATCTTAAACAAAATAAATAATCAAAACAACTTATGCTCGACACCAATCACATAACTCATACCAAATAAAAAAAGAACAAAGCGGAATGAGAATAAAAAGGAAAAGAAGGGTCCAGTGTTGTTTTACCTCTTTTTGAGAAGCTTCCTTAGACGAAAACAAGCTTGCACCAATAACCTTCCGACCACGAAATAGAGGCTCCAACGAAGAAGCAGAAACCTGGCTGGGAACTCATACTATATTTTTTTCTTTTTCTCCCATGAAATATTCCACCACATTTTTTTCGCAATGTTTATGTATCATTTATATAGGAAACCAGAACTAATCCCTTTGATTTTTCACAACCTATTTCTTTTAAGTTCATTTTATCCTCTCAATACCCTCCATTATTTTCTCTGTTAGTTCAAAGATTCTAGCCTCCCCAAAAATCTGCCCTCACAATAGAAAGATGGTCGTATTTAAAGAGGGGAATTAGGATTGCGAGTTTTTAGGGGAAAAGGGTCAAAATCTGATTCAAAGTCCATCCCGAAGCATGCTTTGAATTGATTTGACCATAACTGCTTGACCCCCTTTTGAGCAGATTGGAAACTATTCTAGAAGAGGAAAGGGATATGGACCAATGGATTGAACCCATTGTCCTTGACGAGCGAGGTATCCCAATCCCAAATCACAAGTATGGAAACACGTGCTGCTGCACCTGCTACAATGGTACGAGCTGAGACAGACGTTGGAGAAAATGACAAAGAAAAAGGTTTGTCTTCTATTGTACGCGTACCAGGCGTGAAGATGTTGTTGGTGCCGTTATGAATTGTAACGCTGGGTTCTTTGATGAGAAAATGAAAGGGGACGGGTCGGATATTATTTAGGTGGGATAAGACGATTTTGGGGCTATGAATTAAAGAGAGTTTAGGGGTGGGCTAGCTATAGTATGAATTGGGGTCATTTGGAATTAAATGGGAGACGGGCTGCTGAAAGTTGAAATATAAGTGGCCCAAAATGGTTTGTCCAAATAAAGTAAAATTTGGATCGACTTAGTTATAAGATAATTAATTAAAAATTAAACTATTATACGACTAAACTAACTAGCAAATTATTTAGACGAAATGCGTCCTTTTTAGACGACTTTTGAATAATCATAAAATAGACTAATTGTATACAAAATTACTTATGCTATATATATATTATCTAAATATAATAAAATTTACAAAAGTATTTAAAATACGATGCAAACTTTTTTATAGTTGTTCTTAATGTTTTATGAAACTAATTATTTGAAATCGTTTTTAATCGAAGAAGCTCAAATTGACTAATTTATATGGTGGAAGTCCAAAATTGGGTGTCAACAATTGTCGAGTCGATGCACACACACAAATATTGATATGTGTAGGCCTTCACTATTGTAACCTGTTATTGGCCGATGTCTCTTGGTCAATGTGCGCAGGCCATAACTGATGTCACCTGACTGATACGACCAAGACACAACCGATGTCACCTGAATGATGCGCTCGAACAATGGCACAATTTTCCTAATTGAAGCGCACAACCCACACTCGACAATGAATGAGCTGATGTGAATAAGCCACAACTTATAAGGGTAGTCTACAACCAACGTCGATGAAGCAACGTGCACAAGCCACGACTAATGGTGGCGATCCACGATCAATGTCGCATGGCCTATGTCTCTTTCGTTGGCCAACATTTCTTGCCCAAACCACACAGGCATTGGTTGATTGTGCCTGTAATTGCAGGACGCCGATGTTGCTTGACTAATGTGCACACGCCATGACTCATGCGTGCAAGACTTGGATGATGTCGTCTTTCTTTGGCTGACGTCACTTGCCTGATGCCAACATGCAACGCCTAATGCATGGACCACTTGAAGCGTTTGATTCTATGGCGCGAATTTCGACTTACTGGAGTGGACATCATTTTTTCCAAAGATTAAGATTGTAAATATACAACCCAAATATGCACTTTCTAAGGTACAAACACAAATTAGCTTCCACAAATAACTTTTTCATATATAAAAAACAACTCTCAACAATTTTTTTAATCTTATTTTTTTGTTAAACACAAAAATGAGTAATTGATTAGTCAAAACATAGGAAAATATGAAGAAAAAAAAAACACAAAAAATTTACAAAAAAATATACTAAGCTTAAATTCAATGATTTTATCAATTTATTTTATTTTTTATTTTTATTTGATAGATCCCGAAAATAAGAAATTTGATTTAAAATAGGAAATCAACAAAAACTCTATAAAACTAACCTCAAAAATTCACAAATAAAAAAAGTAACCTTATAATCAATAATTTAAAGAACTTTTAATTGTTATTTTTTTTAGGTTAATTCCGAAAATAGGTAATTCAAGAATAAAAGTATGAAAAATATCAAATTGATGCCAAAAACTAATAAATGAATATAGTACCCTGAAATTCATCATATTCATTTTTTTAATATTTAGTTTTCCTCCATAAATCTCAAAAATTGGTAATTTATGAATAAAATAAAATTTTACGCCAAAAAATCACAAATAAATATAATAACCTTAAATTCAAAAATTTCAATATTTTATTTATTTATTATTAATTTTTAAATCTCTAAAATTTGCAATTCTTGAAAAAAAACAAGGAAAAATAAATTTTTACAATATTAAATTAACGGAAAAAAAATTCAAAAATAAATATACAATCCATAAATTCAAAGATTACAACAATTTCTATAGTTCAGTAAATCTCGAAAAATGGTAGTAAATTAATAAGAAATAGGAAAAATATAAAATTAACGCAAAAATTAACAAATAAAAATGGAAACTTAAATTCAACAATTTGAACATTTTTTATATTTATTTTGTTTGTTAAATCCCAAAAATAGGTAATTAATTATTAAAAATAGGCAAAATCTCAAAAATTAAAAAATTAACGAAAAAAATTAAAAAATAAATAAAGCATTAAAGTCAACAATTTTAAAATATTTAATTTTTAAAACGTGATGTAAAAAATAAAAATTGTAAAAGAAATTTAAACAATGCATGAAAGTCATAATAATATGAAAATGTTTGAAAATACGTCGAAACATTGGAAACTAATGATAGATTACATATTTGTACAAAAAAGATTTTCAATGTTATATGAACTGTTAAAATGAAGAAATTTGGTATGAAAGAAGTACGTCATGGATACGTACGATACGTGGTGACTAGTTCAAAGATTTACGATTTCAGCCCCTATTTTGAAAGAGAAACACACATTTTAATATAAAAGAAAAAAAAAATTAGTATGCACGGTACATTTTCAGTTTTTGAACACACATTTAAAATACACATAGAGCTACATCGTTCGTGTTACGTAGCATACAAAACTTACTCTTTTTCAACATATATTCAAACTCTGAACAGGATAAAACAATGATAAAAATGTAAAAAAACACTATAGAATCCTCATTTAAAAATAAGCTTACAAAAAAATGGTAAAGAAAGTATGCCCCGAAACTCATACATGAACCTGCTGGTGATAGGCATTTTCTCTACTAAACTAAAACAAAATTTGAAGCATGAGCTTGAATAAAATAGAACAATGCTACGCAGCAACATACGTGGACCCCTTCATCTAATTTGAAAGCATTAAAGATGAGAAAATGAACATGAAGAGGCCCTAAACTTAATGAAGAAAACTCGAAGTTGCTAGCTGTAGATTTGTTATACATAAAGGGTGGAAGACAAGATCGACAAACAACCAAAAAAGCTCACTGTAACCGCATTAGTTTATATCGATTGAAAGGAGAACGAGAGACATCATGGAGACCAACTGAGATACTATAACAAAAGAAAAGAAAAACCAAATTCCTATTTAGGACATTCTAATCATGAACAAAACATAAAGACACTAAGTCCTGACAGTAAAAGTTCATTTCATTAATAAACAATATTAGCACAATATGGGATACATATACGGTGCATAAATAAGATCCGTAAACTAGAATGGTTAGTGTAAAAAAAAGAGTTTTTGCAAAGTACATAAAAAGAGAAATGAACATAATTCTCAACAAACAAGGAAAATTATTTTATTAAAAAAGAAATAGAATTAATAGGCGACAACATATTAAAAAAATGAAAAACTACACTGATATACCGTGGTTTCACGGTATAATTAATACTTTTTCCTGATGTTTAGTGTGTACAAAAAGCCTTTTTGTGCTAATTTATATATAAGTTTATCTGTGTTTTGCAGGAAATCTGTCCAAAGCTGAATGCGGAGATTTTGAGCGAATAAATGCAAAAGAGACCACCTACGGAGCATATGACGGTCCGTCGTGCTTGTGACGGTCTGTAGGTGGCAGCGTAGTGCAGCTGTTGAAGGAAGATGGGGAAGTCTGACCAAGTGTAGGATTACGAAGCTTATGACAGTCCGTTGTGGCTATGACGGTCCGTCCTGCAGTTTTGTCGTGAAGTTCAGAGAAGTGATCCCAGTACCCAGATTCCAAGAGTTGAAGTATTTTGGAACGAAGACCCTCGACGGACCGTTGTGCCTATGACGGTCCGTCATACTTGCCGTCGAGGGGAATGAAGAGAGCAGCAGAAGAAATTGCACAAGTATGGGACGACGGAGTCCATGACGGTCCGTTGTGACCACGACGATCCGTCGCGTGGTCCGTCGACTCAGCCGCGTTTTGGCAGATTTCCAGCTATTAGAACCCTTGTTTAATTAGGTTTTTGTTTTTTTTTATAAATACTTCGAAAAACCTTATTTTTGAGGTTAGACACCTGATAGTTAGACATCATATTATTAGACTCTTTGTATTAGTGTTAGACTTTGGATTATCATTGATTGTTGGTGATTTGTGGTGATTAATCAAGCAAACTTTTGGATTTTATTCTTTCTCATTGAAGTAAGTACATGAACTCTTATTTAATATATTTGAATATTGAGTTTATGGACATGAGTAACTAAACACCATAACTACGGTTGTGGGAACTATGGGCAAATAATGAGATAACCCTAATTAAAATAACAATTCTAGAATAGTGTCTTGCATATATTAATAATTCATTCTCTTAGAAGTCTTTTTAACGGATGGCCAACGTTAGAACTCGCCTTAATGCTACTTGCCGGACCAAGGAGGTAGATAATAGGAAAAGAATTATTAACATAGATTTAGTGTATACTATCTAATAGGCTAGTATTGATTGGTACGAAGTAATAACCTAGTCAAATATCGAATACAATGCTTAATATGAGGTAAGGATAAGGGTTAGGATAGTAACACACGTAGCCGGACCAAGGTGCGGAGTGAGATTTTCTAGATGCCCGACCAAGGATTTAGAAATACATAACTTATCACTTTGCATGCAAGATACTAGGAAAGAATTGTTATAGTTAGAATTATAAAGTTGTGAACCTGTGGGGAACACGTAAACTCTAGTTAATTTGATTAATCGATTAAAATACAACATTCAAAGCTGTTAAGTGTCTCTTACAATTGCACTATTTATTTTCACTCATTTAGAGCTAGAAACCCCCTTTTGTATTGTTTTTAATTTCCAAGAAAGTCATTGACCAAAAAATAGTAATACCGAGTTGAAGTTAAGTCTAGACTATTTTCCTCGTGGGAACGATCCCAACCTCACTAGTTGGGTTATTTACTTGACACGACCTCTTTACTTCTTATTTGAGAAGTAAGTTTGAGCGTATCATACACCCCGATATTGAACAAAATAAATATTCAAAACAACTTATGCTCGACACCAATCACATAAATCATACCAAGTAAAAAAAGAACAAAGCGGAACGAGAATAAAAAGGAAAAGAAGGGTACAGGGTTGTTTTACCTCTTTTTGAGAAGCTTCCTTAGACAAAAACAAGCTTGCACCAATAACCTTCCGACCACGAAATAGAGGCTCCAACGAAGAAGTAGAAACCAGGCTGGGAACTCATACTATATTTTTTTCTTTTTCTCCCATGAAATATTCCACAACTTTTTTTTCGCAATGTTTATGTATAATTTTTATAGGAAACTGGAACTAATCCCTTTGATTTTTCACAACCTATTTCTTTTAAGTTCATTTTATCCTCTCAATAGCATCCAGTCTTTTCTCTGTTAGTTCAAAGATTCTAGCCTCCCCAAAAATCTGCCCTCACAATAGAAAGATGGTCGTATTTAAAGAGGGGAATTAGGATTGCGAGTTTTTAGGGAAAACGGGTCAAAATCAGGTTCAAAGTCCATCCCGAAGCATGCTTTGAATTTGGTTTACAAGAACTGGTAGACCCCCTTTGAGCAGATTGGAAACTATTCTAGAAGAGGAAAGGGATATGGACACATAGATTGAACCCATTGTCCTTGACGAGCGAGGTATCCCAATCCCAAAGCACAAGTAAGGAAACACGTGCTGCTGCACCTTCTACGACGGTAAGAGCTAAGACAGACGTTGAAGAAAATTATAAGAAAAAGGGTTGTCTTCTATTGTATGCGTACCAGGCGTGAAGATGTTGTTGGTGCCGTTAGGAATTGTAATGCTGGGTTCTTTGACGAGAAAAATAAAGGGGACTGGTCGGATATTATTTAGGTGGGCTAAGACGATTTTGGGGCTAGGAATTAAAGAGAGTTTAGAGGTGGGCTAGCTAGAGTATGAATTGGGGTCATTTGGAATTAAATGGGAGACGGGATGGTGAAATATGAAATTTAAGTGGCCCAAAATATCTTGTCCAAATAAATTAAAATTGGGATCGACTTAGTTATAGGATAATTAATTAACAATTAAACCAATATACGACTAAACTAACTAGCAAACTATTTAGACGAAATTAGTCCTTTTTAGATGACTTTTGAATAATCATAAAATAGACTTATTGTATACACAATTACTTATGCTATATATATTATCTAAATATAATAAAAATGACAAAAGTATTTAAAATACGATGCGAACTTTTTTATATTTATTCTTAATGTTTTATGAAACTAATTATTTTAAATCATTTTAAATCGAAGAAGCTCAAGTTGACTAATTTATATGGTGTAAGTCCAAAATTGGGTTTCAACAGTTGTCGAGTCGATGCAATCACACAAAGATTGATATTTGTAGGCCCTCATTATTGTAACCTGTCATTGGCCGATGTCGCTTGGTCAATGTGCGCAGGCCATATTTGATGTCACCTGACTGATACGAGTAGAACACAACCGATGTCACCTGAACGATGCGGTCGAACAATGACATAATTTGCCTGATTGAAGCGGACAACCCACACTCGACAATGAATGAGCTGGTGTGCATAAGCCACAACTTATAAGGGTTGTCTACAACCAACATCGATGAAGCAACGTCCACAAGCCACGACTAATGTGGGCGACCCACAATCAATGTCGCATGGCCTATGTCTCTTTCGTTGGCCAACATTTCTTGCCCAAACCACAAAGGCATTTGTTGATTGTGCTTGTCATTGTAGGAAGCCGATGTTGCCCAACTAATGCGCACACGCCATGACTCATGTGTGCAAGACTTTGATGATGTCATCTGTCGTTGGCCTACGTCACTTGCCTGATGCCAACATGCAACGTCCAATGCATGGACCACTTAAAGCGATTGATTCTATGGTGTGAATTTCGACTTGCTGGAGTAGACATCATTTTTTCCAAAGATTATGATTGTAAATGTACAACCCAAATATGCACTTTCTAAGGTACAAACACATATTATCTTCCATAAATAACTTTTTCATATATAAAAAACAGCTCTCAACAATTTTTTTAATTTTTTTTTGTTAAACCCAAAAATAAGTAATTAATTAGTAAAACATAGGAAAATATGAAAAAAAAAACACCAAAAATTTACAAAAAAATATACTAAGCTTAAATTCAATAATTTTATCAATTTATTTTAGTTTTTATTTTTGTTTGATAGATCCAGAAAATGAGAAATTGATCATTTAAAATAGGAAATCAACAAAAACTCTATAAAACTAACCTCAAAAATTCAAAAATAAATAAAGTAACCTTTTAATCAATAATTTAAACAACTTTTAATTGTTATTTTTGTTAGGTTAATTCCGAAAATAGGTAATTCATGAATAAAAGTATGAAAAATATCATATTAAGGCCAAAAACTCATAAATTAATATAGTAACCTTAAACTCATCATATTCATTTTTTTAATATTTATTTTTCCTCCATAAATCTCAAAAATTGGTAATTCAGGAATAAAATAAAATTTTACGCCAAAAAATCACAAATAAATATAATAACCTTAAATTCAAAAATTTCAATATTTTATTTATTTATTATTATTTTTTAAATCTCTAAAATGGGTAATTCTTGAATAAAAACAAGGAAAAAGAAATTTTTACAATATAAAATTAATGGAAAAAATTCAAAAATATATATACAAACCATAAATTCAAAGATTACAACAATTTCGATAGTTCGGTAAATCTCGAAAAATGGTAGTAAATTAATAAGAAATAGGAAAAATATAAAATTAACGCAAAAATTAACAAATAAAAATGGAAACCTAAAATCAACAATTTGAACATTTTTTATATTTATGTTTTGTTTGTTAAATCCCAAAAATAGGCAATTAATTATTAAAAATAGGCAAAATCTCAAAAATTATAAAATCAACGCAAAAAATTCAAAAATAAATAATGCATTAAATTCAACAATTTTAAAATATTTAATTTTTAAAACGTGATGTAAAAAATAAAAATTGTAAAAAAATTAAAACAATGAATAAAAGTCATAATAATATGAAAATGCTTGAAAATACGTCGAAACTTTTGAAACTAATGATAGATTACATATTTGTACAAAAAAAGATTTTCAATGTTATATGAATTGTTAACATGATGAAATTTGGTATGAAAGAAGTACGTCATGTGGAAATGTTGAGAATAAGTGATGAAAAATAGAGGAATATGTTATTTTGCAAGACGGACAATTCAAACTTTTTTTATTTTTGTACGATGTTGATATCCTACCTAGAGGGTTTTGAATTTTTCAAGACACAAGAAATACGGCCAGATCACTTTAACATTGGTACAACGATGTGTGCAAGCTATCGAGGAAGTTGACAGGCAACGTCCGACATTGGGAGACCGATGTGTGTAGGACACGGACGATAGGTGCTTCCCATGAACAACGTTGACTAACTATTATATGTAGGTCACATACAACAAGTGCAATATATGTCCCACATCGACTTACAATTGTGTGAACGCCACGTCTTACATCGGCTGACAATTGTGAGCAGGACAAAGGTTATGAAGGAAGGCCTTATCCAACGTCGAATGACCATTATATATAGGCCAAAGTTGATATGGTAAGGCCACACTCGAGGTCAGCTCACCAATGTAGAAACCAAAGTGATGGGGTCACGCAACGTTCGACGTCGGCTAATTGTTGTTTTTTCCAAAGTTGATAAGCGCAGTCAATGCCCGACGTCTCCTGACAATTATTTGCACGCCAAGGGCGATACGCGCACTCTACACCCGATGGTAGGTTAGCGATATGCATAGGCTACGGAGGATGCAGGCATTCCATGACCGATGTAACTTGCTCAAAGCACACAGGCCTTGGCTGATGCTTTATGTCGTAGGTCGATGCGGATGTTGCCTTGCGGTGCGCACACACCATTGTTGATGCATGCACGGTATATCTGATGCTACCTATTGTTGGCCAACACTGCTTGACCGAAGTGCACATGTCTTGGCTAATGTTTCCTGACGTTGGACAATGAAAATTTCACCCAAACAATGCATAAATGACATAACAAATGTCTAAGGCCTTGGCTAATGTGCCTGCCATTGGATAACATCTACAAACTATTGTACTCAGGCTACTGAAGATGTTGGAATGCCATGTAAGATGTAAGCATACTAATGAATGCAGGTTACGAACTATGTAGGGGTTTCACGAAGTATAGTTTCAGCCTACGTCTAATGTCGCTTGACCATTGTGTGCATGCAAAAGGCAATGCATGTAGTCTATGTCTTAAGTCGTCTAACAATTATGTGTAGGACAAACGCAATGTTGGAAGGCCATCTCTGATGTTAGCTATCCATTTTATTCACGCCAAAGGTGATGTAGGAATGCCATACCCGACGTCTGCTGACATTTATGTAGGACAAATGAGATGTGGCTAGGGAATGCCTGATATTGTTGATAGTTATTTTCAGGCAAAAAGATATGAGGGTAGTCCACAGTCAATGTCGGCTAAGAAATGTGCAGGCTTCAGCCAAGGTCTCTTACTCAAACCACACAAGCCTTTATTGATAGTGCATATCGTTGGCCGACATCTATGTCGCTTAGCCAATGCACACACCCTATAAGTTATGTCTGCATGCCTTTGATGATTTTGCATGTTGTAGTCCAAAGTTTATTGCAAGATGCGCATAAAACACGTCAGATGTTTGAAGTCCTTTGTTGATGGTGTTTGTCATTGGATGTCGTCACATTGCGAAAACTTACAAGCCACGACCGATGTCATCCAGCTGATGCACACATTCCTCAAGTGATATGTGCATGCCTTGGCTGATGTTGCCTTCAATTTGTCAATATCTCCTAGATATTGTGCGTAGGCTAGCAATGATGTCAATGAGTTGTCGTACACACGACATTGATAATGCGTGCAGGTCTTGGTTGTTTCTCCTTGTCGTTGGATAATTTCGCTTTACCATTGCACAAAGCCCTCAGGTGATGTAGCCTGGTTGATGAACTCATATTACGACTAAAATATCCCAATCAATGTGCACATGACACAATTAACGCGTGCAAGCCTTAGCTGATGTTGCTGGTCGTTTGACGATGTTAGTTGAAAGATATGCGAATTCCCAGTCTATTTGTTCAATCCTTGTTCCAAGGCGCATATCATTGGCTGACTTTGTATTACAGATGTGCACATGTCTTGTACTATGTTTACAAGCCTTGGATGACTCTTTCTGTTGTTGGCCAAAATCTGTTGACAATATTTGTAAACTACATACAATGCTTGCAGGACACATCCAACGTCAGCAAATGAATTTGTGTAGGCTACGAACAATGTTGGTAGGAAACGTTCGACGTCAAAAGACCATTGCATGCTGGCCCAAGGCAAAGAAGGATGACAACGTCTGACATCGACTAACCATTGTGTTCATGCCAAAAGTGGTGTGGCCAGGCCACATCCTCTATTTTATGACCACTGTGTGTAGGCCAAAGGAAATGTGTGCAGGAAATGCTTTACATTGGCTACCCTTGGTGTGTAGGACAAGGACGATGCGAGAAGTCCACGCCTGACATTGGCGTAAATTTATGGAGGCCAAAGTCGATTGGAGATGCAAACGTCTGATGTGGCCTAACCGATATATGTAGGCTTTAGATGAAGCGGCCATGCCACAAAAAAAATTTCAAACCAATGTCTGAAGGATACATACAATGATTGGAGGCCACGTCTGACATTGGCAAATGAATGTGTCAGGCCACGGCCAAAGCGGGCAGCCCACGTGTGACACCGACATGTCATTGTGTGCAGGACAAAGGCAATGTTGGAAGGTAAAGCTTGATAGACAATGAGTTATATCCAAAGGCCACGACTTATACGACATGTCCTTGACCGACGTCATCTTAGGGATATGTATAGGCAACGGTTGATGCGATAGTCCTGGACCAATGCCTCCTCGCCTAGGCTTCTGATCGATCGATTATCTAATTTTCTGGAAGCACAGTGTACTTGGCTGATGTTGCCTGCCATTAGACGATGCCGAAGTCTCCATTCTGATGTACACCCGCCACGGCTGATGCATGCATGCCTTTGTTTATGTCGCTTATCTGAACCTCATGAGCCTTTATTGATGCTTCCTGATGTTGGTCGTTGCAAATAGTGACTAGTCGATGCACATATGCAACGGGAGATGTTTGGTGGCCTTGGCTGATGCTGCCTATCATTGGCCGACGTCGCTTACTCAAAGTGCACATGTCTTTGTTGATGGTTACTATCGTTGTCCGATATCAATGTTGCTCAGCCATTGGCACACCCCATAGGTTGTGTATACATTCATTGGATGATTTTTCATGACATAGTTAGACAATGTTTGCAAGATGCGCACAAACCACGTAAGATGGATGAAGACCTTGGTTGATCGTTTTGGTCTTTGGACGATGTCACCTGGAAAAAAATTCCAAGCAACGATAATGTCGCCTAAACGATGAAGACATCCCACGTTAGATGCGTGCAGGCCTTGGCTGATGTTGCCTTCCTTTGTTAAAAGTCGCCTGGCCACTGTGCATAGTCTAGGAATGAATTCAATGAGTCATCGCATAGATACCATGAGTGATGCATGTAGTCCTTGATTCACTAAAACGAAGTTCAAATTACACAGTAGATGTGCACACGACACAACTGATGCGTGCATGCCTTAGTTGATGCTGCATATTTTTAGATGACGTTGCTCGCCAAATGCTCACATTCCATGTATGGCATATATTCTTTGCTTATGTTGCATGTCACTGATCAACGTCGGTTCCAAGTTAAGAACATTCCACGTCCATGCTTGCAAGCCTTGGTTGAAGCCGCATGCCATTAAACGACTTGTTTTTCGAGATGTACACATGCCACGTCAAAGTTGTGCAATCATTTTCTTACACATTATGACGTTGGCCAACATCTATTTATATGTATTTTAAGGCTATGTATAATTCTTGTGCAAGCTAAAGTCGTTGGGGGTAGGTATGGCTGATGTTACTGGACCATTGTTTGCATTACAAGGGCGATGTTTGCATTCCATGCCCGAATACGACTAAGTGATACCAAAAACCCATAATCGATGTGGGTAGTCCAAGGCGTATGCTGACAGAGAAATGTTCAGGATATGGCGCAGGCAGGTAGCCCACGTTCGACATTCATTGGCCATGGTGTGCATGGCAAGGGAGATATTGGAATGCTAAGCTTGACGATTAACGACTAATGTGCACAGTCAATAGGTGATGTAGATAGTCCACGATTGACCGATGAGGATAGGCCATGTCTGATGCAATTGTCTACGACTTATATCACCTGGCAAATGCCGCTTGTTATTGGACCATGTCGCTTTCATAAAGCATATATGCCTTGGATTATGCTAATAGATATCAGCTGACTTTGATGTGGCCTTGCCGATCCGCACACGCCACGACTTATGTTGCATGGCATTGGGCAACGTCGCTTGCCCGAATCACACCATCCTTAGCTAATGTTATCTAACGTAGGCTGATGTGAAGGTCACCATGCCGATGCAAACAAGCCACGACAATTGCGTGGAGGCCTGGATGATGCCACTCTCCATTTTCCAACTTTTCTTTAATTTATTAAATTCAAAAATTTAATAAATTAATATTTTTAAAATGTGACGTAAAAAATAAAACCGTTAAAAGAATTTTTAAACAGTGCAAAAAGTTGGAAAAATATGAAAATACTTCTAAACATTTCAAAGTAATGATAAAATACGTATTTGTACAAATCAATGTTTTTTCAATATCATATGAATTTTAAATGTTATTAAATAGGTACGAAAGAACCAGGTGAGGTTGAAACTATGATGATAAATTATGGAAATACATGAATATGTTGTTCTGCAGTAAGGGAGTTTTACACTCATTTGATTTTTGTACGGCATGGACATCCTCATGTTGTCAACTAGACCTTGATCAATGTCACCGTATTAGATATCACTCGTCTTACAAGTGCAAGCCACAAAATATACGGTTAGGCGCACATACAACGTTGTTGACCGAAGTGTGCAGAGCACAAGCAATGCGGACAGGTAACTCTAACGTCAATAGAAAGATATGTGCAGGCTATGGATGATGTTGGGAGGCGACATCCAACGTCGAGAGACCCATGTGTGCAGACCATAGATGGTAGATGCAGCCTATGTCCAACATCGATTGACTTATATATGTAGGTCACAAACGATAGGTGCAGTCTATGTTCCACATCGGTTGACCGTTGTGTGAAGGACACGTTCCACATCGGCATACCATTGTGCGCAGGATAAAGACGATGCGGGAAGGCCTTATCCAATGTCGTCTGACAGTTATGTACAGGGAAAAGGCGATACGGGAAAGCCACGATTGACGTCTGCTAAAAAATGTGAAAGGAAAAAGTGATGGGCTCAAGCAACGTCTGACGTCAACTAACCGTTGTGCTGGAGAAATGCGATGAGAGAAGGAAATTACAAAAGTTTCCTGACTATTGTTTGCACACCAAAGGAAATGCAGGCAATCCACGACCGATGACAGGTAAGAGATGTCCACAAGCCAAAGAGGATACGGGCACTGTACGACAAGCATAAGATCAAAAATATGCAGGCTACGACCGATTCGAGTAGTCCGACAACGGGTGGACATTTTTTGCAGGACAAGAGCTATGAATGAGGGCCTAACTTAAAGTCCGCTAAAGGATATACACATCCCACGGTCAATGCGGACGGTCTATACCTGACATCGGCTAAGTGATATGCATATGTCATGATCGATGCAACAATCCATGACTAATGTTGCCTGGCCCATGCAGTTTGTCGTTGATCGATGTCTCTTTCTAGAAGCACACATGCATTGGAAAATGATTTATGCCATTGGCCGACGTTGATAGTGGCCTTCATATGCACACACGCCATAGTGAATCCATGCATACCTTGGATGATTCTACTTGTTGTTAGCCAACGTTATTTTCCTGAAGTGCACATGACTTGGCTGATTTAGCAAGACATTGGTCGATGCATATGTCGCCCAACTGATCCTTAAACACCATAACCGATATTTTCAGGCCTTGGCTAATGTGCCTGCCATTGGCCAACATCTATAGAACACTATGTGTAGGATACTAAAGATGCTAGCAGACCACGTGCCATGTACGCAAACTATGAGTGTAGTCTATGGATGATTATAGAAGGCCATGTTTTATTTCAAATAACTGATGTATGAAGGCCACAAAGGATAGGTTAATCTAACGTCCGACATTGGCCAATTGTTTTTTGCATGCAAATGGTGATGCGGGCAGTCCACGTGCGATGCCGACTAAACATTGTGTGTAGGAGAAAGGCGATGATGGAAGGCCACATATTACATCAATTGTCCTTTTTATGCAGACAAAAGGTAATGCGGGAAGGTCACACCCAATGTCGGTTGACTCTTATCCAAGACAAAGGTGATGTATATCGGAAACGCCTATTATCGTTAATTGTGTTTGCAGGCCAAGAATTATGAGGTCAAGCCACGCTCGATGATAGACCAACAATGGGCAGAAGCCACGGTCAATACGGGGAGTCCACGACCAATGTAAGTTGATAAATGCACAGGCTACGGCCAAGGTGGGCAGCCCCACGTTTGACACTGACTTCCTGTTGTGTCGATGCAAAATGTGATGTGGGAAGATTAAGGTTGACGAGCATTGAGTGATGTGCAAAGTCCACGACTGATGCGATAGTTCCACACCCTACATCTTCTTACGGATATGCATAGGAAACGGACGATGCGAAAGTCCATGAGCAAGGTCGCATGGCCGATGCCTATTTTTGTTGGTCAATGCCATTTGCTCAAATCACTAAGGCCTTGGCTGATGCTTCCTGCCATTGGCCAACGTTGAAGTCACCCTGCAAATGCGCACACGCCAAGGTGATGCATTCATGCCTTGATTGATGCTGCTTACGGTTGAACAACATCACTTTCTTGAAGCTAACAGGTCTTTGTTGATTCTTCCTTACATTTTCTAATGTTTTCTTCCATTGGTCGATGTTCCATGGCCACTATGCATAGGTTAGGATTGATGTCCATGAGCCAATCAATGCACACCACGATTAATGCATGCAAGCCTTTTTTGTTGCTCCCTATCATTGGTCGTTATCCCTTTCTCAATGTACACACGCCACATGTGATGTCTCCTGCTCGATTCACCCAACCAACGACTTAAATTACCCAATCGTAGTGCACATGACATAATTGATTTGTCTTTTGTTTATGTTGCTTTTCATTGACCAGTGTCGCTTGCCAGATGCACACATGTCATGTTAGATGTGTCCAAGGCAAGATGCTTCTTACTATTGGCTGACATCAACCTTCCTTGATAGTGACTCTAATTCCGACGTCTATGTCACCAACACGATTCACACACTCCATTGGTTATGAATACATATCCTTGGATGTTGCTGCATGTCATTGTCCGATGTTTTCTTTTAGATCTGCATAAACCACGTCAGATGAGTTAAGACATTTGTTGATGCAACCTGTCATTGGCTAACATCGCCTGGACAATGCATGGATGTCATGAGCAATGTCGCCCACTCAATGCGCACACACCACGTCTTATTCATGCATGCCTTATATGATGCTGCTTTCCATTGAAAGATGTCGCCAAATTAATGCGTGCAGGTCACGATTGGTGTCGTCCAGTCAATGCACACACACCATGATTGATACATGCAGGATGTTGTTGCATGTCGTTAGCTTATATCGCTTGTTCAATGTACGCAAGCCCAGATGCGCTCAAACTATGGCTGAATTCCCCTCATTGATGGGTACAACCCACACCCGACAATAACTGAGTAATGTGAACAAGCTAGGACCAATCATAGGAGTCCACAACAAACATCGACGAAGTAATGTGCACAAGCCACGACCAATAATTGAGATCCATGAACAATGTCTCTTGGTTGATACCACATTCTGTTGACCAAAAAGTCGTGCCCAAAGAACATAGGCCATGGCTTATGGTGCATGTCGCACGACGCCGATGTAATCCAGCCTATCCTCACACGCTACAGATCATGCATGCAGGCCCTTTGTTAATGCTGCCTGTCGTTGGACAACGTCGCTCCTGGAAGTGAAAATATCTTTGCTGAAGTTGCCTAACTTTAGTCGATGCAAATGTTTCCCAACCTATGTATAAACTCCATAATGAATGTTTGCAGGCCTTTGCTTATGTGACTTCCATTGGCGGATATATACATACTAATGTGTGCGTGCTATAGAAGATGATTGTAGGCAATGTCCAATGTCGGCAGACTGATGTGTGTAGGTTATTGACACTTTTGGAAGGCCACAGAGTATAGGTTCGACCCACGTTCGACATCACCAACCGTTATGTGCATGCGAAATTATGCGGGCAGTTCATGTCTGATGTCGACTAACTATTGTGTGTAGGCCAAAGGAATTGCTTGAAGGCCACATCTGACATCATCTTATCATTTTATGCAGACTAAGGGGATAAATAAAGGTCATGTCGGACGCCGACTGACCCTCAAGAAGGCCAAAGATGATGTGCGTATTCAATGCCCGATATCACTAATTATTTTTTATAGTCAAAGAGATATGCGCCCAAGCCAGGGTCGATGCGGGCAGTCCACAACCAATGTCGGTTGAGAAATGCAAAAGACACGGCCGAGGTGGGCATCCCCATGTCTTATGTCTACAGGTCGTTGTGTGAAAGATGAAGGTGATGTGGAAATATAAACCTCGACAACCACTAAGTGATGTGCACTAGCAACGAATGATATAAAAGAACCACGCACGATGTCAGCTTAGGTATATGCATAGGAAACGGTCAATGAGACACTCAATGACCAGTGTAGCCTGGACGATGCATTTTTCGTTGGCCGGTGTAATTTTCCTTAAGCATTTAGGCCTTAATTGATCCTTTCTCCATTGGCCGATATTAAAGTAACCCTACCGATGCTCACACGCCACAATTGATGAATGCATGCATTGGTTGATGTTTCTTGATGTTTATCAACATTGCTTTTTATCTAAAGATAAATGTCCTTTGTCGATGCTTGATTACGTTGGATGATTCATATAGCGCCCACTGGAAAAACACACGCCTCGGCAAATGCGCGCAAGACTTGGCTTATGCAGCCTATCGTTGGCCAATGTTGCTTACTCAAAGTGCACAAGCCATTGTTCATCGTGCGTATCGTTTGCTGACGTCAATGTCTCTCAGTCAATTCACATACCCCATGGGTTATGTGTACATTTGTTGGATGATTATGCATGTCGTAGTCTGACATTGGTTGCAAGATGCGCAAAGAATATGTCAGATGCGTGAAGACCTTAGTTGATGGGGCTTGTTGTTAGTCGACGTTACTTGGATGAAACTTGCAACTGACGACCAATGTTGCCCAGTCGATGCGCACATGCCATGGCTGATGCGTGTAGGCCTTGACTAATGTTGCCTGGCCACTGTGCGTAGGCTAGGATATATGTCCATGAGTCGATGGACACAACAACAACTAAACGTGCAAGCTTTGGTTGTGGCTCCTTGTCGTTGGCTGATGTCGCTTGGCAAATGCAAACTGGCCATATGTGATGTTGCCATGTCGATGCACTCAAGCAACTACTGAAATTACCTAGTCGTTGTGCACACGACACAACATATGCATGCAGGATTCGGCTGATGTTGTTTTTCATTGTTCGGCGTCGCTTGCCAAATGCGCAGATGCCATGTCAGATGCATGCAGGATAAGATGGTTCCTACTATTAGTCCAGGTCACTTTCCCAAATCACACAAACCTTTATTGATGGTTCCTCCTAATGCCAATATCGATGTCGCCAAGATGATTCACACATGCCATGGATTATGAATTCATATCCTTGGATGATAATGCATGTCGTTGTCCGATATTTCTTTCTAGATGTGCAGACACCATGCCAGAAGTGTTAAGACCTTAGTTGATGCATCACGTCGTTGGCCGATGTCACTTGGCCAATGCTTGCATACAAGGATGAATGTCGCCCTGTCAATGCGCACACGCCACGTCTGAGAATGATTGCCTTATATAATGTTGCTTTCCATTGAACGATGTATCCATTTTAATGTGCGCAGTCCACGACCAGTGTCATCTATTCGATGCACACACAAAACAATTTATGTGTGCAGGATATTGTTGCATGTCATTGGCCGATGTGGCCTGTTGATGCGCACAAGCCACAACTTATGTCGCCTGACCGATGTGCTCTGACCATAGCTAAATTCCCCTGACCGATGTGCACAACCTACACTTGACTATGAATAAGTGATATGCACAATCCACGACCTATACAACAAGTCCTTAAACATCAACTCAGAAATATGCATAAGCCACGATTGATGCGTGCAATACATGAACAATATCGCACGGTCGATGTCGCATTATGTTGCCCAGATCACATAGGCCTTGGTTTATGGTGCGTGTCGCACGACGCTGATATTCTCTAGCCGATGCGCACACATCACGACTCATGCATGGGGGCCTTTTCTAATGCTTCCTGTTGTTGCCAACGTCGCTTACCCGATGCCAACATTCCATGTTCGATGCCAACCTTAATATGCACTTTCTTAGGTATAAACATACATTATCTTCCATGAATAACTTTTTTACATATAAAAAATAGTTTTCAATTTTTTTTATTTTTAATATTTGTCGATTAAACCTAAAAATGAGTAATTGATTAAAAAACATAGGAACAAATATGAAAAAGTATAATAATAAAACAAAAAAATTAAGAATAAATAAAGTAACCTTTAATTCAATAAATTTAACTACTTTTTTAAACTATATTTTCATTCGATAAATCTTGAAAATGTGTAATTGACGAATAAAAATTAGGAAAACTTTTAAAAATATATAAACTTAAATCCTAAAATTAACAAATAAATATAGTAACCTTAAAACCATCAATTTCAACAATTTTTTAAATATTTTGTTTTGTTCGATAAATCTCGAAACTTGATAATTCATTAATACAAATAAAAAATAAAAATTTCACGTCAAAATTTCACAAATAAATATACAAACTGAAAATTCAACTATTTCAAATATTTTTTTATTGTTACTTTAGTTCAGTAAATCTCTAAAATGGGTAATTCATTAATAAAAATAGGAAAAATATTTTTTTAAAATATAAAATTGATACCAAAAATTTAAAAACAAATATTGTATCCATAAATTCCAATTTCAACAATTGTTATTTCTTTTTTTGGTAAATCTCCAAAAAAGCTAATTTATTAATAAAAATATAAAATTAACCCCAAAAATTAAGAAATATATGTAGTAACCTTAAATTCAACAATTTCAACAATTTTTTTTATATTTATTTTTGTTTGGTAAATCCCGAATACGGGTAATTAAATAATAAAAATAAGAAAAATATTTACAAATTATAATATTAATGATACAAATT
This sequence comes from Solanum habrochaites, assembly GCA_027704765.1. Lineage (NCBI taxonomy): Eukaryota > Viridiplantae > Streptophyta > Magnoliopsida > Solanales > Solanaceae > Solanum > Solanum habrochaites. The sequence goes on from JAKWJA010002493.1 coordinate 22,599,545, forward strand.
CATCTATAACTAAAACAATTTCATAAATTTGAATTTTAAAATTGTGACGTAAGAAAAGCGTAAAAATTAATTTTAAACAATGAATAAGAGTTGAAAAATATGAAAATGCTTGAAAATACGTCTAAACCTGTGAAATGATGATTGATTACATATTTTTACAAATAAGAGATTTTTCTATATCATACGAATTGTTAATGTGATGAAATTGGTACGAAAGAACCACGACAGGCGAAAATATTGAGAATAAATTATGTTAAATAGATGAATAGGTTGTTATAAACGAAGAGCGTTTCACACTCTTTTAATTTTTGTACGACATGGACATCTGCATGTTGTTGACTAGACCTTGATCAATATTGTTGCATGCGACGTAGCTCATCTAACAAGTGCAAACCACAAAAATTATGGGAAGGCACATCTAACGTCGACTCACTTATATGTGAAGGACACAATTACCGTAGCCACGTCACTCTAACATCGATACAGTGATGTGTGCAGGCTATGAACAATTATAGCAAGTGAGATCCGACATAAACTAACTTATATATGAAGGCCACAGACGATAGGTGAACCCCACGTCCCACGTTTACTCACCGTTGTGTGAAGGAGGAATCTTACTTCGGATCGACATTGTCTGCATACCAAATGGTGATGTAGGAAGGTCACGTGCAACATCAGTTGGCCGTTATGCAAATGACAAAGGCGATGTGGAAAGGCCACGCTCAATGTCTTCTAACCAATATGCATGATAAAGGTGCAAAAGTCAGACACTCTTCGATGTTGGCTGACCATTGTGCTGGCCAAAGGAAATGAGTAATTTCATGACAAGAGCCAAGCTAGTAGTCCACACTCGACAAAAAAAGAGCGATATGCACAACCCACGGAGAATGTGGTCAGTTCATGACGAAGTTCCTCTATGTATTATATATAGTCTATGAAAGATGTGAGCGTCCCTTATTCGACGACGGCTAGACATTGTTCACAGTCTAAGGGCCATGCGCAACGGCCAAGACCATAGACCGCGAAAGGATGTACATAGGCAACTGTTAATATAGTCGTACCACGCCCGACGTTGATTGAGCGATATGCATAGGGCACAGCTGATCAAGCAGTCCACGACTAATGTCACCTATCCAATGAAATTTTTTGTTTACAGATGTCTCTATCTTGAAGAACATAGGCCTTGGTTGATTCTTCATGTCATTGGCCTACGCCGATGTTTTCCTATCTATGCACACATCCTACGCCTTATGCGTATATGTCTTCGTTGATGATAAATTTTGTTGGAAAACGTTGCTAGCCCGATGTGCACATTCTTTCGTTGATGCTGCCTAATGTTGGTCGTTGGATATGTCCTCCAACCGATGCACAAACGTCATACCGATGGGTTCAAGTCTTCGTTGAGAATCCTGTTGTTGGTAGAAATCTATAAACCAATGTTTGCAGGCTACAGAAGATGCTGACAGGGCATTTATGATATTTGAAGACCGATGAGTGTAGGCTACAGATGATTCCCTCAAGCCATGTCTTACATTGGCCTATTAATGTATGCAAACCACGTATAATAGGAGTAGAACATGTCTGATGTCGCTTTACCATTATGTCCATGGAAAAGGTGATATATCTGATGTGGACTAACCATTGTGTGTTGCCCAAAGACGATAAGAGAACGCCATGTTAACGCTAGTTGTATGTATTTTGTAGACAAAAGGCATAGGTAGGAAGTCCATGCCTGATGTCGACTGACTTTTACAGGCCAAAGATAATTCAGGAAAGCAACGCCCGATATGACAAACCGTTGTTTACAAGACAAGGTCTATGCAGACATTCCATGGGAGACAATGACACAGTATTGTGCATAAGGATGGTTCATGTGCACATTCTATGGCCGATGTCGGCTTAGCAATGTGCATGCTATTGTTGAGGTAGGCAGACCATGTGTGACGCCGACTGTCTATTTGGTACAATCTAAGGGCGATGTGGGAAGGTCAAGCCTGACGATCGCTAAGTGATGTGCATAGGCCACAATCGGTGAGTCAGGTCCATTCTCTATGTCATCTTATCAATATGCATAGGAAACAACCGATGCGGCAGTCAAATACCAATATCATCTATCTAGACGATTGCGGTGAGTAATTTTATATTGCTCACATATATTTCTCATCAAGTGATTGTTTAGATTTGCACCATTATCAGTGATGATGGATTCGGGTACTTCAAACCTGCATATCAGATTCTTGCTAACAAAATCATCTAATATTTTCTTGGCCACCGACTTGTACGAAGCTGCTTCCACCTACTTGGTGAAGTAATCAATAGCATCCAAAATGAATCTTTGTCCGTTAGAGGAGGCTGGATCTATTGGACCAATGACATCCATTCCCCAAACTACAAATGGCCAAAGTGAACTCATAGCGTTGAGTTCTTAAGGTGGTACTCGGATCAGATCATAATGCACTTGTCGTTTGTGATACTTCTGCACAAACTTGAAACAATTATGGTCCATGGTCATCCAAAAATAACTAGCTCGAAGGATATTTCTAGCCAAAGTGAGTCCATTCATGTGCGTTGCGCAAACTCCAACATGTATCTGTACGATAAGCTACGCAGCTTCAACAACATCGACACATCTAAGAAGACCTGAATTTGGAGTCTTCCTATAAAGGACTTCTCCAATCAAAAAGTAATTGAGGTCCAAATGGCGTATTGATTTCTTCTAGTTAGACATCATCCTCAAGATAAGTGCCAAAGTCTGAATATTTCTTGATATCAAGATACAATGGCAAACTGTCTGGTTCTTATTCAACATGGGAACAATGTACTTGCTGCCCTCGTATCGCTATATGTAAAGGATCAGTATACGTAGTATTGGGATGTTTGATTATTGAGGTGATGGTTGCGAGGGAATCAACCAACTCATTTTGTGTTCTAGGATTATGTCAAAGCTCAATATTATGGAATCTTCTACACAATTTCTGTATATATTGCACGTACGACATGATCTTTGGGTTCTTCACAGCCCATTCTCCTTGAAGCTGATGAATCAGCAAATACGAATCTCCAATACTAGGTACTCGTAAACCTTCATGTCAATGTCCATTTTCAAGACGAGGACACTAGCTTCATATTCGGCCATTTGTTTGTGTAATTAAATCGGAGTTTAGCTTCCATGGGATAGTTTTGGAAATATTCTGATATTAAGAATGCACCAATACCTCTCCCTTGGTTATTTTCCGCTCCATCAAAGAATTACCTCCAACAAGGATATGCTTCAGAAATATGTTTACCCACGAACGGTACCTCTTCATCTAGAAAATAAGTATTGAGTGGTTCATACTCTTCATCAACAGTATTATCTACGATATCATCAACCAAGGACTGTGCTTTTATCGCTTTTTGGGTCGCATACACAATATCAAATTCACTCAAAAGCATCTTCCCTTTGGCCAACATTCTAATCGGCGTAGCCTGCAGTAAAATATACTTCAAGTATTCAATCTTGAGATGAAATATGTAGAATAATAATACAAATAGTGTCTCAACATCTGGGCAATCCAAGTCAAAGCACAACATGTTCTCTCCAAAAGAGTGTAACGGGACACATATGATGTGAACTTCCATCTTCTATAATAAATAGCTCGCTCCTTCCTCCCTATCTCGTCATGTTGACGAAGTACACATCCAAATGTATTAAATGAGACTAAAAATTATAATAACAATGGACTCCCTTCTGATACGCTCAAACTTACTTCTCAAATCAGAAGTAAAGCGGTCGTATCAAGTAAATAACCAAACTAGTGAGGTTGGGATCGTTCCCACGAGGAAAATAGTCTAGACTTAACTTCAACCTGCTATTACTATATTTTGGGCAATGACTTTCTTGGATAGTAAAAACATAAAAAGGGGGGTTTCTATTTCTAAATGAGTGAAAATAAATAACGAACTTGAAAGAGACACTTAACAGCTTTGACAGTTTGATTTTAATCAATTAATCAAGGTAACTAGTATTTACGTGTTCCCCACGGGTTCAGAACATGATAATTCTAACTATAACAATTCCTTCCTAGTATCTTGAATGCAAAGTGATAAGTTATATATTTCTAAATACTTGGTCCGGCATCTAGAAAATCTCACTCCGCACCTTGGTCCGGCTACGTGTGTTGCTATCCTAACCCTTATCCTTACCTCATATTAAGCATAGTATTCAATATTTGACTAAGTTATTACCTCGTACCAATCAATACTAACCTATTAGATAGTATATAGTAAATCTATGTTAATAATTCTTTTCCTATTATCTACCTCCTTGGTCCGACAAGTAGCATTAAGACGAGTTCTAACGTTGGCCATCCGTTAAAAAGACTTTTAAGCGGAAGAATTATTAATACATGCAAGACACTATTCAAGAATTGTTATTTTAGTTAGGGTTTATCTGATTATTTGCCTATGGTTCTCACAACCCTAGTTATGGAGTTTAATTACTCAAATCCATAAACATAAGATTCAAGTATATTAAATAAGAGTTCATATACTTACTTCAATGATAAAGAGTAAATTGCAAAAATTTGCTTGATTAATCACCAAAAATCACTTGCAAGAATCTCAAAGTAATCAATAATCCCACAAAAAGTCTAATGATTATCAAGAATCTCACAATACAGTGTTTACCACTACGGAGTTTAACAATCTAAGAGTCTAACCGTCTAAGAGTCTAACCTTAAAAACGAGGTTTTTTGAACTATTTATAAAAAAAATAAATACCTAATTAAACAAGGAATTTGTTTGCTGGAAATCTTCCAAAACAAGGCTGGGAGACGGACCAAGGCTGGGGAGACGGACCACGCAACGGATCGTCGTGGTCACGACGAACCGTCATGGACTCCGTCGTCCCATACTTATGAAATTTCTTTTGCTGCTCTTCTTCATTACCCTCGACGGCAAGTATGACGGACCATCATAGGAACAACGGTCCGTCGAGGGCCTTTGTTTCAAAACAGTTCAACTCTTGGAATATTGGTACTGGGATCACTTCTCTGAACTTCATGACAAACCTGCAGGACGGACCGTCATAGACACAACGGACCATCACAAGTTTCTTAACCCCACACTTGGTCAGACTTCCCCATCTTCCTTCAGCATCTTCACTACGCTGCCACCTACGGACCGTCACAAGCTCGACGGACCGTCATAAGCTCCGTAGGTGGTCTCTTCTGCATTTCTTCGCTAAAAATCTCCGCATTCAGCTTTTGACAGATTTCCTGCAAAACTTGGAGAAACTTATATAAAAATTAGCACAAAAAGGCTTTTGGACACACTAAACTTAAGGAAAAAGTATTAATTATACCGTGAAACCACGGTATATCAACACCCTTAACTTAAATTCATTTTTTGTCCTCAAGCGACGCACTATGACTCACTACACAATCTTTGTACAATAGTATCCATGTTTTATCCTTTGCAATCATTTGGCTATCAATCCCAATTAATCTCATCAAATCTATGCATGCTATCACTATTAGGTTTGAATTATGTGGGATTAGAACATGACACAGACTCACTATGAACTAACACATATCCTCTTCAATTTCTCACCGACGTGCTAACAATTCGGGTATTACAACTAGTGTCCTCACCTTAAAACAAAAATCCTCATTTCTCACACAATGATTTTAGTTTGAGTATAAGGATTACTTTTTCAACACTCACTCTCATAACAAATTCATACTCATTCATACATATCGCCATAAGCTTGCCCTTATTTTCACTGCCTTAAGTTCGCTATACAACCCTTATGATCATGAGAGGACTTTCTTGGCTAGTAACATAGGCTCAGGATCAGGTAGGGTATATTTAGGTATACTTTAGTGACTTTTTGCCCTCCTTGTCATATCGGCTAAACCTTCCACTTTCTATCATTTTATCTCACCCAGTTTCTCATATTCTTTCACCTTGCTATTTTCTCTTCTTTCTTCATTTGTGCAAGTGACTCTCTTCTTTTCTTGTTTGTAATTCTTGTATAATTTTCTTTTTATTTACTTCTCTTTCAACAAATTCTTGAGTCACTTTACTTTTGTTCTTTCTCTCTCTTTGTTCTTTCAATCCCACTTTGCAGAGCATTCTTCATAATAGCCACCCTCAACTCATGGCTTTGCCATGAGTCAAGTTACACAATACCACAAAATTGGGTCATGGCCATAATGAAAGTTGTTTACTTCATTAGCCACCCTCAACTTATGCTTTTGTCATAAGGTGAGGTGCACATGTCCAAGGAGGGACCAGGGCCAATACATCGTTCCCAGAAAAGATCAGTTGGGGTGAAAAAGAAAGGTCTAATTTAAGCTCAGATTATTTGGATCAAAGAAGGATAAATTTCATTTGGTTTTTTTATTTAGGCTAGAAATGGGCTATATTGAATAAAGGCCTATGATCCTTTCCTAATTGTCTATTACAGCTTACTTTTAGCAGGACTAACCAGGCAATTTCTAGCTCAGTACCAATAGTGGACTATTAAAATTTTCCTCACACTCACTTGACATCTCATTACTATACCAGATTATCAGACACCTAGTTCGAATTTAAGACTTAGGGTAATGCAATGGTGTAACTCTATTTCATGCTTAGAACTGTATAATTATCAGTTGCTATGGCTAGTCATGCATCATTTTCCAGTTTATCTGGATATCATTTTAGACATCATGCTTCAAAATTAAACTATGTACAAAAGATATAAACATGCCGGTTCAACAGAAAAAATAATCAGTCTTTTGGAGAAAAAAAACACAGGCAAGAAAACCCCAAAAGAGGATAGTGAATTGGGCTACTCAGACTTTACCCTAACACTCACTATCCATATACCCCAACCCCAACAAAATGCATGCAATTGTCCCCAATGCATAAAAATCTAAATACTAGAGTGGTAGGTGAATCAAACCTATGGCGCAAAGCGCCGTCGATCAGCAAGATGGTGGGTCCGGTTTCCTGAAACCCACGTCCTCTGCAATTTGGACACCCTCAGTGGTGTCCTCAGCAACAACCGCACCATCAGAAGTGCCTCCTGCTATCTCCACAGTGCGGGAGCTACACGCCCCAGCCGCTAACTCTGATGCTCTTATTTGATGCGCCTCCTCCTCAGCAAGTGAGGCTCTCCTCGCAGCCTCTATCTCTCGGCGCTCCTTCTTCCTTGCTCGAGCCTCGTCCTCTGCTCGACCCCTATGCCTCTTGGAACTCTCTCGAGGGGGAGGTGGTGGAATTTCTTTAGTAGCAAAAAGGGCCGCTAACACTGTGTCCTCAGCAGGCTCGACAGAAGGGGCCTCAGAGTGCGGCACCCTAGCCTCTAAGATCGTGTTGATGTCTGCACGAAGACTGTCTACTGAATCCTGAAGAGTCGCCACATCCACCGGAGGGGCTGGTCGGGCTAGCACCCTCAACTCAAAGGCATCCAAGGGCTGGTTAACCGCAGCGATCTTCCACTCAGTAAACTGCACCATTTTCCTCTCTAGGCGCTCTTAGGACTCTGTAATCCACTTCTGCATCCACAGCTGGATATGATGCAGAAGAGTGGCCATTTGTGCCTCTAGTTTTTGGACCCTAGCAAGCGGGACCAGTGCCGGTAGAGGGGCTGTGCGAGAGAAGCTCGGGGAAGTGCTACTACCCGAGATAGACTCGACTGGGGTAGAGTCAGTAGAAGCCGCCTGTTTAGCTGTGCAGGCCTGGGCTACCGTATCAGAAAGATCATCAGCAAGTGGGGGCAGCTCCGGACGAGGCCCTCTGCATGGAGCCAACTCATTGGCCTCGTCTCTGATGAGGCCGACGTCAACAGTGCCCTGCGGGTTCTTAAGATGATATACATGTCATATGGGCACACCTGCGGACCTACAGAGGGCAAAGATCATGCACGGGAAAGGGTAGGTAGTAGTGACCTTGAATGCCCTTTCGTGCATGACTTCCTGGAGAAGCCATGGGAAGTCCACCTCGAATCCGCCCATCATCACCGCCATCAACACTGCTCTATCCCAGGTAACCATGAACGTGAGGTTGGCCTTATTGATGGCCCCCTTCGGCTCAGTCACCCAATCGGAACGCTCTCCATCTAGTGACAGGTGCAGGGCCATCCACCTCTTGATGGTCTCTCTTAGTGATGGCTCGCGCAAGAACTTGCCATCTTTAACTATCTGCCAGCGGTAGTCAAACTCAGAAGTTAGGGGGTCCGAGTAGCATCAACACTCTCGCGGCATAGAAACTGGCTGATGGCTGGCAAGGAAATGCCAAACTGTACGCCCCGTACTTGGACCTTCTCCAGTGGGGCCTGTTTATCGGGGGTTGACCGACTATCTATCAGTGATCGAAGAGTCGCTATGTAAGATGCGTAGAACACTTAAACAAATTTTTCACTGTATCGTCCCAACGGACGTGCTGTCCACTCCAAGCTATGCCTGATGAAGAGATTGTGGATCTCAGGCATCGTCGGGAGACTCCCTATAAGGACGCGCCGCTCCAAGGTGAGTGTTCGAGTCATCACTCCTTTATCAGTCAGGAACTTGGCGTCGGAGTATACATGGAATTGCCCGTCGACACACCACCGGTTGGGCTGGTCAGTGGCTGGGGTGGGGACCTGAACTAGTGATCCTGATGTAGAGTCTAAACTGTCAACCTCATCAGACGAGGCCGACGCTGCAGCTCTGGCGGGTGCGGGAACCTCAGCAGAGCCGGAGGCTTCCTCGGACCATGATACTCCTAAGGAGCCAGACGCTCCTTCCTCATTTGTTGTTGACCCAGAGGGTGTGCCGGTCAGTGTGCGCTCCTCATCAGACTGGGAGGCAGTGACTACGCCGGACGCCACTTTTTTGGGTGTGGCTCTAGGAGCACGCACAACACGGGAAGGGGTGTAAGTACCTGGGGGCACGTACTCAGGGTCACGCTCATCATCAGAGCCGATGACTATGCGGGCAGACGGGGCGACAGACTTAGATCGCCCGCGTGCATAGATGTGGTCTTGGTTGGGTGACATAGTAGATAGTACTTGTAAAGGATCAATATTAGTACGAGTAGTGGCAAAAAATACAAGCAAAACCTTACTTAACAAAACATTGAAAATAGTAGGTAACTGCTATTAAAAACAGTGGCACACGATGGGCCTGGTGATTGCCCGTCATGACTATGACGGACTGTCATGAGGTCTGTCGTGTATTACTCGGACTATGTATATATAGAGAACCCTGAAGGAGAGTCTTAGACAAGCATGACTGTATGTGCAGGACGGAACCATCACAGGTACGATGGTCCGTCGTAGGTGTCCGTCGTAGAACACTTGAAAAAAATGTGGAGATCCTTAGAGGAGGGGTCTCTGACCGTCATGACGGTCGTGCAGGACGGACCGTCGTAGGTATGACGGTCCGTCACATGTGTCTGTTGAAGGATATTTGAAAAAAAATGAGAGACCCTTAGAAACATGGTCTCTGACAACCAGAACGGTTGTGCAGGACGGACCGTCGTGAGTACAACGGTCCGTCACATATGTCCGTTGAGGAAAACTTGGGAAAAAATGAGAGACCCTTAGAAACAGGGTCTCTGACAACCGGAACGGTTGTGCAGGACGGACCGTCGTGAAGACGACGGTCCGTCACATGTGGTTGTTGGTACAGGGTGATAGGGCTTTTGCAACGGACCCTACGACGGTCCGTCGTGGGTACGACAGACTGATATCGGGGTCTCATTCTGAATAACAGTGACAGAAATGAGGGTACCGTATGCATCCCCGATGAACCCACATCAAACTTGTAGTAATTTTGACCTACATTTGTCTAACCCAACTACCTAGGAAACTAGCAATGCAAAAGCACCTATGTCTAGGGTTGTAAACATGGCAATTTTCAAACATTTTTAACCTAGGTTAGATAGAATCGTATAAAAGAAACAATATATGACGAATAACTAAGCTAATACTAAGCTAATAAACAAAAATGCAAGATAAATGAGTAGAAATTCGAGACACATACCTTAGAAATCGAGAAATAAACTGGACAAGTACTCGGTGGCTAAGGAAACACCCACAACAGTAGCTCCGACTAGTAGATGATAACTTCTGGGGCTTTGGAAAATTTTGGGGGAACAATGATCGAGGGAGAGAATGTAGAAGTTTAAAAGAGAGGGAAATGGGAGATAAAATGAAGGAATGGGGTTAAATGAGAGGTTGGGGGGTTTAAACGGTCTAATTTTGAAAAAGACTCCAGCCGGGTCGGGTCGGGTACAACTCATTAATCACACGACGGTTCCACGACGACGGTCCGACGCAGTTGTGACAGCCCGTAGTTGGTTCCGTCGTGTGTGCCCTAGTTTGAAAATAACAGAAAGACGTACCTGGTATGACGGAGGCATACGACGGTCCATCGCAGGCGCAACGGTTCGTCGATGTATCCATCAGTGCCTGCTGCAGAGTGATTTTCTGCAGAATTTCCTGGTGATGTGCCTGCAAATTTAAAAACCCATTAGTAGAAAAATGCTATCATTACTAAAAAGACTATAAGTATTGGGTTTCCTCCCAACAAGCGCCTGATTTAATGTCGCGGCATGACTGGGGACACTTGATTACTCATCCTTCGTCAAGATGGTTAGCCTCTATTACTTTATTCCGCGATGCTTTATGCCCAAAATAGAGTTTTATTCGTTATCTATTTATCTTAAACCGCACTCCCTCCTTGGATTTTAACTCAACTGCTCCATGAGGGAATACTTGGGTAATCAAGTAATGGCCAGTCCGTTTGGACTTGAGCTTGCCCGGAAGACAAGGTGACCCAGAACTGTCTACAAACACCAAATATCCAACCATAAACTCTTGTTTTTCATCTTTTTGTTCATTCTCCTTCTTCATCTTTTCTTTGTGGTATATGACAGATACCGATTGGACCTCACCACTCTGCCTCATGGTCCTACAAATGTTGAAGGTCGCTTCTTCATTATTCAACTGAAATGTCATCTGTCCCTTCTCCATATCAACTAAGGCTCTACATGTAGAAAGGAATGGCCTCCCAAGGATAATAGGCACCTCAAAATCGACCTCACAATTAAGAATAACAAAATCAGCCGTAAAGATTAATGACTCCACTTTTACTAGCACATCATGGAGTATCCCTATAGGCCGTTTCACTGTCTGATCAGCCATCAGTAGCCGCATCGCAGAGGGTTTTGGATCCCCCAAACCCAATTTCTTGTAGATCGAGAGGGGCATGAGATTTATGCTTGCCCCCAGATCACATAATTCTTTCGTAAAATGTAATGACCCAACTGTACAAGGAATAGTGAACGCACCAGGATCTTCTTTGTTTTGTACGAGGGATCTTGTAGGGATAGCACTACAATGCTGCAGTCTATCATCATCCTCGAAATTGACCGATCTTTCTTGGTGACCAGATCTTTCATAAATTTGGCATAACTGGGCATTTGTTCTAGAGCTTCTACCAAAGGGACATTGATAGAAAGATGCTTCAACATTGTTATGAAACGCTGGTATTTACCATCCTCGGTCTTTTTCACTAATCTCTGAGGGAAGGGTGGTGGTGGCCTAGGCATGGGCATTGCCTTGATAGGTACTTCTGCATCTTTTCCATTACTTTCCTCTTCTTCACCACTACCTTTTACAATATTATCATTATCCTTTCTCACATTTTCCTCAGTTGATGGCATAGTTGGGTCACTGGTTTGCTTACCACCCTGAGTAGTGATTTCCATACAGTGCGCATCATTCTTTTAATTTTGGACAGTGTTGCTAGGAAGAGTACCCGGTTGCCGTGTGTTCACTGTCGTAGATAATTGGGCCACTTGCAATTCGATCTGTTTAATCGAAATTGCATGTGTATCAACTTTTTGCCCAATACTAGCTAAATCACCCCTTAACTCTTTAATGTGCTCGTCACTAGCATCGAACCTCCTCATCATTTTGTGAAACATATCCTCAACTCGTACCATACTATCTCCATCATCCGTAGGAGTAGTTTCACGATTTTTAGGAGGGACATAGGGCCCATTCTTGTCGTTTCTATTAGCATAGTTACCCCTGTTAAAGTTGTTGTCGCAGTTGTAGTGTCCATCTCGGACACAATGACCCTCACGATTATAATTACCATTGTTCCGACCTTGGTGCCAATTATCCTGATTTGAGCCTTGGGCTCTTGGACGGAAACCCCCCGTCTGCTCATTTACTGAATAAGTGTCCTCCGTATAATAACATTCCTCCTTAGGAGGTGGTGGTTTAGCCAAGTAGTTGACTACATTTATCTTTTCTGCACCCCAGTGACATATTTTAGTACCAACCCAAGCTTGATTATTATCTGAGCCATTTCTTCCCGAATCTCATATGTGGGTGGGTTGTGAGTGGACTGCACTGCGAAGGTATTTCTCCCTGTATCAGACTTCCTAGTACTCCAAGACTTGTTATTCCGGGAGATTTTTTCTAATTTTTCAGGAATCTTAGCATAAGGACACTCCCCATAAGATCCACCTGCTTAGGTGTCCAACACCGCTTTATTGTTATCATCCTGTCCCCGATAGAAGTATTCCTTCAGTGACTCATCATCTATACGGTGATTTGGGACACTTCTCAATAATGAAGTGAATCTATCCCAAGAGCTACTAACTGACTCTCCTGGTAGTTCCACAAAATTATTCCAACATTGGTTTCAAGATGCGCACAAATTACGTTAGATGCATAAAGACCTTGGCTTATGGTACGTGCCATTGCCGACGTCACCTGGACGAAACTTCGAAGTGAAAACCGATGTTTCCAAGTCGATGTACACATACCATTGCTGATACATGTAGGCCTTGGGTAATTTTGCCTTCCAGTGGCCGAAGTCGCCTGGACACTATGTGTATGCTACGATTGATGTCCACGAGTCGATGCACACACGCCACGACTGTTGCGTGCATTCCTTAGTTGTGGCTTCTTGTCATTGGTCGATGTATCTTGGCTGATACACACAGGCCATAGGTGATGCCTCCTAGTCGATGCACTCAACCAACGAGTTAAATTACCCACTCGATGTGCATATGACATAAACGATGCGTGCATGTCTTGGCTGATATTAGTTCTAATTAGCCAGTATCAATTTCCATATGCGCAGATGCCATGTAAGATGCGTGCAGGCTAAGATGCTTCCTACCACTGGCTGACGTCACTTTCTCGAAGAACACAAGCCTCTGTTGATCGTGCCTCCTATTTCCGATGTCAATGTCTCCAAAATGATTCACACACGTTATAGGTAATAAATTAATGTCCTTGGATGATGATGAATGTCGTTTTCCGATGCTTCTTTCCACATGTGCAGAAACCACGTTAGATGTGTTAAGACCTTGGTTGATGCAGTCTGTCATTGACTGATGTCACTTGGCCAATGCATGCAGGCCACGACCAATGTCACCCAGTGGATGCCCACACGCCACATCTGATGAATGCATGTCTTATATGATGTTGCTTACCATTGAACAATTTTGCCAAGTTGATGCGCGTAGGCCACGACCAGTGTAGTCGAGTCGATGCACATGCTACAAATGATGCATGTAGGATGTTGTTCTATGTCATTTATCAATTCACTAGTTCAATTCACTCAGGACACAATTTATGTCATCTTGACCGATACGCTTAGACCATGGCTAAATTCCCTTAACAGATGCGCACAGCCCATGTTCGACAATGACTGAGCGATGTGCACAATCCACGACCGATGCTGGCAGTCCACGACAAATGTCGATGGATTAGTATGCAAGCAACGACCGATGTAGTTGATCCATGACCAGTGTGGCAGGGTTGATGCCGCATTTAGTTGGATGACATTTCTTGCCCAAATCACATAGGCCTTAGAAGACGGTGCATGTCGCACATGCCGATGTCCTGCAGCCGTTGTGCACACTCCATGACTCAGGCATGTTGGACTTGGTGATGATGCCTGTCGTTGACCAATGTTTTTTGCCCGATGACAACATGCCATGTCTGATGCATGGACCACTTGGAGCGTTAAGTACTATGGTGCAAATTTTTACTTATTGGGGTACACATCGTTTTTTTCTAAAGATTATTGAACACGTACAACCTAAATATGCACCTTATAAGGTACAAAGACACATTAGCTTCCACAAATAACTTTTTTATATATAAAAGAATTTTCAACAACTTTTTTATTTTTAATATTTTTCTGTTAAACCCAAAAATGAGTAATTAATAAATAAAACATAGAAAAATATTAAAAAGTAAAAGAAATGCCAAAAAAATTTAAATAAATATAGTAATCTTAAATTCAAAAATTTAACAATTTTATTCGATAAATCTTGAAAATGAGTAATTCATGAATAAATAATAAGATAACTTTGAATAAAATATATAAAAATAACTTTAAAACATCACAAATAAATATACTAATCTTAAATTCATCAACTTCAACATTATTTTAAATATGTAGTTTTGTTCCATAAATCTCAAAATTAGGTAATTCATTAATAAAAATTGAAAAGTTAATGCCAAAAATTCACAAATAAATAAACAAAATTGAAATTCAACTATTTTTTCTTATTTTAGTTTAGTAAATATCTAAAAAGGGTAATACAGGAAGAAAAATAGGAAAAATATGTTTAAAAAACATAAAATGAATGTCAAAAATTCAAAAATAAATATTCTAACCATAAATTCAAATATTTCAGTATTTTTTTTTATTGTTTTGTTAAATCTTGAAAAAATTGTAATTTATTATTAAAGATAGGAAAAATATAAAATTAACCCCAAAATATATATATATATATATAATATATATATATATATATATATATATATATATATATATATCTATATATATATATATATCTATATCTATATATATATATCTATCTCTATACTTCACCTTAACTTCAACATTTATTTATATTTACCTTTTCTTCGGTAAATAACGAATAAGGGTAATTAATTAATAAAAAATATGAAAAATTATAAAATTAATTCAAAAACATCACAAGTAAATAAAGAGTTTAATTCAACAATTTCATAAATTTTGAATTTTTGAAATGTGACGTTAACAAAATGTAAAATAATTACAATCAGTGAATAAAAGTTTAAAAAAATATGAAAATGCTTGAAAATAATTCTAAATATGTGAAATAATAGTATATTACGAATTTTTACAAATAAAAGATTTTTTAATATCGTATGAACCGTAAATGAGATGAAATTGGTACAAAATAACCACGTGAGGCGGAAATGTTGAGAATAAATGATGGAAAATAGTTAAATATGTTGTTATGTACGAAGAACGTTTCACATTCTTTTGATTTTTGTACTGCATTGACATGTGCATTTCGTTAACTAGACCTTGATTAAGGTTGTTGCGTGCGACGTACCTCCTCTAACAAGTGCAAGCCACAAAAGATGCGGGAAGGAGCATTCAACATTGGTTAACTGAAATGTGCATGTCATTATTTGTGCAGCCAAGTTAATCTTACATCGGTACACCGATGTGTGCAGGCTAAGAAAAAAGTTGGATCGCCACATCCGACTTTGGCAGCCCGATGTTTGCAGACCAAGGAGGATAGCTGCAGCCCATTCTAGTATCAGCTGACTTATGTATGCAGGCCATAGACGATAGGTGCAGTCCATGTCCCACATCAGCAGATCATTATCTGAAGAATTCATCCAAATTTGGATGACCTTTGTGTAGATAAAAAGGAGATACGGAAATTCCACGCTAAATGTCTGCTAACCAATGTGCAAGCCAAAGGTGCAAGGGTCAAGAAGTGTTCAACATCGGCTGACCATTGTGCTAGCCAAAGGCGATAAGGCAGGAAACTCCAAATGTCGTGTGACTATGAATTGCAGGCCATGAGCAATGTGGGCAGTCCAAACACGATGATGGATGAGATATGTACACAAGCCGAGGAGAATACGGACAATCCATGACACACGTCAGCTAAGCAATATACAGTCTATAACCGATGCGAGCATTCCTCTTCGGACGACGACTAGACATTGTTTGAAAACCAAGGGCGATGCACGAAAGTCAAGCTTGAAGACCTCTAAAGGATTTACACACACCACTGTCCATAAAGACATACAACACCCCATGTCGGCTGAGTGATATGCACCACCCATGGACGATGCGACAATCATGACTAATGTTACTTGTCCGATGCCGGTTTCTATTGGCAGATGTCTCTTGCTTGAAGTACATAGTCCTTGGCTGATGGTTCATGTCGTTGGCCGACATCAATGTTTCCTTGTAGATGTGCACGCCTCACGCCTAATGCGTACAAGTCTTGGTTGATAATAACTATTGTTAACCAATGTCACTTTCTCACAGTGCTTATTCTTTGGTTGATGCTTATTTACGTTGGTAATTGTAAATGTTGCCCATTCGATTCACAAACGCCATAACCAATATGTTCAAGTGTTTGGTTGAGGTTTCTACTGTTGGTTGACTTCTACAAACCGATGTGTGTTGGCTACCAAAGATATCTGGCAGGGCACGTTTGATGTCAAAAGATCGATGACTGCAGTCTACGGATGATGTTGGTAGGCTATGTCTTATATCGTCTTACTAACTTATGCAAACCACGATGATAGGTGAAACACACGTCTTATGTTCTTGACCGTTGTGTGCATGCAAAAGGTGATATGTCCGATATTGCCTAACCATTATGTGTACAGTCCAAGGAAAATGTGGAAAGGTCAAGCTCAACGACTATTGAGCTATATGCATAACCCACAACTGATTCGACACCTCCACGTTCGATGTCAGCTTAGTGATATGCATAGGAAATTGACGATGCATCAATGCATTACCAGTATCATCTAGCTGATACTGCTTGTTGTTGGCTGATATCACTTGCCCAAAACGTACAGGTCTTTGTTGATGCTTTCTGCCGTTTGTCGACCCTGAAATCACCTTTTTGATGTGCACATGCCACGAATGATGCGTACATGCCTTGTTTATGCTACTTGTCATTGGGAAACGTTGCTTTCCTGAAGCAAACATGCCTTAACAGATGTTGCATGTCGCAGACCATTGCAAATAGCACCTAGTCGATGCACATGACACGAAAGATGCGCGTAGGTTCTGGCTGATGTTGCATTTTATTGGAAAACATCACTTTCCATATGTGCAAATGCCTTGTTGGATGCCTGATGGACTTTGCTGATGCTTCCTATCGCTAGCCAAAGTAGTTTACTCGAAGTGAACAAGCCTTTGTTGATGGTGCATGTCGTTGGCTAACGTCAATATCGCTCAACCAATGCACACACGCCACAAGTTATGTGTACATGCCTTTGATGATGATGCATCTTATAGTTAGATGTTGGTTGCCAGATGTTCTGTGCATGCCATTGGACGATGTCGCATTGGTCACTGTGCGTGGGCCTGGTTTAATTTCAATGAGTTTATCTGCACGTGCCACGATAGATGTGTGCACACATTCGATGTTGCCACCTTCCATTGTACCATGACACTTAGTCGATGCACACATGCCATAGGTGATGTAGCCTTGTCGATGCACTCAAACCACGGCTAAAATAGACTTGTCGATATGCACACGAAATAATGAATGCATGAAGGCTTGAGTGGATATTGTATGTTGTTGGTTGATGTTGCTTTCCAGATGCGTACATGCTAGATGTGTGCATGCATGGTACGTTGATGCTTCATGCCATTGTCCTACGGTTCTTTCTATATATTCACATTCTACGTTCATGCGTGCAGGTCTTTTCTGAAGTCGTATGTAATTGGCCGACATATATATATCGATATTTGTAGGCTGCGGACAATGCTGGAAGCCCACATCCGACATCGATAGACCAATGTGTGCATGCTATGGACGAGGTGTGCAACCCACATTCAATATCGATACACCGATATCAGCAGGCTACAGATGATGTTGTCGGTCCACGTTTGATGCCGACAGACCATTGTGTGCATGGCAAAGGCGAGGCAGGCTTACCACATCTGACGTTTGCGGACCTTTCTGTACAGGCTGACCGTATGACGTCGGCAAACCTTTTTGTGTAGGACAAATGCGATGTGGACAGGCTGTACCTGACGTAGGCTTACCATTATGTGTAGTCCAAAGGCAATGCAGGCAGGGAACACTTTACATTGAAGATACTAATGTGTAGGCAAAAGAGGATGCTGGTAGAGCACACCTGATGTCGGCTAATCGGTGTACATCCCAAAGTCTATAGGTGATCTTTCTAGGCCACGTTTGACGTGTGCAGACCTCTGTGTGCAGTATAGATACTATGTCGTGAGGCTGCATCTGATGTCAATTTATGCACTCAACCAATATTGAAATTACCTAGTCGATGTGCACACGACAAAACTTATGCGTGAAAGCCTTAGATGATGTTTTTTTTTGTAAGCCGGCATCGCTTGCCAGATGGGCAGATGTCATGTCAGATGCATGTAGGCTAGGATGTTTGCTACCATTAATTGAAACCACTTGCCAAAGCACACAAGCCTTCGTTCATGATGCCTCCTATTTCCGACGTCGATGTCGCCAAGACAATTCACACACGCCATGGGTTATGAATGCATATCCTTGGATGAAGATATATGTCGTTGTTTTATGTTTCTCTCTAGATATGCAGAAACCACGTCAGATTTTGTAAGGCCATGGTTGATGCAGCATGTCGTTGGCTGATGTCGCTTGACCAATGCATGTAGGCCACGACCAATGTCACCTAGTCAATGCTCACACGCAATTTCTAATGCATGCATGCATTATATGATGCTGCTATCAATTGAAAGATGTAACCAAGTTAATGCGCGCCAGTCATGACCAGTGTCATCAAGTCGATGCACACACGCCACGATTAATGTGTACATGCAATTGTTGCAAGTCATTGGCCGATGTTGCATATTCAATATGCGCGCATGGCTGAATTCCCCTGATCCATGCGCACAGCCCAGATCCGACTATGGCTTAGTGATGTGCACAAGCCACGACTTATGAAGACTGTCCAAGAAACACATCGACGGAGCAATGTGCACAAGTCACGACTGATGCAGGCAATCTATTACCATTATTGCATGGCCGATGCTGCATTCTGTTGGCCAACATTTCTTGCACAAAGCATATAGTCCTTTTCTAATGGTGCCTATCGCACGACGATGATGTCCTCCAGCTGATGCGCACACACCACGACTCATGCATGTAGGACTTTGCAAATGTTGCCTGTCGTTGGCCAACCTCGTTTTCCCGATGAAAACATTGCCATGTTCGATGCGTGGCCCACTTGGAGGTTTAATTCTTTGGCGCATATTTTGACTTACTAGAGTTGACATCATTGTTTTCAAAGATTTATATTGAACATGTACTATCTAAATATGCACTTTATAAGGTACAAACACACATTAGCTTCTACAAATAACTTTTTTCATATTTAAAAAACGGTTTTGTACAATTTTTTTATTTTTAATATTTTTCGGTTAAACCCAAAATGAGTATTTGATTATTAAACCATAGAAAAAATATTATACTAACTTCAAAAATTTACAAATAAATTTAGTAACCTTTAATTCAATAAATTTAACAATTCTTTTAATTTATATTATTGTTTGATAAATCATGAAAAAAGGTAATTCATGAATAAAAATAGGAAAAATATTTTTAAAAATATATATATAATTAACGCCAAAAATTAAAAAATAAATATTGTAACCATAAATCCAACAATTTCAATTTTTTTTAAATTTTGTTTTTATTAATCTCGAAAAAAGGGTGATTTATTAAAAAAATTAGGGAAAATATTAAATTAACAAATATATATAGTAAAATTAAATTCAACAATATCAACAATTTTTTTTGTAACTATTTTTTCAGTAAATCCCGAACATGGGTAACTAATTAATAAAAAAATAGGAAAAATTTAAAAAATATTATAAAATTAATGTAAAAAAATCACAAATAAATAAAGCATTAAATTCAAAAATTTTATAAATTTGAATTTTTTAAATGTGACGTAAAATCTGAAAAAATAAATTTTAAACAAGAAATAAGATTCAAAAAAATAAGAAATGCTTAAAAATACTTCTAAACATGTGAAATAATGATAGATTATATATTTTTACAAATAAAAGATTTTACAATTTCGTACGAACGTTAAACGTTATAAATTGGTACGAAAGAACCGTGTGAGGCGGAAATGTTGACAATAAATGATCGCAAATAGATAAATATGTTGTTATGCAGGAAAATGTTGAGAATAAATTAGGAAAATTGATATATATGTTGTTTTGCAGGAACAACATTTCACACTCTTTTTTAATTTTGTACGGCATGGACATATGCATGTTGTTGACTAGACCTTGATCAATGTCACTTCATGAGATATATCTAGTCTAACAAGTGCAAGACACAAAAGATGTAGGAAGGCGCATCAAACGTCGACTAACTAAAGTGTGCAGTCCACAATCGATGCGGTCAGGTAACTCTTACATCAGTACACCGATGTGTGCAGGGTATTAATAAAGTTGGAAGGAGACGTCTGACGTTGGCAGCCCTATGTGTGAAGACCACAGAGGATAGGTGTATCCTTTGTCTAACGTCAGCTTACTTATATGTGAAGGCCACAGGCAATAGGTTCATCCCATGTCCCAGATCCGTTGACCGTTGTGTGAAGGATGCATCTGACTTCGGATGACTATTATGTGCAAACCAATAGGAAATGAAGGAAGGTCATGTCCAACGTAAGCTAGATGTTATGTACAGGCCAAAAGTGATAGAGAAAGTCCATGCTAAACATCTGTTGACCAATGTGCAAGCCAAAGGTGCAAGGGTCAGTCATTTTTCGACGTAGGCTGACCGTTGTGCTGGCCAAAGGCGATCAGGGTAGGAACCACCTGATGTCGTGTGTCAATGTATTTCAATCCAAGAGAAAAATGGGAAGTCCACACTCAACGAAGAATGAGCGATGTGCACAAGCCACGGAGATTATGGTCAGTCCACGAACGACGTGAGCTAAGCAATATAGATGTTAAGACCAATACAAACATCCCTTGTCCGACGACAGCTAACCATTGTTTGCAGAGCAAGGGCGATGAGCGAAGGCCAAGACCGAAGATCGCAAAAGGATGTACACAGGCCATAGTCTATACAACCGTACAAATCCCGACGTCGATTGAGAGATATACATACGCCATGGATGATGCAGCAGTCTACGACTAATGTCGCCTATCCGATGAAAGTTTCCGTTGGTAGATGTCTCTTGCTTGAAGAACACATGCCTTAACTGATGCTTCTTTCTGTTAACCGACACCGATGTTGCCGTGTCGATAAGCACACCCCACTATCATAACTCGCAAGTACACCCTCGAAGTTAGAGTGTCCTTGTGTCGTGGACACACATGGAAAATGAGACCCTCAATAAGTTTCATCTAAGCCTCTCGTATCGTTCATTACATAATAAACATAGTAAAATAGGTAAGAATTTAAAACTTTCTTCACACACTAAGAACTGTTTCATAAATATTACACAAGCGAAAGACTTTATTTAAAACATTATATGTTTTTAACATCTTCTTGAACCATCTAAACATTAGAGTATACAATACTTGGAAGGTAATCCCATACAAGACAATAAAATAAAGGCGATGACATAAGGGACATGTGGATATTGTCCTCGAATAGATTAGGACTCACCAATACTTCATCTTCAAGCCTTAGAAACCTATCAATCCTCCAGGGTACATCAAGACTTTCAATTCCCTACACTTAAGTCAAAAAAGTGGAAAAGAATGTGTTAGCACACTATTAGATATACTAAGCATAGAAGCCATGCAAAAACCCTTAAAAGGGGACATTTAGTCAATAGCATGCTATTCATCAATTTCGATAAAATATCATACTATAAGCATAAGAACATCATTTAACAACTTACAAACTCATAAGAAATTACTTAAGCGAATAAACACATTTTTGTGCCCACTTTCCAATGAACTACAACACTGTATAGTGATGTTCCTTCACTCTTACAGTGAAGTTCTTAGCCTTCACATGTGACATCCTCTAACATGTAATTATCCCTCTTAAAGCTATACTAAGACTAACTTAAGTCACACAAAGAGAGACCGCCCATACAACCTCTTTAGGAATGCCTAAATGATCCTCAAGACTACTTATGATGAGTCACATACACACTTACAAGACATCAACAAAAGAACATGAGATTCTCCTACCAAAGGTGATTGTAAGTCTCACTTGAGTGAGTTGTGTAACAAACGTCCATACAATCCCTTACACATACACTTAAGAGTTCCATAGACTATCGAGGATAGAATCATGCTCACCTAATACATCAACCCATAGATGATATGAAAATCTCCTTCCAAAGGCTATCAAAAGACTTACTTAAGTAAATGAAGAAGATAACATCCATGATTAACCTCTTAAAGACTACCTAAATAATCTTTAAGACTACCTAATTTCTATCATGTTCACATAAACAATCATATTCCCGAACTTGAGTCATTCTTAAGACTTATATAGGTAAGATAAGAAGTGACAATTCGTGACAATTCATATGTTCCCTTCATGCCTTAACTAGACATCCCTTAATTACTCTAGATAAGTGCTTATTAATTTTAACATACTTTCTTAAATTAAGTTATTACATTAATTAGTTCATTATTAGACATTCTTCACATAAAGGATATTCAAATAATTGTCTTAGAGAAGACATAGGGACTCCAACTAACACCTTCAAAGCCTATTGTGCAATGTGTAGATAGTGTCCCATACGACAACCTAAACTTCATAGAACTTCTCTAATGCTAGCAGGTATCCCATATGATTATAATAGACAATAACCGACATAGATCGTGGTATCAAGACATGGAATCTGGAGTTCTAACCTACTCCGATGAGGGTGTTCTACTTGCAAATGGTAGAACTTGGATGCAACCCATGTAGGCACATGGTTAAACAATATGAAGGGCATGCTTTGTAATCTAGTCTCATCCTTTAACTAGAACACTTCCCCTACCATACTCACTCGGTGCTACCCTAGTTCTCATAATGTAATTTAAAATTATAGTTCACATAATAGGGTTCCATAGCATGTTCATAACCCAATAACATTTACCCTACCAAAGAGTTCCTCTTAGGTCTACCTTCCAATGGAGACAAGAAGTTCATGATGACTTTCCTAAGGTCATATATGATGTCGTTCCATCCAATGAAACTTAATTCCATCGTTCTTTTACTTGAACGATAGCATTTAACATACATAACCTTACCACTAGGTTCAAGGTTTCACATAAAGGACCACTCTTAACTTCATTCAAGATCTCATATAGAATTCATACATTCAATACTAAAAGACTTTAGCATCCTAAATCAATATATCATATATTCATAGTCATACAAGCATCAAGTAAGGGACACAAGTCAACCAATACAAGACACCACATACTTCACCTTAACACATATTACTAGTCATTCTATAAGCACATAGGAATAACCATTATCATCTTTATGTCATCCTAAACACTAACATATCATAATAAATATAACTGTTAAAGACTCAGATAGTCCAGTAGACTACATGATTTTCTAATATATATAGAAAGAACACATACTCTCATATTACTTCACATATATATAGATATGATCATATTTCACATATGTCCACTACACAAATCAATATAATACTTCAAGTAGTGCCGACAAGGCCATTATCATCATATTGCATAAAGTAACGCCGACAAGGCCACATCAATTCACATAGCACCGCCACCGTAAGTGGACCATAAAAATCACAAAATAATTGACGTCTAATTAAGATTAAATAAAGGGAATTAGGGAAGCATACCACCACTAAATCTTACCACTTCGATTCCAAAACTAAATCATCTAATTCGATAACATAAGGCCCTTACCCATTGCCATGAACATCAATTAAATAAATCAACTATAACACTCAATGAAATCTAAGTCAATTCAATATAGATTTATAAATCTAAAACCAATTGGATATAAATTGAATACAATTCTTACATCATTAAAAGCCCATAAAAATCTTATAGAATCTATAAGCATTAAGTCAATATCATTTCAATAAGCTTAGATTGAAATATATCTAAGAGTATTCATGAGACTTCAAGAAATCTCATCTAAGCCTCTCGTATAATTCATTATGTAATGAACATACTAAAATAGGTAAGAATTTACAACTTTGTTCACACACGAAGAACTCTTTCATAAACATTACACAAGCGGAAGACTTTTATTTAAAACATTAAATCTTAAAAATCTACTTGAATGATCTAAACTTTAGAGTATACTTCACTTGGGACTAATCCCATACAAGAAAATAAAATAAAGACTATGACATAAGGGACTTGTGGATATTGTCATCTAATCGATGAGGACTCACCAATACTTCATCTTCAAGCCTTAGAAACCTATCAATCCTCCAGGGTACATCAAGACTTTCAATTCCCTACACTTAAGTCAAAAAAGTGGAAAAGAAGGTGTTAGCACACTATTAGATATACTAAGCATAGAAGCCATGCAAAAACCCTTAAAAGGGGACATTTAGTCAATAGCATGCTTTTCATGAATTTCAATTATAAAATCATATTGTAAGCATAAGAAAAACATTTATCAATTTAGAAACACATAAGAAATTGCTTAAGAAAATAATCACATATTTTAGCCCATTTTCTATTGAATTATTTCACTGTACAATGATGTTCCTTCACTGTTACAGTGAAGTTCTTAGCCTTCACATGTGACATCTTCTAACTTGTAATTATCCCACTTAAGCTATTCTAAGACTCACCTAAGTCACACAAAGAGAGACCGCCCATACAACCTCTCTAGGAATACCTAAATGATCCTAAAGACTACTTAGGATGAGTGATATACACACTTACAAGTCATCAACATAAGAACAAGATATTCTCCTACAAAAAGATATTCTAAGTCTCACTTGAGTGAGTTGTGAATTGACCGCCCATACAATCCCTTACATACAGACTTAAGAGTTTCATTGAGTGTCTAGGATAGAAATCATGCTCATCTAATACATCAACACATAGAGGATATCACAATCTCATTCCAAAGGCTATTAAAAGACTTAGTTAAGTAAATGAAGAAGATAACGTCCTTGATTGACCTCTTCAAGACTACCAAAGTAATCTTTAAGACTACCTAAGTTTATATCATGTCTACATAAACAATCATCTTCCCTAACTACAGTCATTCTTAAGACTTATCTAGGTTAGATAAGAAGTGACCATTCCTATACCCTTTCATGCCTTAACTAGACAACCCTTTACAACTCTAGATAAGTAATTATTAATTTTAACATACTTTATTAGCTTAAGTCAATACATTAATTAGTCCATTAAGAGACATTCATCACATAAAGGACATTCAAGTAAGGGTCTTGGAGAATACCTAGACTTTCCCGAGGTAGAACTTGGACATATCCCATTTAGGCACATGGATAAGGAATATAAAGGGTATGATTTGTAATCTAGTCTCATCTTTTAACAAGAACTACCCCTTACCATACTCACTCGGTTCTAGCCTTTGTTCTCATTGAGTAATTTACAATTAAGGTTCACATAAGAGGGTTACATAACAAGTTCATAACCCAATCACATTTACCCTACCTAAGATATCCTCTTAAGCTACCTTCCAATGGCGACAAGAAGCTCATGATGAAATTCCTGAGGTTTGACATGATCCTGTTCCAGCCAATCAACCTTAAGTCCATCATTCCTTTTCTTGAAGGATACCATTACGACTTTTGACTTCAACATACATAACCTTACCACTAGATTCAATGTTTCACACAAAGGACCCTCTTAAAGTCATTCAAGGTATCACATAGCATTCATATATTCAACACTAAGAGATTTTAGCATCCTAAATCAAGACATCACATATTCATATTAATACACAAATCAATAAAATACTACAAGTAGTGCTGACAAGTCCATGATCATCATATTACATAAAGTAATGCCGACAAGGCCACATCAATTCACATAGCACCGCTACCATAAGTGGACCATACCAATCACAACATAATTGAAGTCTAATTAACATTAAATGAAGGCAATTAGGGAAGAATACCCCCACTCAATCTTACCACTTCGATTCCAAAGCTAAATCATCCAATTCGATACCATAAGGCCCTTACCCATGGCCATGAACATCAATTAAATACATAAACTATACAACTCAATGAGATCTAAGTGAATTTTATATCGATTTATGAATCTAAAACAAATTATATATCAATTAAATACAATTCTCACATCATTAGAAAGCCCATAGAAATCTACACTAGAATCTATAAGCATTAAGTCAATATCAATTCAACCCACGCCCCGTCGATGGAGTCTCGTGGGTTGAACCAATAACACCCGAACATGCAGGCCAAGTGGCTCCATCGACAAGACCCATAAATGGACCATCGCCTGTTCGACTAGGTCTCGTTTAGGTTAGTAAATTGCCACTATCTGGCAGTGTTGAGTTCCAAGTTGGGGTCCTCATTTAAGGCCTCTTATGGGTACTACTTGGAGTCGTACCCAGACATTTCCCCCCCATATATGTTTGCATGCGAGTTTAGCACCTACCACATGAGTTTTGTCAAAAATTAACACCTAAAACTCGACGAAACTTGCATAAACAATCAAGGTCATTTCAAGTCAAACCTTTGAAACGTCATGGACGTTCTTGGATGGTTGACCTCCAAACTTCACAAATCTTAACAAAATTCCTATATACACCATAATAAATCATTTAAGGACCGTATAATCTCATGCATTAAACATAGACACATACAATCACATATGAGGCACATTGGTTACTCTGTAGTCGAACGTCTTGGTCGTCCCTTAACACCTGACTTCCAATGCATCTAAACTCTTAGAAACTGCCTCGAACCCACATTATAAACAATTTTAGGAACTTAAACCATCATTACAACCAGGTTAGGATCTAGATTTGCCTAATCCAGTTTGGGGTTCTTAAGCCCACACTTGATGCATATAGGTCTTTGTTGATGATAATTGTTGGTGTCCAATGTTTCTTGCCCAAACTCCACATTCTATGGCTGATGCAACTTGACGTTGGTCATTGCAAATGTCCCCAAATTGATTCACAAATAATATAACCTATCTGTGCAGGTATTGGATGAGGTTCCTAATATTGGTTGACATCTACAAACTGATGTTTGCATGCTACAGAACATGTTGGCAGGGCACGTTCGATGTGGGATGACTGATGAGCGCAGGCAATAGATGATTGTGGAAGGCCACGTCTTACATCAACTGTATGCAAACCAGGGATGATAGGTGTAGCAAACGTTCGACGTTGCTTGACCATTTGGTGCATGCAAAAGGTGATATGAATGATATCGTGTAACCACTGTGTGTAGTCAAAAGACGATACGAGAAGGCCACATTGACGCCAACTGTCCATTTTTTGTAGACAAAAGTTGATGTTGGAAGGCTATACCTTACATGGACTGACCGTTATGTAAGCCAAAGGTGATAGGGGCATGCAACACTCGATATCGCTGAAAACTGTTTTCAGGACAAGGTCTATGTAGGAAGTTAATGCTTGACGATGACTCAGCTATGTGCACAACCCATGGCTGATAAGCGCAGCCTACGGACGATGTCGGCTGAGTAAAATGAAGGCTCCTGCCAAGGTAGGAACACCATGTGCGACACGACTTTCAATTGTGTATAGTCCAATGGAGATGTGGGAAGGTCCAAATCATCCACCGTTGAGCAATGTGCATACATAACGACAGATGCGACAAGTCCACGCTCTATGGCAGCTTAGCGATGTGCATAAGAAACGGCCGATGCAGCAATCCAGTACAAATATCGTCTAGCAGATACTACTTGTCATTGGCGGATGTCATTTTCCAGAAGTGCAGAGTCCTTTTCTGATGGTTCCTTTCATTTGGAAATGCCAAAGTCACCTTGCTAATGCGCACACGCCACAGATGATGTTTGTAAGCCTTGGTTGATGATGTTTGCCATTGGAAAACGTCCCCAGTCAATGTACACACGTCATGACATAGGCGCATAAGCCTTGGATGATGTTTCATTATATCGGCAAACGTTGCTTGCCATATGTTCACATTATATGTAGGATGCATGATGGCCTTGGATGATGTTGCCTATAGTTGGATGACGTCGCTTGCTTGAAGCGCACAAGCCTTGTTTGACGCTGTCTATCATTGTCTAACGTCAATGTGGCTCCGCCGAAGCGCATACGCCACAGATTATATGTTCATTCCTTGGATGATGTTTGCATGTCGTAGACAAATGTCAGTTGCCAGATGTGCACAAACAACTTCAGATGCGTGAAGAACTTGGTTGATGCATCCTGCCATTATCCGATGTCACCTATCCAAATCATGCATGCAATGACTGACGTCTCCCAACTGATGCACACATGGGAGGGATGATTCGTGCAGGCCTTGGCTGATCTTTCCTTCCATTGGATGATATTGCATTGACACTGTGCTTGGTCTAAGTTTGATGTCTATGATTGGCTGCGCACACGCCATGACTAATGTGTGCACACATTTGTTGTTACCTCCTATTGTTGGCCAATGTCACTTGGTCGATGCACACATGCCATAGGTGATTTCGCATGGTTGATGCACTCAAACTATGACTCATATAGCCATGTCCATGTGCACACGACATAACGGATACGTGCAGGTCTTAATTGATACTACATGTCATGGTTGATGTTGCTTCCCAGATGCGTACATGCCACATATGTGCATGCACGCTTCGCTGATGTTGCATGTCATTATCTTATGCTAATTTTCGGATATGCACATTCCAAGTCCATGCATGTATGCCTTTGCATACACATACCATTGGATGAAGTTGCCTTTCAAAAGTGCACGCATGATGTCAGCTTATCGTTGTACAAGCCAAAGTTGAAAGGTGTTGGCAACGCGTGATGTCACCTGACAAATATGTGTAAGTCAGAGGTGATATGGCTAGGCCACGTTTGACATTTGCAGACTGATGTGTAGAGGTAGAGACTATGTCGTGAGTCCACGTATGACATCAGGTGAAAGATGTGTGCATGTCACGGAAGATAGGTTTATCCTACGTCTAACATCGACCAATCATTGTGTGCAGGCAAAAGGTAATCCATGCAGGCAATGTATGACGTAAACTAACCATTGTGTCCATGTCAAAGGAAATGGAGGAAGGACACATTAGTTTTTGGATGACGATTGTGTAGATGACAAAGGCGATGATGAAAGACCACACTCAACGTAGGTAGATCATTATGATGGCCAAAGGTGATGCGCGCAGGAAATGCCTAATGTCGGCTGAAAATTTGTAGGACAAAGTCGATAGAGGAAGGCAACACCCAATGTTGCCTAACTATTTTTACAAGCCAAGGGCGATGCAGGCGGTCCACGATTAACAAATAATAAGCGATATGCACAAATTTCCGCGGATGCAGGCAGTCCATAGCCAGCATTAGTTGAGAAATGTTTATGATACAGACAATGCGGGTAGACCACATCCGATATCGATTGGCCATTTTGTGCAGGCCAAGGGAAATAGGAAAAGACCAAGCTTGACGATCACTCGGTGATGTGCACAGGCCAAGGTCGATCAATGCCCGACGTCTCTTGATTGATGTGCACAGCTCATAACCAATGCGACTATCTATAACCAATGTCAGTTGGCCAACGCCTCTTCGTGTTGGCCGATGTCTCTTACCGAATGCAGATAGGCCTTGGCTAATGCTACCTTTGGTCAGCCAACATCGATGTCTCCATTTTGATATGCATATGCAATGACTTATGTTGCCTTCTATTGGCCAGCATCGCTTGTCGAAAGCACACCTGCCTTGGCTGACGCTGCATGATGTAGGAAGATGTAATGGTCGCCCTACCGATGCACACATACCATAACAAATGTGTGCAGGCCTTGGCCGATGCTGTATTACAATGTCCAATGTCACTTATAAGAGGTGCACATGCCATGTCAAATGCTTTCACGCCTTGGGTGATGCTAAATGCCATTGACCGACATCGTTTTCCCGAAGCATACAAGCCTTGGTAGATGGTGCCTCCTATTACTAATTTTGATGTCGCCTAGCCGACGCTCCACGCCAGATTTACTGAACATGAGTTCAATGATGATGCATGCCATTGTAAGATTTTGCTTGCCAAATGTTAACAAATAATGTTAGATACGTGAAGACCTTGTCTTATGTTGTTGTTGTTAGACAAGGTCGCGTAGCCAATAAATGCAGGACAGGATCAATGTCACCTATTCGATGGGTACATGCCAAGGATGATGTTGGCAAACCCTTGATGATGTTGTATTCCATGGTCGATGTCGCATTGCCAAAGCGTGTAGGCCATGAACAGTTACCGAGTCGATGCAAGCACGCCGCGACTTATGTGTGCAGTATTGATTGATATTGCAAGTCTTAGGGAGAAGTCTCTTGTTAGACACGCCCATTCTTTGTTCGTGTGAGTAGGACTACGTGGATGTTTCCTGCCATTGGCCGACATCTATAGGCCGATATATGCCGACAACTCACGATGTTGGAAGGGAACATTCGATATGAGTTGACCAATGTGTGCAGGTTATGGACGAAGCTGACATATGACGTTTGATGTTCATATACTGTGGTTTCACGGTATTATTAATACTTTTTCCTTAAGTGTAATGTGTCCAAAATCCTTTTTGTGCTAATTTTTACATAAGTTTTTTCTTATTTGTAGGAAATCTGTCCAAAAATGAATGCAGAGGTTTTTGAGTGAAGAAATGCAAAAGAGACCACCTACGGAGCTTGTGATGGTCCATCATGCTCGTGACAGTCCGTAGGTAGCGTCGTAGTTCAGCTGCTGAAGGAAGATGGGAAGTCTTACCAAGTGTGGGGCTACGGAGTGCGTGACGGATTGTTGTAACCATGACGGTCCGTCCTGCAGGTTCATCATGAAGTTCAACAAAGTAGTCCCAGTACCCAAATTCCAAGAATTCAAGTGTTTTGGAACGGAGAACCCCAACGGGCCGTTGTGCCTATGACGATCCGTCATACCTGCCGTCGAGGGTAATGAAGAGAGCAGCAGAAGAAATTGCACAAGTATGGGACGACGGAGTCCATGATGGTCCGTCGTGACCATGACGATCCATCGCGAGGTCCGTCGACCCAGCCGCATTTTGAAAAATTTCCAGCAAATAGAGTCCCTATTTAATTAGGTTTTGATTTTTGATAAATAGTTCAAAAACCCTCATTTTTGAGGTCAGACTCTAGATTATTTGGTTAGACCCTTGATCATTGTTAGACACTTTATTGTTTTTTACACCCTTTGTGAGACTCTTGGATATTTTGAAACTCTTGTAATTGATTGTTCGTGATTTTTGTTGATTAATCAAGCGAACTTTCAAATTTTATTCTTTCTCATTGAAGTAAGTACATGAATTCTTATATCATATATTTGAATATTGTGATTATGACTATGGGTAACTAAACTCCATAACTAGGGTTATGGGAACTATAGGCAAATAATGAGGTAAAAACTAGCTAAAATAACAATTCTAGAACAGTGTCTTGCGTGTATTGATAATTCTTTCGCTTAGAAGTCTTTTTAACAGATGGCCAACATTAGAACTCGCCTTAATGCTACTTGCCGGACCAAGGAGGTAGATAATAGGAAAAGAATTATCATCATATATTTAGTGTATACTATCTAATAGGCTAGTATTGATTGGTACGAGGTAATAACTTAGCCAAATATCGAATATGATGCTTAATATGAGGTAAAGGTAAGGGTTAAGTATAGAAACACGCGTAGCCGGACCAAGGTGCGGAGTGAAATTTTCTAGATGTTGAACCAAGGATTTAGAAATACATAACTTATCACTTTGCATGCAAGATACTAGGAAAGAATTGTTATAGGTAAAATTATCAATTTATGAACTTGTCGGGAACACGTAAACCCTAGTTACTTTTATTAATTGATTAAACTCCAGCATTCGAAGTTGTTAAGTGTATCCTTTAATTTTGCTAGTTATTTTCATTTATTAAGAAATAGAACCCCCCCCCCTTTATCATTTTTTCTTTAAGGAAGTAATTTACTGAACAATAATAATAATAGATTGAAGTTAAGTCTAAACTATTTTCCTCGTGGGAACGATCCCAACCTCACTGGTTGGGTTATTTACTTGACATGACCGCTTTACTTCTTATATGAGAAGTAAGTTTGAGCGTATCAAATTTTGATTTCAACATCCAAAATGTGTAAAATACAGAAAATGCTATAAAGACAAGTTCGACGGCGACATACCAATGTGTGCAAGTTAAGGACAATGCTTGCATCCCCTATCTGATGTCAGGTAACCGTTGTGTTAAGGAAAATGGAGAGGCAGGCAGATTGTGTTCATGTCAAATGTGATGCGGGCATGACACGACACGATATCAACTAACCATTGTGCGATGCGGGCATGACACGATACGATATCAATAGAGACAGGCAACGCTAGAAGTTAGATGACCTTGGTGTGTATGCTAAAGATGATGCAGGCAATCAACCTCGGACAATGGCTGACGTTGTGCAAGCTAAAGTAGATTGAGGCAGGAAACACCTGATGTCGCCAACTGATATGTGCAGGCTAGAGGTGACGGGTCCAGACCATGTTTGACCAAGGTAGACGATCTGTGCAGGATATGGATGATGTTGGGAAGTCACGTTCGATATTAGTTGGCTGATGTGTGGAGGCTACGGATAATGATTGTAGACCACGTGTGATGTCATTGAACTTTGTGTGTAGGTCAAGAACAATAAACATAGCCCACGTCTGACGTAGGTAGACCTTTATTTGTAGGATAAAGTCAATATGATAGCCCACGTCTGACGTAGGTAGACCTTTATTTGTAGGATAAAGGCAATATGGGTTGGCCATATTTATCTTCGACTGACCCTAGTTTACAAGAAAAAGAAGATGCAGGAATGCCACATTCGACATTGGATGACAGTTGTATTTAGGACAAAGGCAACGTGGGAAGTCCATGCTCGACGTCGGATGACCGTTGTGCAGGCAAAGGGTTATGGGGGTAGGAAACACTCGATATCGATTGATCGTTGTGCAGGACAAAGTTGACAGGGGCAGGCAACTCCTGATGTTTCTTGAAATTTGTTTGCAGGCCATTGGAGATGTTCGCAGTCCATGCCCAACGATGACTAAGCCATGTTCACAAACCACGATCAATGCGAGCAGTCCACGGCTGACAAGGGCAAAGAAATGTGTAGGCTATATCCGATGCAGGTAGTTCACGTCTGACGTCGTCTAGCCGTTCGCTAAGGGAGATATGGGAATGGCAAGACCGACGACTAATTAATGATGTTAATAGTCTACGGCCGATGCAGCTATTTAACTCTTGACTGATGCACAGGCCATGTCTGATGTGGTAGTATGTGGCATACGTCGCCTGGCCAATGCCGCTTGCCGTTAGTCGATGTCCCTTTCCCAAAGCAAAAACTTATTGGCTTATGCTGCTAGCTGTCAACTAAAATTGATATCGCCTTGTCGACATATGTTGCCTTCCATTGGGAAACTTGCTTGCCCGAAACACACCAGCCTTGTCTAATGCTACATAATATAGGTCAATGCGAAGGTTGGCATGACGATAAAAACAGACCACAACAATTACGTGCAGTCCTGGCTGACGCCTCTTTCCGTTAGCCGAATTTGATTTTCAAAAATGCACAAGCCACGTCAGATGAGTGTAGGCCTTAGATGATATTTCCTACCATTGTCTGACGTCCTTTACCCGAAGCACACAAGCCTTGGCTAATAGTTCCTTTTATTGTTGACGTCAATGTTGCAAAGACGATGCACACACTCCACAAGTTATGCATGTTTATCCTTGGATGATGTTGCATGTCGTTTTTCAATGTTGCTTTCCAGATGTGCATAAACCACGTCATATGTGTGAAGACTTTGGTTGATGCAGCCTTTAATTGGCCAACTTCACCTGCCCAATGCATGAAATCCACGAACGTCTCGTCGAGTTGATGCACACATGCCAAGATTGATACGTGTAGGCCTTGGCTGTTGTAACCTACCGTTGACCGATGTTGCATGATTGATGCGTGCATGCTATAACATCTATCACCTAACTGATGCGGGCAGGCCATAACTAATGTCACCTGACCGAGGCGCTCAGACCATGAAAGAATTTGCCTGATCGATGCGCACAACCCACGCTCTACAATGAATGAGCAACGTGCACAAGCCACAACCGATGTGAGCCGTCCACGATCAATGTCTCATGGTTGATGCCGCTTTTCATTGGACGACATTTCTTGACCAAAGCACACATGCCTTGGATGATGTTCTCTATCTTTGTACAACGACGATGTCGCCTAGCCGATGCGCACACTCCACGAATCATGCGTGCAAGCCTTGGCTGATGCTGCCAATCATTAGACAACATTACTTACCTGATGCCAACATGCACGTCTGATGTATGGAGCACTCAGAGAATTTTATGCTATGGCGTGGATTCTTACTTACAGGATTAGACATCGTTTTTTCCAAAAAATGATATTGAACATGTACAACCAAAATATGTACTTTCTAAGGTACAAAGACACATTAGCTTTCACAAATAACTTTTTTTATATAAAAAATAGTTTTCAACAATTTTATATTTTTAATTTCTTTTGTAAAACCCAAAAATGAGTAATTAATTAATAAAACATAGAAAGAATATTAAAAATATAATGCCAAAAATTAACAAATAAATGTAGTACCCTTAAATTCAATAATTCTAAGAATTTATTTTCTATTTTATTTTTGTTATATATATCCCAAAAATGAGTAATTGATGATTTAAAAATAGGAAATCTATGAACAAAATATAAAAATTAACTTCAAAAATTCACAAAAAAATAAAGTAACCTTATGAAAAAAAAAAAATTAACCTTACTTTTATTCCTTAAATCCTAAAAATTGGTAATTCATGAACCAAAAATAAGAAAAATATCAAATTAATGCGAAAAAATCATCAATTAATAATGTAACCTTAAATTCAAACATGTTTTTAGTATTTAAATTATTCTATGTATCTCAAAAATTGGTAATTCAATAATAAAATAAATTTAAAACAAAATTTTCAAAAATAAATATAGTAATATTAAATTCAACATTTTTTTTAAATTTTTATTTTAGTTTAGTAAATCTCTCAAATGGGTAATTCATCAATAAAAAACAAGAAAAATATTTTTTTAGAAATATAAAATTAACTGGAAAAATTCAATAATAAATATCAAAACCATAAATTCAAAGATTACAACAATTTCTTTTTGTTTGGTAAATCCTCTAAAAGGGTAATTTATTATAAAAAATGAAAAACATAAGACAAATGAAAAAATTAACAAATAAATATGGTAACATTTAATTCAATAATTTGAACATTTTTTTATATTTATTTTTGTTATTTAAATCCAAAAAACAGGTAATTAATTAATAAAAAATAAGAAAAATCAGAAATTATTAAATTAACGCAAAAAATTGACAAATAAATAAATCATTAAATTCAACAATTTAAAATGAAATAATTTTTAAAAGTGGCATAAAAAATAAAAATCGTAAAATATTTCAAAAAATTAATAAAAGTCAAAAAAAATATGAAAATGCTTGAAAATACTTCGAAACATTTGAAAATAATAATAGATTACATATTTGTACATATAAAAGATTTTCCAATATTGTATGAATCGTAAACGTGATGAAATTGGTACGAAAAAACCACGTCAGGGGAGAAGTTTGAGAATAAATGATGGAAAATAGATGAAGATGTTGTTATGCAGGAAGGGAATTTCACACTCATTTGATTTTTGTACGACATGGACATCTGCAAGATATCTACTAGACCTTGATTTATCTCGCCGCATGCGACGTTGCTCGTCTAACAAGTGCAAGCCATAGATGATGCGGGTAGCCACTTCCGACATCAAAGGACATAATTCTGCAGGACATAGGAAATGTGGCCAGGTCATTCTAACATCAGTACATCGATGTGTGCAAGCTATGGACAAAGTTGGCAGGTGACGTCCCCCATTGGAAGATCAATGTGTGCAGTCCACGGAAGATAGGTTCTGCCCATGTATAATGTTGGATGACTAATGTATGTAGGTCACAGACGATAGGTGCATTCCATGTTCCTCATCAACTGACCGTTGTGTGAAGTCCACATCTAACGTCGACTAACTATTGTGAGAAGTCCAAAGGAGATGGGGGAAGGGCTTATCCAACGTCGATTGACAGTTATGTAAAGGCCAAAGACGATATGGGAACATTACACTCGAGGTCTGCTACTAATGTGCAAGCCAAAGGTAATGAGGTCAGGAAAAATCCAACGTCGACTGACCAATGTTCTTGCCAAAGGTGATGAGGGCAGGCAATGTCAGATGTCACCGGACTTTTGTTTGCACGCCAATGGCGATGCGGGCAGTCAAGACCCGATGACGCGTGAGAGATGTACATAAGCTATAGAGGATGCATGCAATCCACGACCTATGTCGCTTGCTCAAAGCACATAGTCCTTGTATGATGCTTCGTGGCGTCAGCCGACACTGATGTCGCCTTGCTGATTCGCATACGGCACGAAAGATGCATGCACGCCTTAGATAGTACTACGTGTTGTTGATGAAAATGTTGCTCAACTAATGCGAAAAGGCCATAACTATTGTATGCTGACCTTGGTTGATGTGCCTGCCATTGGACGACATCTACAGAATGATGAGTACAGGTTAATGCGATGCAGGAAGACCACATAGTATATGTTCATCCCACTTCTGACGTCGTTTGACCGTTGTGTGCATGCAAAAGGCAATGCTGGTAGTCCAAGTCGGATGTCGTCTAATAACTGTGTGTGGGACAAAGGTGATTAGGTAAGTCCATATCTGACGTAAGATATCCGTTTTGTGCGCACCAAAGATGATGAAGGAAGGTGATATACCGTGGTTTCACGGTATTTTTAATGCTTTTTCCTTAACTTTAGTGGATCCAAAAGTCTTTTTTGTACTAATTTTTATGTAAGTTTCTCTTTATTTCCTGGAAATCTGTCTAAAATATGAATGTGGAGGTTTTTGAGCGAGAAATACTGAAAAGTACGACCTACGAAGCTTGTGACGGTTCGTCGTGCCCGTGACGGTCCGTAGGTGGCATCGTAGTGCAACTGCTGAAGGAAGATGTGGAAGTCTGACCAAGTTTGGGGTTACGGAGTGCATGACGGACTGTCGTAGCCATGACGGTCCGTCCTGCTGTTTCATCATGAAAATAAGAGAAGTAGTCCAGTACCTAAATTCTAAGAGTTCAAGTGTTTTCGAACGGAGACCCTCGACGGACCGTTGTGCATGTGACGATCCGTCATACCTGCCGTCAAGGGTAATGTAGAGAGCTGAAGAAGAAATTGCGCAAGTATGGGTCGACGGAGTCCATGACGTTCCATCGTGACCACGACAATCCGTTGCGAGGTCCGTCGATCCAGCCGCGTTTTGACAGATTTCCAGTAAATAGAGTCCTTATTTAATTAGGTTTTTAGTTTTTTATAAATAGTTTGAAAAACCTCATTTTTGAGGTTAGACCCTTGATTATTTTTTAGACACTTTGGTAGACTCTTGAATATTTTAGACTCTTGTAATTGATTGTCGGTGAATTTTGTGGATCAATCAAGTAAACTTTCGTATTTAACTCTTTCTCATTGAAGTAAGTGCATGAATTCTTATATCATATATTTGAATATTGTGGTTATGACTATGGGTAACTAAACTCCATAACTAGGTTTGTGGGAACCATAGGAGAATAATGAGGTAACACCTAACTAAAATAACAATTCTAGAATAGTGTCTTGCATGTATTGATAATTCTTTCGCTTAAAAGTCTTTTTAACGGATGGCCAATGTTAGAACTCACCTTAATGCGACTTGTCGGAGCAAGGAGGTAGATAATAGGAAAAGATTTATCAACATAGATTTAGTGTATACTATATAATAAGCTAGTATTGATTGGTACGAGGTAATAACTTAGTCAAATATCGAATACGATGCTTAATATGAGGTAAAGAGAAGGGTTAGTATCGCAACACACGTAGCCGGACCAAGGTGCGGAGTGAAATTTTCTAGATGTCGGACCAAGGATTTAGAAATACATAACTTATCACTTTGCAAGATACTAGGAAAGAATTGTTATAGGTAGAATTATCTAGTTATGAACCTGTGGGAAACACGTAAACCCTAGTATTTTGATTAATTGATTAAACTCCAAAATTTGAAGCTTTAGTTTTCTCCTTTAATTTCGCTAGTTATTTCATTTATTTAGAAATAGAAAACCCCCTTTTTTGTCTTTTTGCTTTCCAAGAAAGTAATTGACTGAACAATAGTAATAATAGATTGAAGTTAAGTCTAAATAATTTTCCTCGTGGGAACGATCCTAACCTCATTAGTTGGCTTATTTACTTGACACGACCGCTTTACTTCTTATTTGAGAAGTAAGTTTGAGCGTATCATACATCACTTAGGAACTAGTACGAAAAGATAGGGAAAGAATGGGGTCTCCAGGTGACCTTTGCGCTCTGAGAGGCGCTGAGCATTAGAGCTTGATGGACAAACTCTTGTCGGAGGTGATATGGCAGGTGCGGCGAACCGGGGCCTGCTAGACAGGGTGCTCTAGCAGGCGGTGCCCCAGGGTCATTCAGGAATTGTGACCTTTCTTCTCCATTTATTATCTCTAAACCTTTTAACTTCCATGGATCTCACCCCAGTCACATAGGATTACTAAAAAACCCAATACTCAATAGATTCGACTCAAAAAATAACTTGAAAGCACGAATCAAATCAATTAAAGGCATGCTACAACTCTACCAACAGGAACTCAACAATTGTTCATTAATAACTTTAATATTCATCATTCGATCTATCCATATTTCGTTAAATTAAATATGTTGGTGTGTGGGTGGAAGAACCCAACACAAAAAGATCTTACATACCTTGGTAGGGATCACCCCCAACAAATTCCACTAGACGATCTTGGCGTTCTTGATGAATTCTTGGTCTTTCCCCTTCTCCTTCTTCTCTTCTCTTTTTCTCCCAAGCCCTAAGCATGAATAATACTATCTAAAACAAACATAAGGCTTAGTTTTACCCCTAATAAACTTTTAAAATGAATTAAGAAATTATTGGGTGAAATGACAAATTTACCCTTACTAAAATCCGGATTGGGACCTTTCTCAAACCAACAACCCAAATTCTGATAGGCATATCTCCCTCATACAATATCAAAAATGTGCAAACTAAGGAGATTTAGAAGGATCACTACAAGGGAGTTTTAACCATATAAAGAACTGAGTCTGAATCATCCTGAGCTAGAAGTTATGACTGTTTGAAAATAACAAAAATTCAATTTATTTACTTAGGTAATTTTCTAGATTTTTCCTATTCTTTCCAAAAGTGATTACTTTTAGTTTCTTAGCTTATTATTGTGTATTTTGAGTTGCATATGTTACAATATCTCCCCCTTGGGAACATTTGTCCTCAATCTCTTTCACTTTGCTAAGAATGGTAACATCAAGTTTAACACTCAATTAGTCAAAGAAAGTAACAACATGCTAACTCATAATTTATAAAGTACTAAGAAGAGGATTAGTATCGTGATTTGTGTTCTCTAAGGATTCAAATAGGTGTAGGTATCTCTTTTTCATTTCCTCTTCAGCTTCCCAGGTCACTTCTTCAACAAATTAGTTCCTCCAAATGACCTCGACTGACGCAACCTCCTTTGTTCTCAACTTGCAAACTTCGCGATCTAAAATCAAAATTAGAATCTCCTCATATGATAAGCTATCCTTAATACCAACATTTTCAGTTTGTACTATCAATGATTGATCACCCATGCATTTCTTCAACATGGATACATGAAGTACCAGATGAATCGCTACTAATTCTAGTGGTAGTTACATTGCCAACTCTATTGGATATTGTATAAGGTCCAATATATTGGGGTCTAAGTTTCACTTTCTTACCTAACCTCATAACACCCTTCATGGGTGAACCTTAATATATATCCAATCATCCACCTCAAAGACTCTAACGGGCTCATCCTAACAACTATGTAGGACTTTTGACGACTTAGTGTTGTTTTCAACTTCTCTTGAATAAATTTCACATGTTCCATGGCTTGGTGAACTAGATCTAGTCCTATCAACCATTCTTGACAAACTTCGAACCACACAATAGGAGATCTGAATCTTTTATCATAAAGGGCTTCGTATGGAGCCACATGGATGATCGAATGGTAGCTATTGTTGCAAGCGAACTCAATGAGAGGTATGTGATCATCCCATTTCCCTTTGAAATAAATCACACAAGCCCTCAACATATCTTCAAAGGTATGGATACTACACTCTGCTTGTCCATCCGTCTGAGTATGAAAGACAATGCTTAAGTTCACCTTTGAACTCAAACCTTTCTAGAAATACTTTCAGAAATGAGTAGTAAATTATGCACTTCTATCTTAAATAATGGAGACAAGGACTCCATGAGGTATTACCACTTCTTAAATGTACAACTTAGCATAATCATCAGCCAATAGGTAGTGATTAATGGTGAAAAGTGGGATAATTTTGTCATTTTGTTGACAATTTCCCTAATAGAATTATGTTGCATGTGATAACTTGGAAAGCGTGTGATGAAGTACATATGAATCATTTCCCACTTCCATTCAAGAAGTTCTATATTCTAGTCAAAACCTCCAGGTTTTGGGTGCTCTAATTTCACTTGCTGGCAATTCAGACACTTGACAACAAACTCAACAATGTCCTTCTTCATACCTTCCCACCAAATATACTTATCTCAAATTATGGTACATATTGGTGGAATTCAGATGAATGGAATATTTGGATCTATGATCCTCCTTCATGATCCTCTCTTTGAGTCCATCCACCCTAGGTACACAGAATCTACTTTGTACTTCAACACACCATCAGTACGCCATCTCCCCCTTTTTTAAAGTCCAATACTATTTTCTTATGAACATTTTCCTTCGAATCAAGAAAAATGGGTTGTTGGTATTGCTTTTCTTTCACCTCTGACAATAGTGATGATTCAACCCCCATTAGTCACCACAATCCCTCCTTCTGTGGAATCCATAAGTTTAACTCGCATGTGTGCAAGTGTGTGCACATCTTTTGCTAATTCCCTCTTTTCTTTCTCAACATGGGTGGTACTCCCATAGATAACCTGCTTAAGGGATCAACAACCATATTAACCTTACCTTAATGGTAAAGAATACTCATGTCATAATCCTTGAGTATTTCTAACCACCTCCTTTGTCTGAGATTGAGCTCCTTCTGACTCAACACATATTGTAAGCTTTTGTGGTCAGTGAATATATCCACGTGAATGTTGTACAAATAGGGACACCATATCTTCAAGGAAAAAACCACAACAGCTAACTCTAAGTCATGAGTTGAATAGTTTTTCTCATGAACCTTCAACTATATGGAAACATAAGCTATCACCTTGCCATTCTACATTAACACACAGCCCAAACAACCTCTCTTGATATATCACAGTTCATCATAAAACCTTGAGTACCCTCTGGTAAGGTCAAAACTGGGGCATTCGTCAACCTCTTTTTCAACTCCTCAAAACTTTTCTCGCAACCATCAGACAATTAAAATTTAACTATTTTATGATTCAGCTTGGTCAAAAGAGAGGAGATAGATGAAAAGCCTTCAACAAGCCTTGTATATGTAACGACCTGTTTAGTCGTTTTGAGTAGCAGATTTTAATTCTGGAAAAACTGGCAGAGGCAACGGATTCCACGACGGACCGTCATGGTCACGACGGACCGTCGTTGAGGTCCCGTCCCAGAACACTTAGAATTCTAAATTTGGGTACTGAAAATCGACTCTCTGAACTTCGTGAGGGAATGGCAGGGTGAACCATCACAGGCGTGATGGACCGTCACAGGCGTGACGGACCATCACAGACTCTTTGGTGGAAATTGAGTCTCCGAACCTTGCGACGACCTGCAGGACGGCCCGTCGCAGGCATGATGGCCCGTCACAGGTTGCATAATCCCAGTCTGGGTCGGATTTCTTTACACGTTTTAAGGGTCATTTTGGACTATTCCTACTTTAATTATAAAGTTAGAGGGTTAAGTTTAATAAGTCTAATTACTTGGGGGTTAAAAGAGGTAACCTTAAGTTAATTAGTGGGTTATTATTGCCATATTTTACACTTAATTATATGATTATTAGGGTAAAAGAAAGAGGGTTTGAATAAGAAAAATAGAAAGAACAAAGAGAGACAGAAAAAGAGAGAGAAAACGAGTAGAGAGAGAGAGAAACGAAGAGGATAGCAAGGATTTCGAGAAGATAGCTTGTTGATCGCAATTCTTCGGTGGAGGTAGGTTATGGTTTTCACACTATTCGTAGTAAACTCTTAATAGCGAATGATATGTGTTGGGTAGTATTATTAAGTCTTCTATATGATTAATTGTGTGTATGCATGATTGATTTTATATATATATATATATATGATTGTGATAAAATAATCATGATGAAGCTATTGAATCTTAAATCTTGAAGAAACCCTAATCTACTTTGTTAATGATAATGCCTTGGTATAAAAGAAGGCTTAATGAACGAAAGTAGTGAGATTAGGGGATCGAGTGCCACGTTCCGGTACCAGGATAGAATATGAGGATCAGAGTGTCACGTTCCGACACCAGGATAGTATATGGATCGGGTGCCACGTTTCGGTACCAGGATAGAATATGAGGATCGGAGTGTCACGTTCCGACACCAGGATAGTATATGGATCGGGTGCCAAGTTCCGGTACCAGGATAGAATATGAGGATCGGAGTGTCACGTTCCGACACCAGGATAGTATATGGATTGGGTGCCACATTCCGGTACCAGGATAGAATATGAGGATCAGAGTGTCACGTTCCGACACCAGGATAGTATATGGATCGGGTGCAACGTTCCGGTACCAGGATAGAATGAGGAGCGGAGTGTCACGTACCGACACGAGAGTAAATAATATAATGAATCTTGAAAGATGTTAATATACTCAATCTAATGAACCTAATTCCCAAATGAGTATGATGAGGAGGCGTGAGTCCTCATTGATGTGCTTGGTGTTGTAACCAAGGATTATGGTAATTGTAAATGCTGCATGCTAAGGATATTAGTTGATTTTATGATGTTACTTGATATATATTGTTTTCTATTTTTAGTTGGCCGATGATACCTACTCAGTACTTGTGTTTGTACTGACCCCCCTACTTTTATGTTTTCTTCTTTGTTATTGTGGAGTGCAGCAAACGTACCGTCGTCTTCAACTCAACCGCAACTCTAGCCAGTCATCATTACACCGGGTTTCAGGGTGAGCTAACGCTTCTAGCTTGGACTGGATCTTCTTCCTCATGTCTTGATGCCTTGAAGTTCCGGCATGGACTAGCTTTTGTTTATTTTAGTTCTTAGAATACTCTTAGTTTAGTTATTTGATCATAGATGTTCTTGTGGTGATGACTTCCAGATTTTGGGGATAATAATAGATGTTGAATTTTAGAAGTTATTGAATCGGTTTTATTTAATGAATTTAAGTCTTCCGCATTACTTTCTGTTGATATTACATTGAAATGTTAAGGTTTAGATTGGTTGGTTCGCTCACATAGGAGGATAAGTGTGGGTGCCAGTCGCGATCCAATTTGGGTCGTGACAAACTTGGTATCAGAGCATTATGTTCGTTGGTCTCATCACACAAGAACAGGTCTAGTAGAGTCTTAAAGAACGGTAGGGGGACGCCTTTACTTTTCTTTGAAAGGCTATAAGACTTTAGGAAAATTCCATTCTTTCTTTCTTTCTTTCGTGCTATTACTTGGGTCCAATTGGCATCTAGGTGATACAAATTGGTATCTGACCATCTTCACTCTATTTCTAAAATGGTTAGAACTAGAGCAACAACGACTGTGTCAACACAAGCACCGGCGGAACAGGGTGCGTCTGAGCCAGCCGCTGGGGCTGTAGCTCGAGGAAGAGCAACGACAAGAGGCCGTGGTAGAGGTCGTGGGAGGACGTCCTCTAGGGGAAGAGGACGAGCACCTAGCCCATCTAGTACTAGGGTGGTGACTCCTCCACCGACTGAGGAAGTAATAGGAGAAGGGGAGGATGGGGAGAATGAACAAGTACAAAATGAGGAAATGCCACCCCAACCTACCC
This sequence comes from Solanum habrochaites, assembly GCA_027704765.1. Lineage (NCBI taxonomy): Eukaryota > Viridiplantae > Streptophyta > Magnoliopsida > Solanales > Solanaceae > Solanum > Solanum habrochaites. Next base: position 22,643,829 of record JAKWJA010002493.1, read on the forward strand.
CAGAGATGATCAATCAGGTTCTCTCTTATCTTAGTGGGTTGTCTGATCAGGGTCAGGCACCACCAGTGTTTTCTGCACAAACACCTCCGGTTTCAAAGGTACAACATGCAGCCACTATGGCCCCTCGTATGGATGCCTCATTGGACATAGGCACGTTTCCACGCCTGACTACTGGGCCTATAATGACAAATGATCAGCATGAAATTTTCAGTAAGTTCTTGAAATTGAAACCTCCAGTATTCAAGGGTGCAGAATCTGAGGATGCTTACGAATTTCTAGTTGACTGTCATGAGCTACTACACAAGATGGGTATAGTAGAACGGCTTGGTGTTGAGTTCGTGAGTTATCAGTTTCAAGGGAACGCCAAAATGTGGTAGCGGTCACATGTTGAGTGTCAACCAACAGAGGCACCACCTATGACTTGGGCCTCATTCTCTAGCTTGTTTATGGAGAAGTATATCCCCCGGACTTTGAGGGATAGGAAAAGGGATGAGTTCTTGAGCCTAGAGCAAGGTAGGATGTCGGTCAATGCATATGAGGATAAGTTTCGTGCACTATCCAGATACGCCACCCAACTTTGTTTCAGTCCACAAGAGCGGATTCGCCGTTTTGTGAAGGGGTTGAGATCAGAGTTGCGGATTTCAGCTTTACAAGTAGCGGCCACAGCGAAATCTTTTCAAGAAGTGGTAGACTTCGTGGTAGAGGTGGAAGGAGTGAAGCCAAATGAATTCACCATGGCATCGACATCAAAGAGGTTTCGAAAGGGAGGTGAGTTTAATATTTCTTACTCTAGAGGACAGGGTTCCGGAGGTTACTCAGTTTGACTCATTCAGTCTTCACTACAGACTGTAGTTGGGGGTCCACCTCAGACCAGCCAAAACTTCTATGAGAGACCTATGCTTGAATCCAGAGAGTGTTATGGGTGTGGAGAGACTGGGCATATCAAGAGGTATTGTCCAAAACAGAGTTATAGACCCCCAATAGCTAGAGGTAGAGGTGGTCATGGTAGAGGCCGTTATTCTGGAGGACGTGGTGGTCGAGGTAATGGTGGTCACCAAAACGGCCGGGGTGATGGGCAAATTGGAGCCACTACATCACAACATGGTAGGGGCAACGGACAAACAAACGAAAGGGCCCATTGTTATGCTTTCCCTGGGAGATCGGAGGCGGAGACATCTGATGCTGTCATCACAGGTAATCTTCTGGTTTGTGATTGCATGGCTTCTATATTTTTGATCCTGGATCCACATTTTCTTATGTATCTTCCTCATTTGCTAATGGTCTAAATCTACATTGTGAATTACTTGATATGCCTATTCGTGTTTCTACTCGGATGGGTGAGTCTGTGGTAGTTGAAAAGGTATATAGGTCTTGTTTGGTGAACTTTGTGGGGAGCAACACTTATGTAGATTTGGTTATCTTAGAAATGGTTGATTTTGATGTAATTCTGGGTATGACTTGGCTTTCTCCGCAATTTGCGATCTTGGATTGTAATGCTAAAATGGTGACGTTAGCCAAGCCTGGGAAAGATCCGTTATAATCTTCTCCTTTCTTCGTGCTAAGAAAATGGTTAGTAAAGGGTGTTTAGCTTTCTTGGCACATCTCAAGGATGACACTACCCAAGTACCTTCGATTGAGTCGATTTCGGTGGTCCGTGAGTTTCTTGATGTGTTCCCTGCAGATCTTCCTGGTATGCTACCAGATAGGGATATTGACTTCTGTATTGATCTTGAACCGGGTACTCGCCCCATTTCTATACCCCCTTATAGAATGGCTCCCGCGGAGTTAAGAGAGTTAAAAGCCCAACTTCAAGAGTTGTTGAGCAAAGGCTTCATTAGACCAAGTGCATCACCTTGGGGTGCTCCGGTTTTGTTTGTGAAGAAGAAGGATGGGAGTTTTTGGATGTGCATAGACTACCGGCAGTTGAAAAAGGTGACCATAAAGAACAAGTATCCTCTTCCTCGCATTGATGACTTGTTCGATCAGTTACAAGGTGCTTGTGTCTTCTCTAAGATTGACTTGAGATCCGGTTATCATCAATTAAAAATACGGGCAACGGATGTGCCAAAGACTGCTTTTAGAACCAAGTATGGGCATTACGAATTTGTAGTGATGTCTTTTGGTCTTACGAATGACCCTGCTGCGTTCATGAGTTTGATGAACGGGATTTTTAAGCCATATTTGGATCTCTTTGTATTCGTGTTTATTGATGATATATTGATATACTCCAAGAGTAAGAAGGAACATGAGGAGCATTTGAGAATGGTGTTGGAAATGTTGAGGGAGAAAAAGCTTTATGCCAAATTCTCCAAGTGTGAGTTTTGGCTAAATTCAGTGTCCTTCTTGGGGCACGTGGTTTCTAAGGATGGAGTGATGGTGGATCCTTCTAAGATCGAAGTAGTGAAGAATTGGGTAAGACCTACTAATGTGTCAGAAATAAGAAGCTTTGTTGGTTTAGCCAGTTATTACCGTTGATTTTTCAAGGGAATCTCTTCTATTGCTTCCCAACTGACGAACTTGACTAAGCAAAATGTTCCATTTGTATGGTCGGAGGAGTGTGAGGAAAGCTTTCAGAAGCTCAAGACTCTGTTGACTACTGCACCAATTCTCACCTTGCCAGTGGAAGGTAAGAATTTCATTGTCTATTGTGATGCATCCTATTCTGGTTTGGGTGCAGTGCTAATGCAAGAGAAGAATGTGATTGCTTATGCCTCAAGACAATTAAAAGTGCATGAACGTAACTATCCAACTCATGATTTGGAATTGGCCTCGGTAGTGTTTGCATTAAAGCAATGGAGACACTATTTATATGGGGTTAAGTGTGAGGTCTATACGGATCATCGTAGCCTACAGTATGTCTTTACTCAGAAAGATTTGAACTTGAGACAGAGGAGATGGATGGAACTACTGAAGGACTACGACATCACTATTTTGTATCATCCGGGGAAGGCGAATGTTGTAGCGGATGCTTTAAGTAGAAAGGCGGGAAGCATGGGAAGTCTAGATCATTTGCAAGCTTCTAGGCGCCCATTGGCTAGAGAAGTTCAGATTCTGGCTAACGACCTTATGAGGTTAGAAGTAAATGAGAAGGGAGGATTTTTAGCTTGTGTGTAGGCAAGATCTTCCTTCCTTGACAAGATTAAGGGAAAGCAGTTTAACGATGAAAAATTGATCCGGATCCGAGATAAAGTGTTGCAAGGAGAGGCTAAAGAAGTGACAATCGATGAGGAAGGTGTTTTGAGGATTAAGGGAAGGGTATGTGTACCCCGCGTCGATTATTTGATCAACACTATTCTGACAGAGGCTCATAGTTCAAGGTATTCGATACATCCGGGTGCAACCAAGATGTACCGTGACCTAAAGCAACACTTTTGGTGGAGTAGAATGAAGCGTGATATTGTGGATTTTATTGCCAAATGTCCAAATTTTCAACAAGTAAAGTATGAACACCAGAGGCCCGGAGGAACACTTCAGAGAATGCCCATTCCTTAATGGAAGTGGGAGAGAATTGCAATGGACTTCGTGGTTGGTCTTCCAAAGACATTGGGGAAGTTTGACTCTATTTGGGTAATTGTGGACAGATTGACTAAGTCTGCTCATTTCATTCCGGTCAAGGTGACTTATAATGCACAGAAGTTAGCCAAACTTTACATCTCAGAAGTTGTTCGATTGCATGGAGTTCCACTGTCCATCATATCAGATAGAGGTACGCAGTTTACTTCTAAGTTTTGGAGAACATTGCATGCGGAATTAGGTACTAGGTTGGACCTTAGTACTGCATTTCATCCTCAGACCGACGGTCAGTCTGAGTGAACAATTCAAGTGTTGGAGGATATGCTTCGTGCATGTGTGATAGAATTTGGTGGCCATTGGGATAGTTTCTTACCCTTAGCGGAGTTTTCATACAATAATAGCTATCACTCAAGTATTGATATGGCTCCATTCGAAGCATTGTATGGTAGGAGATGTAGGTCTCCCATTGGTTGGTTTGATGCTTTCGAGGTTAGACCTTGGGGTACTGACCTTTTGAGGGACTCGTTAGAAAAGGTGAAATCCATTCAAGAAAAGCTTTTAGCGGCTCAAAGTAGGCAAAAGGAGTATGCAGATCGAAGGGTTAGGGATTTGGAGTTCATGGAAGGAGAGCAAGTCTTGCTGAAAGTTTCGCCCATGAAAGGGGTGATGCGGTTTGGTAAAAGAGGAAAGCTTAGTCCAAGGTATATTGGTCCATTTGAAGTTCTGAAGCGAGTAGGGGAGGTGGCTTATGAATTAGCTTTGCCTCCAGCACTCTCCGGAGTACATCCGGTATTCCATGTGTCGATGTTGAAAAGATACCATGGGGATGGAAACTACATTATCCGTTGGGATTCAGTTTTGCTTGATGAGAATTTGTCTTATGAGGAGGAGCCTGTTGCTATTTTAGATAGAGAAGTTCGCAAGTTGAGATCAAGGGAGATTGCATCCATCAAGGTGCTATGGAAGAATCGACCGGTTGAAGAGGCCACTTGGGAGAAGGAGGCTGATATGCAAGAAAGATACCCACACCTGTTTACAGATTCAGGTACTTCTTTTCACTCTTGTTTTACTTCTCGTGATCGTTCGAGGACGAATGATGGGTAAATTGGTATCTATTGTAACGACCTGTTTAGTCGTTTTGAGTAGCAGATTTTAATTCTGGAAAAACTGGCAGAGGCAACGGATTCCACGACGGACCGTCATGGTCACGACAGACCGTCGTTGAGGTCCCGTCCCAGAACACTTAGAATTCTGAATTTGGGTACTGAAAATCGACTCTCTAAACTTCGTGACGGAATGGCAGGACGGACCGTCACAGACTCTTTGGTGGAAATTGAGTCTCCGAACCTTGCGACGACCTGCAGGACGGACCGTCGCAGGCACGACGGCCCGTCACAGGTTGCGTAATCCCCGTCTGGGTAGGATTTCTTTACACGTTTTAAGGGACGTTTTGGACTATTCCTACTTTAATTATAAAGTTAGAGGGTTAAGGTTAATAAGTCTAATTACTTGGGGGTTAAAAGAGGTAACCTTAAGTTAATTAGTGGGTTATTATTTCCATCTTTTACACTTAATTATATGATTATTAGGGTAAAAGAAAGAGGGTTTGAATAAGAAAAATATAAAGAACAAAGAGAGACAGAAAAAGAGAGAGAAAACGAGTAGAGAGAGAGAGAAACGAAGAGGATAGCAAGGATTTCGAGAAGATAGCTTGTTGATCACAATTCTTCGGTGGAGGTAGGTTATTGTTTTCACACTATTCGTAGTAAACTCTTAATAGCGAATGATATGAGTTGGCTAGTATTATTAAGTCTTCTATATGCTTAATTGTGTGTATGCATGATTGATTTTATATATATATATATGATTGTGATAAAATAAGCATGATGAAGCTATTGAATCTTAAATCTTGAAGAAACCCTAATCTACTTTGTTAATGATAATGCCTTGGTATAAAAGAAGGCTTAATGAATGAAAGTAGTGAGATTAGGGGATCGGGTGCCACGTTCCGGTACCAGGATAGAATATGAGGATCGGAGTGTCACGTTCCGACACCAGGATAGTATATGGATCGGGTGCCACGTTCCGGTATCAGGATAGAATATGAGGATCGGAGTGTCACGTTCCGACACCAGGATAATATATGGATCGGGTGCCACGTTCCGGTACCAGGATAGAATATGAGGATCGGAGTGTCACGTTCCGACACCAGGATAGTATATGGATCGGGTGCCACATTCCGGTACCAGGATAGAATATGAGGATCGGAGTGTCACATTCCGACACCAGGATAGTATATAGATCGGGTGCCACGTTCCGGTACCAGGATAGAATGAGGAGCGGAGTGTCACATACCGACACGAGAGTAAATAATATAATGAATCTTGAAAGATGTTAATATACTCAATCTAATGAACCTAATTCCCAAATGAGTATGATGAGGAGGCGTGAGTCCTCATTGATGTGCTTGGTGTTGTAACCAAGGATTATGGTAATTGTAAATGCTGCATGCTAAGGATATTAGTTGATTTTATGATGTTACTTGATATATACTATTTTCTATTTTGAGTTGGCCGATGATACCTACTCAGTACTTGTGTTTGTACTGACCCCCTACTTTTATGTTTTCTTCTTTGTTATTGTGGAGTGCAGCAAACGTACCGTCGTCTTCAACTCAACCGCAACTCTAGCCAGTCATCATTACACCGGGTTTCAGGGTGAGCTAACGCTTCTAGCTTGGACTCGATCTTCTTCCTCATGTCTTGATGCCTTGAAGTTCCGGCATGGACTAGCTTTTGTTTATTTTAGTTCTTAGAATACTCTTAGTTTAGTAATTTGATCATAGATGTTCTTGTGGTGATGACTTCCAGATTTTGGGGATAATAATAGATGTTGAATTTTAGAAGTTATTGAATCGGTTTTATTTAATGAATTTAGGTCTTCCGCATTACTTTCTGTTGATATTACATTGAAATGTTAAGGTTTAGATTGGTTGGTTCGCTCACATAGGAGGATAAGTGTGGGTGCCAGTCGCGATCCGATTTGGGTCGTGACAGTATAGTAGCCAGCCAACACCAAGAAGCTCCTAATATCGGTTGGAGAAGTGGGTGTAGGCCAACTCTGAACTGCTTCTATCTTTTGGGAATCGACTCAAATCCTATCACCAAAAGCTGTGTGACCCAAGATTTCAACAGACTTAAAAAAAAAAACTCACACTTGGAGAACTTGGCATATAACTCCTTATCTTTCAAAGTTAGAATAACTATCCTGAGGTGTCTAGCGTGATATTCTTCATTCCTTGAATAGGTAAATATGTCATCAATGAAAATGATAAGGCTTGAACTCTGTTCATAAGATCGATGATATTGTAGGCACAATGGTCAAACCAAATGACATGACCAAGAACTCATAATGCCCACAACTGGTTCTAAAGGACGTCTTTGGAATGTCACATTCCCTAACCTTCAACTAGTAGTAGCCTGATCTGAGATCAATTTTTGAGAAGCCGAAAGCAACTTGAAGCTGATAGAAAAGATCATCTATACTTGGAAGAAGATAAGTGTTCTTGATGGTCACCTTATTCAATTGGTTGTAGTCTATACACATTTTAAGGATCCATCCTTCTTTCTACCAAACAAGACTGGAGCGCCCCAAGGTGAGACACTTGGTCGAATAAAACCTTTATCTAATAAGTCTTTCCACTGTTCTTTCAACTCTTTTAACTCTGCTGGTACCATTCTATATGGCGGAATAGATATAGAACAAGTATCGAATGATATCTATGTCGAAGTCTATCGCTCTCTCAGGAGGGACTTCAAATAGATCATCAGGAAAGACTTTCAGAAACTCTTTTACCGTAAAAACTGACAAAAGGGAAGGTACCTTAGTACTTGAGTCATTAATTCAGACTAAGTGATAGATACAACCCTTTGAAACTAACTTCCTCACCTTAAGGTACGAAATGCAAACACCCTTAGGCACTACTGAACTACTGCTCCACTCTAAGACTGCTCATTAGGAATCTAAACTTGACAACTCGAATTATGCAATCTATTGATGCATGATAGGCATAAATCCAGTTAATACCTAGAATGACATCAAAATCTACCATGTCTAACTCTATTAAACCAACCATGGTCCTCTTGTGACTGGTAGAACCAGGACAATAATGATAGACTCTTTCTGATATAATAGATTCACCAATAGGTGTGTAAACACTAACTGGTTCACAAAGTTGCTTAGGAATAATTTCAAAGTTCATGGAAACATAGCGAGTTACAAAAGATAAACTCTCTCTTGGGTCTATCCATGCATACACAGTAAAGTCAAAGACTTAAATCACACCGTTGACAACGTCTGGCGAATTCTTATGTTCTTGGCTATTGTTGAGAGCATACAAGTTGTTTGTTCCTCCGCCATCCCCAGAAGTAGATCCCCTAGGTGAAGCTCGGTCTGGTGGAGCAATTGAAGAATAAGCTTTGTTTCCTCTGTTACCACCACATTGATTTCTCTTTGTACACTCTCTAATGAAATTCTCGGTCTGACTGCACTTTAAACATTCCATAGAGCCTTCACGACAAATACTGGAGTAATGTTTACCACACTTGGCACAGGCAGGAGTCTTACTACCTTCATGCGCCATACTACCCTGTGAGTAGGCAGGTTTAACTCTGGAATTCTTCCCATAGTACAAACTATTGTTCTTAGGTGCAAGTGCACTAGCAGATGATGGAGCAGAACCCTTCTGTTTATGTTGGAAGGATGACCGGTTGGCATTATTCTTCTGCTTCTCGGACTCATTCCCTATCTTATCTCTCTTTCTCTTGAACTCCTCTATAGCCCTATGTTTTCCTTCTCAACCTGTTGCACATAGACCATTAACCTTGAAATGTCCATATCCCCAATCTCCATGGCCGCTCTGCCTTCTTTGCTTGTATCTGACCCAAACTAGCAACAAACAAGCTCATTCAGCTTCTCATATCTTTAACCATCTCAAGATCATGGCGACACAGTTGGGTGAACTTCAAACTATATTCATGAACACTCAAGGAGTCTTGTTTTAGAGTAAGGAACTCCCGTACCTTTTCTTCCTTCAGATCTTGGGGAAAGAAACATCCCAAGAAAGCTTCTTCAAAGCAAGCCCAACTCGGACGTGATGCATCTTCATTTATGCTCTCCTTCTACTGATTGAACCAAGTCCTAGCTACATTCTTAAGTTGATATGCATCTAGTTCAAATCTCTTAGCATCAATCACATGTATCACATTGAATATCTTCTTCAACTCTTTCACAAAGTTTTTAGGATCCTCAGCAGTGCTCGAACCAGTAAAGCTTAGGTGATTCATCCTTAATAATTCCCAAATCCTCTAACTGTCAGCCCCTTCTTATCGATCTCCTCTTTGTTTCCCGACTTGGTTGGTCAAAACTTGACTCAACATCCGGATAGCCTCACGGAACTCAGCAGTGGTAACCGCCCTTGAGGTTGCACTTCAGGAACATTAGGTAACTCCTGTTTCTGAGGTTCAAATTCCACCTAGCTAGGCGACCTTTTGCTGCTCTTCGGGAGGGATAGTTATTTGAAACATGCGTGAGCACGAATTAGAGAGAAAATTTTAGAGATAAACTCCAATGCACAAAAAAGAACATGAAAGAAGTGAGGAATTCCTAGATGTTGTACCTTCCTAATCATATATGTGGCGCGATTTACACCGATGACTAAGACTCTACAGACAAGGCTTCATAGACACCCTAGGACTCTTGAACCTGAACCTTGTGCTCTAATACAAAGTTTTTCACGCCCTGAGCCTACATCCTGGACGTGGGCGACACCCCATGACCATTATTGGCCTTGAGAGGACCCTTGTCTTGGCTTACTCAACTCAACGAAAGGCTTAACTTAACTTATATAAATAGTAAAGAACATTTTCAACGGAAATACTTAAACTGTAATAGTTTGGCCAAATTGTTACTTAAGTCTCATCATTTACAATTGGAATGTAAAGACCCAGTATCTCTATGAAGCCTCTAAAAATACTAAGATATATGTCGAGACAAACCCCTTCTATAACTGAAAACAACTTAAAACAATAAAAGAGTCCCCCATATGCAAGGACGCTCACCACTGACTCTATGTTACTTACTTGATCAACGACACGCGGAATGTTGATCCTAGTTACCTGCATCTGCATCATGATATGATGCAAGCCAACTGACATTAGTATGTTGAATGTACGAGTATGCGAGTTAGAATGCTAAAACAACATTTAAGTTGGAAAAGGAGTAACAAGGAACACTTACAATTGTTTTTCTCAACTTATTAATAACTACTCATTTCAATATAATGTAATTTAAAAGTAATGTGCAATATAAAGAAAACTAACCAAAAACCTGTTGAAAACTCTGAATGTGTATGTAAAAATACAAATATCTGATGTATGTTAAAATACAATAACATTTGTGGAAGCTTCTATAATCGGCAATTTTCACTTAAAGAGTTATAGTAATGATATAGCGTTACTCAGCCCACGCTGCCCGACCATCCTAACCTCGCTAGAGTATAGAAACTGAACTGCCTAATGGATCCACTAGTATACTGTGAAAAGGGTTCATCCAAAAAGTATGACCCTCTTCTACACATGATGGCTACATGCTTTTCATTGAAACTTGAGTTAATATGAACTCCATCCCTACATCGGTGCTCAATACTACTCCCAAAAATATATTGGTTCTTATGTTTTTAAATATACTGATTTTGTGGTTTGAGATTAGTGCTCAAAACTTAGCTTTAAAAGCTCTATAGGAAGTCATATTTTCCTTGCTTGCTTCATTTTATAAACCTATTGTTTTTGTCTCAAAAATAGCCCAAAGGCTCTTCACGTGTTTAAATGTGAAAGCATTTGTAACTATTAGGGATTACTTAGTCCCCCTTATAACTTTTGAGAATGAACTCAACTCTTTACTCTTGCTTAACTTGTAACTTGATCCTTAAAACAAAGTTAAAAATGTTTGATAAAGACTTTCGGAAACTTTAGATACCCATTTTGACTCGCTTCTAAATTTTAGACTAGACTCTTAATTCCTTTGACTTTGATTTTAACTTTCCTTGAATTGGACTATGGAGTTCAAGAGTCATGATCTCATGTTTATTGATGATTTCATGATGTTTAGATGTACCTTAGAGTGTTGGAATCAACTAAGAAATGTGTGTAATGGGGTCTCTAGTTTACCTTGACACTTTGAGAGCGTGGAGCACTAGAGACTGACGGGCAGACTTTGGTCTGAGGCGCTTTGGATGGTGCGGCGTGCCAGGTCCTGCCAGACAGAGCCTGCACTGAGGCTCTCGCAGGCGTAGCTCCCCAGGGCCTGTCAGATGGGAATTTCGACTTTTCTTCTCCATTTTTCATCTTTAAACCTTCTAAACTTCCTTGGATCTACGCCACTCACTTAGGATTATTAATAACCTTAATACCCAATAGATTCAACTCCAAAAACAATCCGGGAACACAAATCAAATAAATTAAAGGCATGCTACAACTAAACCAACAAGAACTCAACAATCATCACGAACTTCAATAATTATCATTCGATCTATTCAAAACTCACTGAATTAAACATGTTTGTGTGTGGGTAAATGTACCCAACATATAATTATCTCACATACCTTGGTAGGGATAACCCCCGATGAATTCCACTAGACGATCTTCGCGTTCTTGACGAATTCTTGGTCTTTCCCCTTCTCCTTCTTCTCTTCTCTTTTTCTCCCAAGCCCTAAGCGTGCATAATATTTTCTAAAACTTAATAAAGACTTAGTTTTACCCCAAATAAAACTGTAAAATGAATTAAGAAATAATTGGGTGAAATGACAAGTTTACCCTTACTAAAATCCGGATAAGGACCTTCCTCAACCGAATAGCCCAACTTCCGATAGACATATCTCTCATACGATATTGAATATGGGAGATCTCGAAGGCATTGGAAATATATCTTCAAGGGCTTTCCAACCATATAAATAATTGACTCTATCTCATCCGGAGCTAGAAGTTATGGCCGTTCGAAAATGACCAAACTCATTTTCTTAACTCGAGAAATTTTCCATATTTTTCTATTATTTCCAAAAGTGATTATTTTTAGTTTCTTAGATTATAATTGGCTATTATGAGTTGCGAGATGTTATAGTGTAACATAGGCAAGTAAATACAACATCAGAAACATGCAATATACTGAACATATACAATATCGATTATAATATTCTCAACAATATGCATTTATATATCAAGTCATTGAACCTTATGGAACCAAACCTAAATTGTTAGTGTATCAATTTGTGGTTTCGATCCAATGTTTATGAAGGAATGTGGCAACCGATCCTAATTAGTATGTTGGTACGTGACATTTGATCCAATCAACACACCATAGTCACAATTACAAGTATATTATCAATAATAATACAATCAAGGAGTGGTTCATGGCATATAGTTATTCTTTCATATTCATTTACGATTAGTGTGATCAACAATGCAACATTCACATGCATTCATGCAATACAATGTAGCAAGTACAAATATATATCACCCAATGTGAAATCACAATCATAACCTATCTCGAACCAAGATTAAGTCCTTTAAAAAACGTGATACTTTCCTTTAAAGATTTGTTCCTCTTGTTCTTGATCTAAAAATAATAATTATAACATGAGAATCAATAAATGATAACTAATTACTCGAATCATCAACAATCCTATCAACCTAGATCAAACCCATAATCCTCATATCGAGATTAGGATTTTTTCCACCAAAATACTTGGATCAAATCCCTTTCCCGTCGATAACAACCCAAGAAAAAGGTTCTACGGATCAAAAATGTAGTCATGAAGTAAAATCTTACCTTTAGCCTCAAAAATGGTGGAAAATCTCAAGAAGACTCTTGGGTTCATTCCTTGTCTCTCAAGTTGGAAAATTGCATAATAAAATATTTTTTAAATTTATTTTCGACTTTAAGTCGCGTCTGTTCCACCACGGCGGACATTGTCCCGCTATAGCGGCCTCGCCCTAGAGGCAGAAATCTCACTATAGCGACTTGCATGGAGATATAAAGTTGAATTAAGTACTCCAAACCCCTATTTATGAACACAACTTCATCCCACCACACTCAGAAACTACCTGTTCACGCCAAGATCAGTTTTGCGAGTTTTACTCACCCGAATTCAATTTCATAAAGTCGTACATTTTTTTATCATCTTAGCTATCTACTCATGTAATCAAAATCATAATTAATTCACTCAATTGCTACCTTTTTTGCTAGAATTTTTTGACTCTGATTTACTCTAAATTTGGACTAGGTTGGAAAATTTTCAGATACTACCAAAAAGTTTGCCGAGTCAAAAAAAAAATTTACCATTGGCTTTTCTATAACGGAGGAAGTACGTCGTTATTGTGACAGACATATTCCCAACCATACAATAATATCTTCTTATTCATATTTTGACACATTCACTTTCATAATGGTTGAATATTCATTATGTTTATCGTAAGTCACATTCTCTTTATGAAATTAACTAATTATGTACTTCTTAAATTTTATTATAAACTAACTGTCGTGACCTTGAAATTTATCATTTTTGCATGACATAGATTAATGTCACTATTGAAAAGTCAAGTGTACCACTACTTTATCTTCTTTTCTTTTGATGGTAGCTTTATTAACTTATTAAACTATTAGGTCGACAACAACCACAAGTTCAATGACCTTTCATACCATTTTGATTATAATAATTACCTTCACATTTTGAAGGCTCATCTGGAGAACCCATAATGTTCTTCCCTTTATAATTACCACAATGATGACTACTATAATTCTATTCATTCACCCCTATTCATATTGTCAATCATTTGTCATCTTTTAGATTAATAATTCACTCCTACACCATTCATACGATAGATTGGATCAAGTCAATAGGCGTATACCAAGGTTATCATATGTTGCTGCCACATTCTTTTCAAGGAATGGAGCAAGTTCAAAGGGATAACTTTCAAGGTTTTTCATTAATATTATTTTTGTCTTAGTCATCATTTTCTCATCATTTGATGCATTAGAACTTAAATTCAAAGTCTTATCCATATAAAGTCATCTTAGGTCATAAGTCTTTGAGATTGGACGTAATATCTTATCATCATGGTGCATCAAAACTCAAATTGATGTCTTACACTTTTGGTGCGATAAAACCATAATCTATTATCTTAACCTCAAATATTTTTTTCATCATGTGAATCTGGCTTTAACCTAATGTCTTACCCTTTTAGTGCGATAAGACTTGAATCTATCGTCTTACCCTTCAATCAATTTCATATAAGTCATAACCAATAGAAACAACCATGAGCCTTAAAAAAAATAAGAATTATAGAAGCAAATTTAATCAAAATAAGATTGAGAGTTTTCTCACATTTAGTAATTATAAATACTAGTAAGTTCCTCATAATTAACACTTAGAAAGTTAGCATGAAAATTTATCACTTTATCCTTCAATTCTATTCTGAAACGAAGATTTGTTAGTATGATCATAAGCCAATGTACAAAATTATTAAAGTAAAACAAACCAATATGTTCAACCTTTTCATATAACACATACATACTAAATAAATTTTTAGTGTACTAGGAACTTTCAAAAATATAAATGTGTAACAAGAAAAAATAAATAGATCTTGTTCCTGCTCACAAGTGTTTCAACTATAATACTTTTGCGAAGTACTACAATTTTAAGAGCATATTCATGTTGATAATGTGCTATATAATCAAGATCAAAGTAATATAAGTATAAAGGAAGAAGATAGGAGAAGTAAATGAAGAAAAATATTTTTCTTCTATTCAGGTGTGCCTTTCAAATGGGGAGTGATATCACTATATATAGTGTTGATATAACACTCCCAAAAGTCATCCAATTAGTATATACATAGTTATCATAAATGTCTTATACCTTGGGAGCACCTATACATGATTCCAATTGATTGTTGGATAAATTTAATGGATAATTCACATAATACAATGGATTTATAATACACATAAAATTGTTATTAATTTTAAGGTGTGAAGTACCACTAAGAAGATTATTAATGGCACGATGTCTCTATTTTTTAGTTTGTCAAGTATATCTTAAATTTAACATAGATTTAAGACTACTTAAGTTGTTTGATACCTAAAACATTTTTCCAAGAAGATAATATTTCAAGTGGTTAATCGACAAACTATCTTAAATAAAAAATAATTCAACAAAAAATGGAGAAAAATATTAGTGAAATTATTAAATTTGATTAAACGGATTTAGAGAATTAAAATTATAACCATTCCAATATCAATAAAAAGGAAATTAAAATATAAAAGAAATTTAGGAAAAGGAATAAGTCATTTAGGGGTCTTATTGAAGATATAACAAACCTTTGATTAGTTATCACTCCATTTTGTAGGGATAAGACAAAATAACATATGGTGGATAAGCAATCCATGGATTAATTAAATAAAGTAACCAAAAATTTTATTAGATGTACTAAATTTCAATCCATGGATTATTCTATCAAATATGGCCTACCAAACGGATCCTAAATCTCTTGCACCCACGCACAGATGAATTATATGATGATGCTCAAGGTGTAAATGCTAGTTGACGCAGAGTTCGATTTTAGATCTTCTTGTAAACGTTGTAAAGTAGTTGTTGTCCTTTCTTGTTGATCAAAATATGGACATTGGAGGGACCACATAATTAATTATTGAGACTTTCTCTTATGAAAATAATTTCAAACAATTAATTAGAATTATTCTTAATATAATAATTAAAACTCATTCCATTAGAAATTTGTAGTCGCACTTCTCTAGTTATATTTAAAAATTCTCCTTTAAACACTTATTTAGTTCCCATAATAAGATTATAGTTATCAATAAATTAAATTACCAACTAATTTAATTCAGTGGTTAATTTTCTTGAGAGCAATTCTTAACTTGTTTTATGTGTCCAATTCTTGAATCTACCGGTCGGTTTTACACACGAAAATTTATAAGCTTATCATAAAAAGGTGTATCATTAATCTTTATATTGAGGCATTAATTTCATCAACTAACTAATTATTTGACCAATAAATATTACTATCATCCAACATACCAGACATATTGATCCATCTCAGAATCTCCTTAATAAATCAAAACGACAATTGATATACACAGATCATAATTATTATATCAACATTAAGAATATAAGTACATGCAATGAATTAGAGATATACTTTTTATCAGTCAGTCCAAAACATCTATCTCTACTTGATCCCATACACACAAAATGCACTAACACGAGAAGTTAACTATATCATCCTCATAATCAAGATAAATTACATCTAATCTCGCGTTACAATCTTTATCACGGTTTGTCCAAATTTTCATCCGTGATTGTGAACTATAACTTTAAACTTATCAGAACCGATGATTTAATCTTCTATATATAAGCTTAAACTTTATACACTAAATTATCCATTATATAAGTTGAGGACATATATATGACAAATTGATCCATTTAATATAACAATTTATTGAATTAAATAAATAAATAATTGTTCAATAAATAATATTATATCAAAACGTATGATTAATCTTATATCCTAATATAATGGTAAATATATTAGAACTTCGAATGAAAGAACTCAAATTTTTATATAAATAAATAATTTTTTTACAATACCATCCAAGGTAATATATTGTAAATACATGACTATCATGTTATAAACTAAGAAATAATTCTTAATTCTATATTACTAAAAGAGCAAATGTTTTATATCATCTAAGAATATTATATTATTTACAAAAAAATATGTAAAAATAAAACAAGGCAAATTAATATTATCTTTCTGTGTATCCATTTATATATAATTAATTACGACTCGTTTTTTTCAAGTTTTATCTCATTTCAACAAAAATCGAAAGAAAAATCATAGTTATCACATAATAGTGCTACTTACTAAATTTTAGCACTATTATTTTGTGATGTCTTTTATATATAATTCAAAAGCAAGATTTGTTTTCCTAAACTAATAACTACCCACTAAAACAACTCCTAAAACTTTGCCATTTATTAACGTGATGTATTTTATTTATTTATATATAAATTTGTATTTTAAAACTAAAAAATATCCTCGATATTTATGTTAACAACTTTTATTTTTGTTTTAGATTTAATATATATATATATATATATATATATATATATATATATATTAGAGAGAGATATATTTGTTGTTGTTATTATTATTATTATTATATTATTATTATTGTTATTATTATTGTTATTATTATTATTATTATTGTTATTATAATCCGATAATTCCAATTATTATTATTATTATTATTAGTTAACAATTTGCCTTTAATTTCTGCTATAAAAAAGGAGTAACTCTCAAAAGTTAAAACTGATAATTACCCCAAAATAGAGTTGTCATTAGATCTTCAACAAGTGTTTGGAGCCATACACATTCTTGAGCAGTAAGGGTTGTTGATTTATATTCCGCCTCCGTAGTTGATAAAGAAACTGATTCTTGCTTCTTACTGCACCAAGAAATACATGTTCCACACAGAGAAAGATATAGCCTGATGTTGATCTTCGATTATCCTTATCACCACTAAAATTCGCATCGGTATATACCATTAATATCAAGTCATTCTTTCTTTTAAAAAATAGGCGCATATCTAATGTTGAGTTGATATAGTTCAGGAACCTCTTTGCAACTTCCAAGTACGACTTTCTTGGTGATTGCATAAATCTGCTGGCATATCCAACAGAAAAGGCAATGTCAGGCCTTGTAATAGTCAAATATAGGATACTTCCAACTAGAGCTTGATAAGTCTTGGGATCTACAATAACTCAACCTTCTTCACGCCTTAGCCTCGTGCTAGTCTCCAAAGGCATAGAGAACTTCTTGCTTTGTTTCACCCCAAACCTGTCCACAAGCATCTTAGCATACCCTTCTTGGGTAATAAAGACCCCTTTACTTGTGTTTGTTACCTCTAAGACAAGAAAAAAAATGTAATTCTCCCAACTTCTTGATATTAAATCTTAGGGAAAGCTCTTCTTGAAGTCTTGCAACTACATCATCATTTTTTCCTGTTATTATCATGTCATCCATGTAAAGAGAAAAAACACATGAAAATCTAATTCATTCTTAACAAATAAGCTAGGATCTAAATGTGATGTGGTATAGCCACAAAAATATAGATATTGATCAATTTTTCCATACCACGCTCATGGAGCTTGCTTGAGTCCATAAAGTGCTTTTTAAGTTTACAAACATAATCAGGATGTAAGTTAGAAACATACTCGGGTGCTGCTCCATATAAATATATTTGTCAAGTTCTCCATACAAGAAAACATTTTTCACGTCAAGTTGTCATAGTTTCCAACCATATGAGGTTGCCATGGCTAGTACAACTTGATTTGAGATCATCTTAGACACCGGAATGAAGGTTTCTTCATTGTCTTTTCCATATTTGTGAGAAAAACCTCGAGCAACCAATCTAGATCTATATCTGTCTATGTTGCCATCTACTCTTTTTTTGATTTCGTAAACCTATTTGCAAGAGACAGGTTGTACGTCTCTTGGCTTTGGCATAAGGCTCTAAGTTTGATTTTTCATTAAAGCCTCTATTTCTTCATCCATGGCAAGATTCCACTCTTTGGCTCCTTTAGCTTCTTCAAAAGATGAAGGTTCTTCATTGTCAATTGGCCCTACAAAGAAACAAGAATACGTACAAACAAAGTTTTCATCTCTAAAGCAAGTTGGCTTAATAATAGTTCTGTTTGTTCTTGTGAAACCAATACATCATTTTCTTGTTGATTTTCGCATTGTTGAGTTTCTGGGCTCCCCCTTTTGCTTAGATCCTCAACAATTGTATTATGTGGAGAAGCACTTGTAATGGGAAAGTTTGAAGCTCCAGGGTTCAATATTTTAGGACCCTCTTATTTTGATGTAATTTCATAATACAAGGAGGTTTCATAAAATATGACATCCCCGAAAACAACAAAACGATGAGTTTTTGGATCTATGCACTTCCAACCCGTTTTCGTTTAATCGTATCCAACAAAGATGCATTTTCTTTCCTTGGGATCCAAATTGCTCCGTTGAGAATCAAGGATATCAACATAAAATATAGATCCAAACACTCTTAGGTTTTTGATATTAGGCTTCTCTCCAAACCTTAATTCATAGGGAGACTTCATGTTGTTTGCAGAAAGCGGCATCCTGTTGATCACATAAGCTGCACATTTCACACCCTCAGCCCATAGGGCTTTAGGTAAATTTTTAGCATGAAGCCAGTTTTACATGTCTCTATTAGGTGTCAGATCTTTCTTTCTGCCACTTCATTTTGTTGTGGTGTATCAGCACATGTAATTTCTCTTTTAGAGCCATATAGACGACAAAAAGAGAAACTCTTTAGAAGTGTATTCACCACCGTTATCTTCTCGTAACCTCCTTATTTTTTAGCCAAGCTCGCCTTCAATAGTCTCCTTTAATTCCATAAACTTGTTAAGAACAACTGACTTGTGCTTCACAAAATAAACCCATGTGAATCTTGTAAAGTCATCAATAAGAATTAGCATATAAGAACAACTAGAACGAAGGAGTTCTTGTTGTCCCTATCAAATCACTATGAATTAGCTCTAGTGGAGCAATGCATCTTAACACGGATCTATCAAACAAAAGACGGTGTGCCTTTCCATGTTGACATCCTTCACAAATCCCTCCTCCACCGAAAATGCTTAAGTTAGGCAATCCTTTTACTAGATACAATTTTACCATGGCTTTTAATTTTTCCATGTTAAGATTTCCAAGTCTAGAATGCCATAGATATGTAGTATCATTGCTACTCATCTTCTCAATATATGAATTAGAGGTAGATAAAACATATAGATCATTAACTCTCTTAACGGTTTGAATGAAATCTTCTTTGAGTTCTTTGATACTTCGAAGGTACTTCACATCATGTGGTCCAAATAGGAGATAACCTCCTGTATCTAAGACATTTGCAACGGAAGATAGATTTTTCCTCATCCCTGGAACATAAAACACACTGTTGAGAGTGATAGAGTCTTCCTTCTTCTCATTGATGAAGATTGTGCCTTCCTTCTCGACTTGATGAACTGTATTATTTGTTGTTACAATGACATCACTACCATTGTATTTGTGAAAGTTGGAAAATTTAGATTTGTCTCCAGTAAGATGATGCCCATATCCTGAATCCACGATCCAGTCTCTTTCAAAATTAATAGATGTCATTGCATCTATTGCTCGAGTCTCGGCTACAAAACACTTTCCCTAGTCTTCTTCTTCTTCATCAACTTTCTTAGTTTGAGCCATATTGCTTTCCATGGTTTGACAAAATCTCTTTATGTGTCCCATTTTGCCACACCGATAACATTTGAGAGTCTTATAGTTATTAGTAAACTCTCCCTCCTTTCTTAGCAGAATTGAACCTTTTTCAAATCAAGAGTGTGACCTATGTCTTAATGTTTTTCCTTTAAATTTACTCTTGTAAGATACAAGAGCATTTTATTTCCCTTTTTTGATTGAAACACCAGCCATTTGCTTGGCTAGTAGTTCATCTGATGACAATAGATTCTCAAACTCCTCCAAGGATGGTTGTTGAGCCCATCCTTGAATCGATTTAACAAAGGAAATATATTCTAATTTCGAACCACGAATAATATTTCTTTTTATTCGTGCTTCAAAGATAACCTCCTCCTGATTCATTAAACATATCTAAGAACATAAATTCTTAATCTTAAAAAAAATACTCAGCTATAGAGAGATTATCTTGAATGGTGTTAGTCAATTTATTATCCATTTAATATCTGTAACTGGGCTTCATTCTTCTTGTTGAATAAAATGATCGAGGATCCTCTATATTCATGAGATGATTTGCACCTTATAATATGGTCAAATAAATTAGAGGATATTGACCTCTTTAGGACAAACTCCGCCTTAGCATTAACTTGCTTCCACTTCTTGTATGTGTTACTATTCTCTGGTCCGTCTGCAGGAGAACTTGTGTTACTCCCATTAATAACATCCCACAATTCTTCACCCACAAGGTATGACTTCATACATGTCCTCCATACCTTGTAATTGGATTGGTTCAACAACTTCATCTCCAATCCATTAGCACAGCCGTTGAAATCCATATAGAGAAACCACTTGAATTTTTCACTAACCCGATCTTGAATTAATAATTAGAAGTCAAAAAATGACTATGGCTCTGATACCATATAAAGAATATCAAAAGAAAAGTATAATTAGGAAACCTTCTGCTAGCCCAAGATCGTTAAGTAAAATTGGAACATTTAACTAAGGAAGAAGAGGAAACTAGATAATTAAAAAGGAATTTGGAAAGAAGAACTTTGTAACGGAAGAAGATACTTTAAGTACTTCGATTTTTTCTTCAATACAAATGTACATGGTCATCTCCTATTTATACTTTTCTATGGATGGTTCTAGAAACTCTTTTAGATATATCCATAAGAAAGTTCTCGTGAACTTATCTTCTAGCAACTACTCTAAAGTATTTCCTTAAGATAATTTCTAAGTTTATATACTAGGACATTCTAGAGAAATCTATATTATTCAAAAAATCATTTTTAATTTTTTCACAACACGTGCATTATATATATTTTTTGAAAACAATTTTATTATTTTTATATTTTTAAGATTTACAATTTTATTATTTTTAATTTTATAAAATACAACTTTTTTTCTAATGTTGATATATATATATAAGATAATTAGTGTTAATGTAGAGAATTTTATTGCAGTAAGTAGTAAGGTCTTATTTTTGCACTCAAATGTTCTCACTATAACTTGATCTCGACGTTCTAGTCATAACTTTTTTTATTTCAATGCCCACAAGAACCAACAAATTGTATGAGACATGTGAGTAAAGATAGACATATGAGAATATATTTATCTAATATTTTTCAATGAATTTTAATATATGTGTTTTATGTTTGACTCGTATTAATTGGCCAACTATTCTTTAAGTCTAATTTTAGGAAAAAAATAAACAGGTGTAAACGTGAAAGCTAGCAAATCAAATCTTGAAAGACCATGGGTAAGAAGACAAACAAGAAACACACCAAAAGAGACAGATTTAACGTGGTTCGGTCAATCGACCTACGTTCACAAAGAAGATGACAATCCACTATAATATGAGAGAACAAAATATAGAGAGAACAAACCTCAGCCAATCCCCTAGGAATACAAAGAAGTACACAAAATTCTCTCCTATAACCGCAACTCTCAAAACCCTAGGACTACATTGTGATAGCTAATTAAGTTAGAAGGAACAAATCTATATTTATAGAGTGCTAAAACCTTTTCCTATAAGAAAATATCTACTCAAAATATTATAATATTTTCCTAAAATAAAAGTTTATTTTTTGTAAGAAATTAAGACAAATAAACCCCACCATCTGAAACATTAAGTACATGATCTTCCTTTGTGAAATTTATGTTTGCTAGTGTATTATTATATAACAACCTATATGTGCGTGCCTAATTACTTTTATTATACTTTTCATTCTTTCTTTTTTACTTTCTTTATGTTAAATTATCAACGTGGCACTGCATTTCTCTCACGAGTTAAATCCTACAAAATTTACACTATCATATACTAAATTATTATTAGATCACTTAAAAATGATACTAGCAATAGTAATTCATAAAATAGAATTAGTATTGTGACAATTTCATTTTTATATGTGTACATATATACTAAATTTGTTTTTGGCATAAAATTATCAAACTAGATATACATATTTTTTTTATCGTAATAAAATTTGGAACATTTTTTTTTGTGCTTCTCATAATTAAAAAAGAGACCTAGCTCATCATGTTTTGTTTCACTGATCGTTAAAAAAATCCAATAGCTCATCTTAACATGAAAAATTAAAATGGTCAAAATAGACGCATATTTACTTATCCAACTTAATTGCATCATTTGATTGACTCTAATACAAAGGTATGCATAACACATCACTCGTGATAGTCTTAAATAAATAAATGCTTAAAATGTATATAGTGCTCTGCATTGCCATTACCGTAATCCTTTGACCTTCCTAAACTAATCCATTTTTTGGTTGTAAGAAATTAGTTGTGTGTGATCATTTTTTGTTTAGATTATAATTCCACATTTTTTTTAAATTTTGGTTGCTGAAAATGTATCACAATGTATATTATACCAAATATCATTCTCCTTGTCTGAATGCTACCTTTAACTCAAGATTCAACTATGTCAACCACTTTCAATATATTAAAAAGAGTTATTTCTCTATTATTATTTTTGTATAATTTATTTATTTTTTATATAAGCCAACAAGAAGTGTTCTACACTGCAATTGATAGTTGTACAAAAAGTTATACGAATTATACTATAAATTGACAATCTGTTGAATACCTGTACTGCTCTCAATATGCAGCTTTTAAATTTTCTTTTTTAAGGTTATATGTGTTCCCTTTGGCGTATTTTATTTCTTTCTACTTCAATTTTCACTTCTTTTCCCCGTTGTTCTTCACTCAATGGTTTTGCATCTCATTTTATTTTTGTTTCCAGAGATATTTGTATGTTATTTTTGGATTCATAGTGGTCGTTCGTGCTTTGCTCTAGATTATGACCAACAAGGTACTTATTCTAATGTTGAATTTTGTGTATTTCGGTTTGCCTCTTTCGATATCTTATCCAAGATGATATTTGTTCAAATATAAGATCTAAGAGGATTTTAATAGATTTTGTTTTATGAAATATTTTCCTCTCCTTCATCATTTTCATGTTAGACCTACTAGTAAATAAATTAATTTACCCAAGTCTACGATAAAATTTCTTATGCTTTAGGCTCTATGTTAACTATTTTGTACATGCATGTACTCATCCAAAATTGTGTTACAGTGTTGTAGCTATCGATGGTATTAAAAAGAATACCCTGAATATAGAAAGACTAGAGAAAGTTTTCAAATGTCAGTAATATATTTATGTCCAGTCAATTCTTATAAAGTTTTCAAATGACAGTAATATATTTATCTCCTATCATCTTTTTTAATTGCCCTTTAAACTTACTTGTGATCTTTAACGATCGGGTTTCATCAACGAGGGAAAAGTCGGGATTGGAAAACCTTTTTCATAGAGTTGGGATTTTCCCAACCTTGTCCAATTTTGGAGAAAATAGAGTCATCAAGTGTAGGAGAATCTAGTAGCAATAAGATGGAGTAAATAAAATTTTCATTACATAGTCAGTTAGATAACTCGTTAAAAAATCAGTAAGACTTTATCGAATTGAATTTGGATAAATAGATCTTCAGAAATCAATGCGTTAAAAGTATTATCTAAGTGTAACAGATTAAGACTGTGTTGTAAAAATGGAGGAATTAAATTTCTCTAAAAAAGGTTCTGTCTCACTTTTGGCCTTTGTAGCAGGATTCGTGCCGCTACGGTGACGCCGCTAGAGATGGATGGGTGCCGCTGTAGCGGACGAGACGGAGATTGGAATTATAGATTTTGGAATTTTTCAAATGAGATCTCACTAGTTCAAAAGTTGCACCTGCAACAGGATTTGTGCCGCTACAGTAACGTCGATACAGCGGGATGGGTGTCACCATAGCGGGACAGTCGCGAATAAAGTTGTAAATAAAACCCATAAATGACCTTATTTGGCACTTTTCGACTTTTAGAGATAAAGAACTACCCATGGGCTTGTCCAAATCGTTTCCCATCATTCTTGAAGCTAAAGATACGTTTTTCACTCTCCAAATTCACTTTACGATCCGTAGAAAGTTATAAAATGGGTCAATATTGATGGGAAAGGTTTCTTGATAGATTCTATGGTGTAATTAACCATATTTGGATAGTTGAGATCATGAGTTTGATCTAGGGTTCATAGAATTGTTAGTAATCCGGGTTTATAGCGATTGTTTGTTGATTCCCGCGTTATTATGATTATTTGTAGACCAAGAACAAGCTGAACGAATCGGGATAGGGAAGGACCAAGTTTCTTAGAGTTTCAAGCTTGTTTCGAGATAGGTGATTCTTGTGATTTCATGGTGTGATGTATGCATGTTCTTTCTTCATTATGATACTTGTATGTATATGAATGTCGCAATATTAATTACGTTGTTATAAATGAGGATAAATGAATAATATAGCCATGAAATCGTGATGTAAATGTGTGATCTTGATGAGGTGCTTGTGATTTTTGTTGTGGTGTGTGAATGGGGATCAGATTGCCACATTTTAGCAAACGAACTTGGATCGGATTTCCATATTTCGTCATAAATATGAATCAGGTTTCCATGTTCCGACACAACTATGGGATTAGATTGCCACGTTTCGACAAGCTAACTAGGATCGAGTACCACGCGGGTGCACTAACAATTTGAGTTTGGGTTCTGTAAGAGAACCAATAATGTGCTTGTAACGACCTGTCTAGTCGTTTTGAGCAACAAATTTTATTCTGGAAAAACTGGCAGAGGTGAAGGAGGCCACGACGGACCGTCACGGGCACGACGGACCGTCGTGGATGTGTCTTTTCAAAACACTTAGAAAATCTGGAATTGGGTACTGAAAATCGACTCTCTGAACGTCGTGACGGAGTGGCAGGACGGACCGTCGCAGGCGCGACGGCCCGTCACAGGCCATCCACTTAAAACAAGTCACTGTGGCGCACGACGGACAGCAGGACGGACCGTCGCAGGCGCGACGGCCCGTCACGGGATACGCAATCCCAGTTCGGGTCGGATTTCTTTACACGTTTTAAGGGACGTTTTTGACTATTCCTGCTTTAATTATAAAGTTAGAGGGTTAATGTTAATAAGTCTAATTACTTGGGGGTTAAAAGAGGTAACCTTAAGTTAATTAGTGGGTTATTATTGCCATCTTTTATTCTTAATTATATATTAATTAGGGTAAAAGAAAGAGGGTTTGAATAAAGAAAAATAGAAAGAACAGAAAGAGAGAGGGAGAATCGATCAAGAGAGAGAGACGAAGAGGATAGCAAGGATTTTGAGAAGATAGCTTGTTGATTCAATTCTTCGGTGGAGGTAGGTTATGGTTTATGTTACGATATTCGTAGTGAACTCTTAATAGTGAATATTATGTGTTGATAGTATTGTAAACCCTGCTATGTGCTTAAGTTGTATGCTTGCATGATTATGATTATAAAATTGTGATGAATTAACAAAGCATGATGAAGCTATTGAATCCCAAATCTTGAAAGAACCCTAATTCACTTGATATATTATATAATGAGAATGATGATGCCTTAGTATGAAAGAAGGCTTGATAAATTATATAATGAGAATGATGATGCCTTAGTGTAAAAGAAGGCTTGATGAATTAGGGGATCGGGTGCCACGTTCCGGTACCAGGATAGTATATGAGGATCGGAGTGTCACGTTCCGACACCAGGATAGAATATGAGGATCGGAGTGTCACGTTCCGACACCAGGATAGAATATGGATCGGGTGCCACGTTCCGGTACCAGGATAGAATGAATATGAGGATCGGAGTGTCACGTTCCGACACCAGGATAGAATATGGATCGGGTGCCACGTTCCGGTACCAGGATAGAATATGAGGATCGGAGTGTCACGTTCCGACACCAGGATAGATAAATGGATCGGGTGCCACGTTCCGGTACCAGGATAGAATGAATATGAGGATCGGAGTGCCACGTTCCGGCACCAGGATAGAAATAGAGGATCGGAGTGTCACGTACCGACACAAGAGGAAGAAAGATAATGAATCTTGAAAGATAATGAATATACTCAATCTAATAAACTTAATTCCCAAAAGAGTATGGTATTGAGGCTTGAGTCCTCATGTGTGAACTCGGTTGTAGTTATTGATGAATTTATGTTGTTATTGCTACATGTTGAGTATTGTAGTTGATTTACATTATTATTGATATATACTGTTCCCTATTTTGAGTTGGCCGATGATATCTACTCAGTACGTGTGGTTGTACTGACCCCCTACTTTCATGTTTTCCTCTTTGTTATTTGTGTAATGCAGCAAACGTTCTGTCAACTTCAACTCAACAGCAGATCTAGCCAGTCTTCACTTCATCGGAAATTCAGGGTGAGCTAATGCGTCTAGCTTGGACTGGGTCTTCTTCTTCAAGTCTTGATGCCTTGAACTTCCGGCATGGACTAGCTTTTTAGTTATTTTGTTCTTAGAATACTCCTAGTTTAGTAATTTGAGATAGATGTTCTTGTGATGATGACTTCCAGATTTTGGGGATAATAATAATAGTATTGAATTGTTTTTATTAATGAGTTTAAGTCTTCCGCATTATTTTCTGTTGATATATCTTGAAATGTTAAGGTTTAGATGGGTTGGTTCGCTCACATAGGAGGGTAAATGTGGGTGCCAGTCGCGTCCCTGATTTGGGTCGTGACAAACTTGGTATCAGAGCATTAGGTTCATTGGTCTCATCACACAAGAACAGGTCTAGTAGAGTCTTAAGGAACGGTAGGGGGACGCCTTTACTTTTCCTTGAGAGGCTATAAGACTTTAGGAAAATTTCACTCTTTCATTCTTCTTTCGTGCTACTACTTGAGTCCAATTGGTATCTGGGCGATACGAATTGGTATCTGACCATCTTCACTCTATTTCGCAGATGGTTAGAACTAGAGCAACGACCGCACCAGCAGCAACAACGGAACGACAAGAAACGACTGAGCCAGCCACTGGGGCTGTAGCTCGAGGAAGAGCAACGGCAAGAGGCCGTGGGAGAGGTCGTGGGAGGACGTCCTCTAGAGGAAGAGGACAAGCACCTAGCCCATCTGATACTAGGGCGGTGACTCCTCCACCGACCGAGGAGGTGATAAGAGAGGGGGAGGAAGGGGAGAATGAACAAGGGCAGAATGAGGAAATGCCACCCCAACCTACCCCAGAGATGATCAACCAAGTACTTGCTTATCTTAGTGGGTTATCCGATCAGGGTCAGGCACCTCCAGTGGTTTCTACACCAACCCCCCGGTTTCAGAGGTACGACATGCGGCTACGATGGCTCCCCGCATGGATGCATCATTGGAATAGGCACATTTCCACGTTTGACTACTGGGCCTATTATGACAAATGATCAGCATGAACTTTTCAGTAAGTTCTTGAAATTGAAACCTCCAGTCTTTAAGGGCGCAGAATCAGAGGATGCCTACGATTTTCTGGTTGATTGTCATGAGCTACTACACAAGATGGGTATAGTAGAACGGTTTGGCGTTGAGTTCGTGAGCTATCAGTTTCAAGGGAACGCCAAAATGTGGTGGCGGTCACATGTTGAGTGTCAACCAACAGAGGCACCACCTATGACTTGGGAATCATTCTCTACTCTGTTTATGGAGAAGTATATCCCAAGGACTTTGAGAGATAGAAAAAGGGACGAGTTCTTGAGTCTAGAGCAAGGGAGGATGACAGTTAACGCGTATGAGGCTAAATTTCGCGCACTATCCAGATACGCCACCCAACTTTGTTTCAGTCCACAAGAAGGATTCGCCGTTTTGTGAAGGGGTTGAGGTCAGAGTTGCGGATTTCAGCCTTACAGATAGCGGCTACGGCAACATCCTTCCAAGAGGTGGTAGACTTTGTGATAGAGGTGGAAGGAGTGAAGCCAGACGACTTCACCACGACATCGACATCGAAAAGGTTTCGAAGGGGAGGCGAGTTTAATGGTTCTCACTCTAGAGGACAGAGCTCCGGAGGTTACTCAAGTCGACCAATTCAGTCTTCACTACAGACTGTAGTTGGGGGTCCACCTCAGAACGGTCAACACTACTCCGAGAGACCTATGCATGAACCCCGAGAGTGTTATGGATGTGGGGAGGTTGGACACATCAAGAGGTATTGTCCAAACCAGAGTTACAGAACCCCACTAGCTAGAGGTAGAGGTGGTCATGGTAGAGGCCGCTTTTCTGGAAGACGTGGTGGTCGAGGTAATGGTGGTCATCACAACGGCAGAGGTGATGGGCAAAATGGAGCCGCTACTACGCAACATGGTAGGGCAATGGACAGACAAACGATAGGGCCCATTGTTACGCTTTCCCTGGGAGTCTGAAGCGGAGGCGTCTGATGCTGTTATCACAGGTAATCTTTTGGTTTGTGATTGCATGGCATCTGTATTATTTGACCCTGGCTCCACGTTTTCTTATGTATCTTCCTCATTCTTGGTCTAAAATGTTCTACATTGTGAATTACTTGACATGCCTATTCGTGTTTCTACACCGGTGGGTGAGTCTGTGGTAGTTGAAAAGGTACATAGGTCTTGTTTGGTGAACTTTGTGGGGAGCAACACTCATGTAGATTTGGTTATTTTAGAAATGGGTGACTTTGATGTAATTCTGGGTATGACTTGGCTTTCTCCAAATTTTGCGATCTTGGATTGTAATGCTAAAACGGTGACGTTAGCCAAGCCTGGGACAGATCCGTTAGTGTGGGAGGGTGACTACACTTCCAATCCGGTGCGTATCATCTCCTTTCTTCGTGCTAAGAAAATGGTTAGTAAAGGGTGGTTTAGCTTTCTTGGCCATTTCAAGGATGACACTACCCAAGTACCTTCAATTGAGTCGGTTTCGGTAGTCCGCGAGTTTTCGGATGTATTCCCTGCAGATCTTCCGGGTATGCCCCCAGATAGGGATATTGACTTCTGTATTGATCTCGAACCGGGTACACGCCCCATTTCTATACCCCCTTATAGAATGGCTCCCGCGGAGTTAAGAGAGTTAAAAGCCCAACTTCAAGAATTGTTGAGCAAAGGCTTTATTAGACCAAGTGCATCTCCTTGGGGTGCTCCGGTTTTGTTTGTGAAGAAGAAGGATGGGAGTTTTCGGATGTGCATAGACTACCGACAGTTGAACAAGGTAACTATTAAGAACAAGTATCCTCTTCCTCGCATTGATGACTTATTCGATCAATTACAAGGTGCTTGTGTCTTCTCTAAGATTGACTTGAGATCCGGTTATCATCAATTGAAAATACGGGCAACGGATGTGCCAAAAACTGCTTTTCGAACGAGGTATGGACATTACGAATTTGTGGTGATGTCTTTTGGTCTTACGAACGCCCCTGCTGCGTTCATGAGCTTGATGAACGGAATATTTAAGCCGTATTTGGACCTCTTTGTGATCATATTTATTGATGATATACTGATATACTCCAAGAGTAAAAAGGAACATGAGGAGCATTTGCGAATTGTATTGGAAATGTTGAAGGAGAAAAAGCTTTATGCCAAGTTCTCTAAGTGTGAGTTTTGGCTAGATGCAGTGTCCTTCTTGGGGCATGTGGTTTCGAAGGATGGGGTGATGGTAGATCCTTCCAAGATTGAGGCAGTGAAGAATTGGGTAAGACCCACTAATGTGTCAGAAATACGGAGTTTTGTTGGGTTAGCTAGCTACTACCGCCGCTTTGTCAAAGGATTCTCTTCTATTGCTTCCCAATTGACGAACTTGACTAAGCAGAATGTTCCATTTGTATGGTCAGATGAATGTGAGGAAAGCTTTCAGAAGCTTAAGACTTTGTTGACTACCGCACCTATCCTCACTTTGCCGGTAGAGGGTAAGAACTTCATTGTTTATTGTGATGCATCCTATTCGGGTTTGGGTGCAGTGCTAATGCAAGAGAAGAACGTGATTGCTTATGCCTCAAGACAATTAAAAGTGCATGAACGTAACTATCCAACCCATGACTTGGAATTGGCCGCGGTAGTGTTTGCATTGAAGCAATGGAGACACTATTTATATGGGGTTAAGTGTGAGGTCTACACGGATCATCGTAGCCTTCAGTATGTCTTTACTCAGAAAGATTTGAACTTGAGGCAAAGGAGATGGATGGAACTACTGAAGGACTACGACCTCACTATTTTGTATCATCCGGGGAAGGCGAATGTTGTGGCAGATGCCTTGAGTAGAAAGGCGGGAAGCATGGGAAGTCTAGCTCATTTGCAAGCCTCTAGACGCCCATTGGCTAGAGAGGTTGAGACTCTGGCTAACGACTTGATGAGGTTGGAAATAAATGAGAAGGGAGGATTGTTGGCTAGTGTGGAGTCAAGATCTTCTTTTCTTGACAAGATTAAGGGAAAACAGTTTGATGATGAGAAACTAAGGCGAATCCGAGATAAAGTGTTGCGAGGAGAGGCTAAAGAAGCAACAATCGACGAGGAAGGTGTGTTGAGGATTAAGGGAAGGGTATGTGTACCCCGCATTGATGATTTGATCAACACTATTCTGGCAGAAGCTCATAGTTCAAGGTATTCTATACATCCGGGTGCAACCAAGATGTATCGCGACCTAAAACAACACTTTTGGTGGAGTAGAATGAAGCGCAATATTGTTGACTTTATTGCCAAGTGTCCAAACTGTCAACAAGTGAAATATGAACACCAAAGGCCCGGAGGAACACTTCAAAGAATGCCCATTCCGGAATGGAAGTGGGAGAGAATTGCAATGGACTTTGTGGTTGGTCTTCCAAAGACACTGGGGAAGTTTGATTCAATTTGGGTAATTGTGGACAGATTGACTAAGTCTGCTCATTTCATTCCGGTCAAGGTGACTCACAATGCAGAAGTTAGCAAAAATCTACATCTCAGAAATCGTTCGATTGCATGGGGTTCCACTATCCATTATATCAGATAGAGGTACGCAGTTTACTTCTAAGTTTTGGAAAACATTGCATGCAGAATTGGGTACTAGGTTGGACCTTAGTACCGCGTTCCATCCTCAGACCGATGGTCAGTCTGAGCGAACGATTCAAGTGTTGGAGGATATGCTTCGCGCATGCGTGATAGAGTTTGGTGGCCATTGGGATAGCTTCTTACCTTTGGCAGAGTTTTCGTATAATAATAGCTATCACTCCAGTATTGATATGGCTCCATTTGAAGCACTGTATGGTAGAAGATGTAGGTCCCCCATTGGTTGGTTTGATGCATTCGAGGTTAGACCTTGGGGTACTGATCTTTTGAGGGATTCGATAGAAAAAGTGAAGGGCATTCAAGAAAAGCTTCTAGCGGCGCAAAGTAGACAAAAGGAGTATGCAGACCGGAAGGTTAGAGACTTGGAGTTCATGGAAGGTGAACAAGTCTTGTTGAAGGTTTCACCCATGAAAGGGGTGATGCGGTTTGGCAAAAGAGGTAAGCTAAGTCCAAGGTATATTGGACCATTTGAGGTACTAAAGCGAATAGGGGAGGTGGCTTATGAATTAGCCTTGCCCCCAGGGCTGTCCGGAGTGCATCCGGTATTTCATGTGTCCATGTTGAAAAGATACCATGGAGATGGAAACTACATTATCCGTTGGGACTCAGTGTTGTTGGATGAGAACTTGACTTATGAAGAGGAACCAGTTGCTATATTAGATAGAGAAGTTCGCAAGTTGAGATCGAGAGAGATTGCATCCATCAAAGTTCAATGGAAGAATCGACCGGTTGAAGAAGCTACTTGGGAGAAGGAGGCGGATATGCAAGAAAAATACCCACAACTGTTTACAGATTCAGGTACTCCTTTTCGCCATTGTTTTCCTTCTTTTGATCGTTCGGGGACGAACGATGGGTAAATTGGTATCTATTGTAACGACCTGTCTAGTCGTTTTGAGCAACAGATTTTATTCTGGAAAAACTGGCAGAGGTGAAGGAGGCCACGACGGACCGTCACGGGCACGACGGACCATCGTGGATGTGTCTTTTCAAAACACTTAGAAAATCTGGAATTGGTTACTGAAAATCGACTCTCTGAACGTCGTGACGGAGTGGCAGGACGGACCGTCGCAGGCGCGACGGCCCGTCACAGGCCATCCACTTAAAACAAGTCACTGTGGCGCACGACGGACAGCAGGACGGACCGTCGCAGGCGCGACGGCCCGTCACGGGATACGCAATCCCAGTTCGGGTCGGATTTCTTTACACGTTTTAAGGGACGTTTTTGACTATTCCTGCTTTAATTATAAAGTTAGAGGGTTAATGTTAATAAGTCTAATTACTTGGGGGTTAAAAGAGGTAACCTTAAGTTAATTAGTGGGTTATTATTGCCATCTTTTATTCTTAATTATATATTAATTAGGGTAAAAGAAAGAGGGTTTGAATAAAGAAAAATAGAAAGAACAGAAAGAGAGAGGGAGAATCGATCAAGAGAGAGAGACGAAGAGGATAGCAAGGATTTTGAGAAGATAGCTTGTTGATTCAATTCTTCGGTGTAGGTAGGTTATGGTTTATGTTACGATATTCGTAGTGAACTCTTAATAGTGAATATTATGTGTTGATAGTATTGTAAACCCTGCTATGTGCTTAAGTTGTATGCTTGCATGATTATGATTATAAAATTGTGATGAATTAACAAAGCATGATGAAGCTATTGAATCCCAAATCTTGAAAGAACCCTAATTCACTTGATATATTATATAATGAGAATGATGATGCCTTAGTATGAAATAAGGCTTGATAAATTATATAATGAGAATGATGATGCCTTAGTGTAAAAGAAGGCTTGATGAATTAGGGGATCGGGTGCCACGTTCCGGTACCAGGATAGTATATGAGGATCGGAGTGTCACATTCCGACACCAGGATAGAATATGAGGATCGGAGTGTCACGTTCTGACACCAGGATAGAATATGGATCGGGTGCCACGTTCCGGTACCAGGATAGAATGAATATGAGGATCGGAGTGTCACGTTCCGACACCAGGATAGAATATGGATCGGGTGCCACGTTCCGGTACCAGGATAGAATATGAGGATCGGAGTGTCACGTTCCGACACCAGGATAGATAAATGGATCGGGTGCCACGTTCCGGTACCATAGAATGAGGATCGGAGTGCCACGTTCCGGCACCAGGATAGAAATAGAGGATCGGAGTGTCACGTACCGACACAAGAGGAAGAAAGATAATGAATCTTGAAAGATAATGAATATACTCAATCTAATAACTTAATTCCCAAAAGAGTATGGTATTGAGGCTTGAGTCCTCATGTGTGAACTCGGTTGTAGTTATTGATGATTTATGTTGTTATTGCTACATGTTGAGTATTGTAGTTGATTTACATTATTATTGATATATACTGTTCCCTATTTTGAGTTGGCCGATGATATCTACTCAGTACGTGTGGTTGTACTGACCCCCTACTTTCATGTTTTCCTCTTTGTTATTTGTGTAATGCAGCAAACGTTCTGTCAACTTCAACTCAACAGCAGATCTAGCCAGTCTTCACTTCATCGGAAATTCAGGGTGAGCTAATGCGTCTAGCTTGGACTGGGTCTCTTCTTCTTCAAGTCTTGATGCCTTGAACTTCCGGCATGGACTAGCTTTTAGTTATTTTGTTCTTAGAATACTCCTAGTTTAGTAATTTGAGATAGATGTTCTTGTGATGATGACTTCCAGATTTTGGGGATAATAATAATAGTATTGAATTGTTTTATTAATGAGTTTAAGTCTTCCGCATTATTTTCTGTTGATATATCTTGAAATGTTAAGGTTTAGATGGGTTGGTTCGCTCACATAGGAGGGTAAATGTGGGTGCCAGTCGCGTCCCTGATTTGGGTCGTGACAGTGCTAAGCATGTGAAATGTATTGTCGAATTGTTTTGTTGATAATATTGTTTATGTTGATATAGATGCATGTATTATAATGTTAGTTCTACTTGTTTATGTTTCACTAGTGGGATAGTCGCGTGATGCTACCACTACACGGTTTTTGTGTACTGATTTTGCACTTGCTCTTATTATTGTTGAGTATAGGAAACCTTCAAGAGGCTATTACATACCTCACTTAGGATATTAGAGATTATCGAATCGACTTCAAGGGTGAGTTGTATCTTTCGGATGACCATGGAGTTCTTTTTAGTCTATGTCCAGCATTTCCGGAACTTGAACAATTGTTTTAGTTAGTTTAATAGTTCATTAGTATTTCTTGTTTAGAATTAGTTGTCGTTAGTAGTTTTGGTACGTTGACTATCCGATCCAAGGTTTATCTTCTGCAAATTTTTAGTTATTAGATCTTTTGTTTAGTAATGAACTTTTCTTGTGGTCATTTCACTTGCTTCCATAACTTAAATGTTTTAGTTTTAGCATTGTTGTGTTAGTTGGATAGTAGTAATGGTTCTCCCATCGTCTGGTAAGTGCGGGTGCCAATCACTAAGGGTTGCCAATGCATCGACCTGCGATTTTTTTTTTCACTATTACGAACTAACTTTCAAATAAAGAAAAATTCTAAGTTACTAAAGCTAACCTATTGATCTAAAAATTTAGCCTACGCTAATAACACAAAAAAAATTTAAAAAAAAAAACTACCTATCTATTACATAATATTCATGGGTTGCCTCCCATGTAGCACTTGATTTAACGTCGCGGCACGATTCACCTTTGATCATTCATCATTTAGATTAAGAGCCACTCGATCAAGATTTGAATTATCAACAAAGTAGTGCTTCACTCTTTGACCATTGACTAAGAACGAGGGGCCAGTTTCACCTTGTAGTTCAACGGAACCATGTTGTGTCATCCTCGCAACATCATAAGGACCATAATATTTTGATTTAAGTTTTCGGGGGATTACCTTTAGTCGTGAATTGAAAAGTAACAGCTTATCCCCCGGATTGAAGGTACAAGCTACTATGTGCTTGTCATGTCACCTCTTTTTACTCTCCTTCTACATCTTGGCATTCTCATAGGCATGAATCCTAAACTCTTCAAGTTCATGCAGCTAATTTACTCTCTTGTTACCAGCTAGGTCTAGGTCCAAGTTTAACTTCTTTACAGCCCAATAAGCTTGATGCTCCAATTCTGTTGGAAGGTGACATGATTTTCCAAATACGATGTCGAAGGGAGAAGTCTCTATAGGCGTCTTCTATGCAGTCTTATATGCCCACAAAGCATCATCCATATTCTTAGAGCAATCTTTCCTTTGTGCATTCACCGTTTTTTGCAAAATCTTCTTGACTTCTCTATTTGATACCTTCACTTGGCTACTAGTTTGAGGGTGATAAGTTATAGCAACCTTATGGCGAATACCATACTAAGCAAGGAGGTTCTTAACAAGATTGTTAGAGAAATTCTTACCTCCATCACTTATAATCGCTTTTGGAGTGACAAAACGAGTGAAAGTATGTTTCTTGATGAACTTGATCACCACCGTTGCGTCATTAAAACGAAGAGAGACTGCCTTAACCCATTTGCTCACATAATCAACCGATACTAGTATATAGAGGTTTCCATTTGATGGTGGGGATGGACCCATGAATTCAATACCCCACACATCAAAAATCTACACCTCCAAAATATTGTTGAGGGGTATTTCATGTCTTCTTGAGATGGTACCCAATCATTGACACCTATCAGAGCTCTTTACAAAAGCCACAAAATCTTTAAGCAAAGAGGGCCAAAAGAAACCATATTGTATGACTTATGAGCAATGCGCTTTCCTCGACTCCATATGGGTTTGCATGACAAATCTCTAGAACATTGTAAACCTCGGTTTTTGGAATACACCTTCTCACTACCCTATCGACACCTTGCTTGGATAAGAAGGGCTCATCTTAGATGTAGAACCTAGCATCATGATTTAGCTTTTTCTTTTGTTGGGTGGTTGCACCCGACGAATAATCTCCACTCACTATTAAGCACACAATGTCTGCATAGCATGGAATTTGAGAGATATCCAAATCCATCAATTTCTCATCAAAAAACTCTTCCCGAATTCGCTCACCCTCATTCACATGTGAAAAGTCCTCCAACCTCGATAAGTGGTCAATTATTTGATTTTCTGTACCTTTTTAATCTTTGATTTCAAGATCAAATTGTTGGAGAAGCAATATCCAATGAATCAGCCTTGGTTTAGCATCCTTCTTGTTGAATAGGTACCTAATAGTTGCATGATTAGTGAAAACAATTATTTTTGTGCCTACCAAATACGATCTGAACTTGTCGAAATCGAACACTAGAGCTAGAATCTCCTTCTCAGTCACTCTGGTTTGCTTGTGTGAAGTCAAGGGTTTTACTTGCATAATAAGTAGAGTGAAAAACTCTATTCTTTCTTTTTTCAAACATTGCACCCAATGCTATATCACTAGCATCACACATGAGTTAAAATGGTACCTCCCAATCAAGTGAAATTAGAATAGGAGCCTCAATTAAGCTCCTCTTCAACAACTCAAAAGCTCTTAAGCATAATGCATCAAAAATCAAACTTCACCTCCTTCTCCAAAAGACTGCACATGGTTTGTGCAGTCTTGGAAAAATCCTTGATGAATCACCGGTAAAAACATGCATGGCTAAGAAGAATACGCACCTCTTCCACAAAATAGGAGAAGGCAATTTCTCAATAACTTATACTTTGGACTTATCCACTTCCAAACCAGATTTAGACACCTTATGTCCAAACACTATCCCCTCTTTAACCAAGAAATGACACTTCACCCAGTTTAACACTAAGTTGGTGTCTTCACATTTAGCTAGTACCTTATCAAGATTCCGGAGACATACCTCAATGGGCTTTCAAGAGACTGAAAAATCATCCACGAATACTTCCACAAAACCTTCTACCATGTCATGGAAAATGGTCATCATACACCTTTGAAAAGTCGCTCTTGCATTGCAAAGTTCGAAGGGCATGTGTTTGAAGGTGTATGTGCCATAACGAGAAGTGAATGTCGTATATTTTTGTCCTTGGGTGCAATCAAAATTTGGTTGTACCCGAAATACCCATCTAAAAAGCAATAGTACTTCTGCCCTGCTAGCCGGTAAAGCATCTGATCAATGAATGGAATGGGGTAGTGATATTTCCGGGTAGCATCATTTGATTTCCAGTAATTTATGCAAATATGCCACCCGGTCACTGTTCTAGTGGGAATCAACTCATTCTTTTCATTCCTTACCACATTCATACCACCCTTCTTGGGAACACATTGCACCGGACTTACCCACTTGCTATCAGAAATGGGGTATATATTTCTAACATCTAACCACTTTTTAACTTCCTTTCTTACCACTTCTTTCATCATAGGGTTTAGACGGAGTTGATATTGTGCTTTGGGTTTGTGATCCTTTTCCATCTAAATCTTGTGCATACACAACGGATATCAGCCATCTTCCAACCAATTGCTTTCTTCCTTCGCTTTAATATCCGCAATGAAGCCTCTACCTACAAATCAGACAATAATGCAGAAAGGATAACATGCAAATTTTCATTAGTGCCCAAATGAGCATACCTTAAGTCAGCTGACAGAATTTTTAGTTCCAACTTAGGGGCAATCTCTATTGACGGTTTTGGTGGAGGGAAAAACTGGCTATCTAGTGATTGAACTTGAGTTTTACAAGTTTCTACTATAGCTATATTTAAGCATGATTAATTCTCTTGAGCTTTAGTATCTCCTTCTAACTCATGACTCCCTAAAACTTTCTTTAACGGATCTTCAGGAATGAGTACATGTGACTCGACTATTTGATCAACCCCCGTAATGGCAGATAACTCTTGATAAACAGACGACAGTTTTAAAGCACGGTAGACATCAAATAATTAAACCTTATCATGTGACCTCATGGTTAATTATACAGATGTTGCATCAATCAATTCCCTAACTGTGGACAAGGAAGCCCTCCCAAGATTAATGGGACTTCAGATCGGGTTCAAAATCTAAGACCAAAAAATCCACAAGAAAGATCAATGACCCTACTTGCACTAACACATATTCTATCACCCCCTCCAGCTTAGCAATGTATCTATCTGCGAGTTGGAGAATAATAGTGGTTCTTTTTTGACCCCCGGGCTTGAGTACTTTGCCATATACTGATTTGCACAGTAAAACTATCCAGATATTTTAACTTTTTGGGTAGTCTATTTTGGATCCTTGAGCTGCAATCCTTAGTAAGTGCTACAATTTCATATTATGTGAGCCTCACGTTGCTTTCCACAATGTCCTTCACGTATTTAGCATACTTTGGGATACCCAGCAAAATGTCAACCAAAGGTACATAAATGTGAACTTGTTTAAGGAGAGAAAGAAACTTACCAAAGCATTCATCTTCATTCTGCTTTTTTAGCCTATATGGAAACGGAGGTGGTAACTTTTTTTGAGGTGTGGTCCTCAGCATTAGATCTTTTTACTACCTCTTCTCCTTTATTTTTTGTGGTATTTACCTCATCATCTCTCTTTTTTGGAGCTAGTTACTCTAATTGCAGGCCACTTCTCATACTTACCGCATGCGGTTGCTTGGGGTTGGGATCAATATCACCAATCATCCTGTCTTGTGACACAAGTTCAAAGAATTAGCCACTTGCACAACTTATTTCTCTAAACTCATTTGGAACATGTGGATGTTTCTACTGTTTTCATCTTGCATATCTATTCTAGCTCTTAAGTTTGTCCCAATTTCAGTCATGAGCTTCTACAACAATTCTTCATTGGTCATCCCACATTTGGATACACTTTGGTTTATGCCTTGGTTGGGATTATGGTATGGTTTCCCATCCCCTTGGGTACGGTATTGATTTGCACCTTGTGCGTGATTT
This sequence comes from Solanum habrochaites, assembly GCA_027704765.1. Classification (NCBI taxonomy): domain Eukaryota; kingdom Viridiplantae; phylum Streptophyta; class Magnoliopsida; order Solanales; family Solanaceae; genus Solanum; species Solanum habrochaites. Next base: position 22,682,893 of record JAKWJA010002493.1, read on the forward strand.
TGGTTTTGGTTCCCTCCCCAAGAAAAGTTAGGATTTTTTCTCCAACTAGGGTTGTAACTGTTACCATAATTTTGTTGGTGTTGGTCCCTTTGTACATTACACACATAATTCACAAAATCCAAGTTTGCCTCACATTACTCAGTGTCATGGGTTCTACTACCACATACCCCACACCAATTTGTTGCTTGTTTTACCATATTTTTATCTGATAGAATATATGCCTTCACTACAGAATAATGGACCAGGTCCCTTACTACACTAATGAATATAACCAGAAAGTTAAATGCAGTAAAATCAACACAATGATTTTATGTGGAAACCTCATTGCTTAAGGAAGTAAAACCACGACCTGTCTCACGGTATTTTCAATAGTTTTCACTAATTTTCAAAAGCAAAAGTGAAACACGATTACAAAAAATGTGAGAAGAAGTGATTAATCTCATGTTTAAGCAATAGTCTCTATTGCTTAACAAGCCTAAGTAGAAAACAATCTACCCACTAAGCTATCCCACTTGGACAACCTAGACTTTTAACACAACCCACTGATTCCTTTATAGTTTCAGGAATAGTTTACAATATAAGAACAAGATAATATATTCCTAAACAGCTACACTAAAAGCTCCAGAGATTACTGTTGTTCTTGGAATAATTCTGCCTTTGTTTACTAGAAGCCTTTGCAAATGTTCTTGAAAGGTTCTATCTCAAGTTGCAAAAAGTACCAAAGATGTTTAGGAAAGTGCCTTTTATATGGACAAGTCACTTTCCTTAAACTCTTTTCCATTGGTTGGAGAAGTCTCACTTTCTGACGCCATCGGGAAGTGTGCACCTACTTTCTGTATCGTCTCCAGCTGGCAATCAATTGGCTCGTCACAATGAGATCCTGGTAACTCTACAAGGTCCCTGTGTTTGTTTCATCTTCAACATTCAAGTAAGAAACCGGTTACCTTTACGAGGTCCCTAAGTTAGTCAAATCATTAAAATTGCAAATAACATTTTCCCCATTTTTGATGATGACAAACAATGGTCTCAGATCTCCTCCAACTTTTGTTCCCCCTTACTATATTCCCCCTCCCTGTTTTCTCCCTCATATTCCCCCTCACTGTATGCTCATTCAGATACTTACCAGTTTTACTTCCCCCTTTTGGCATCATAAAAAAGATATGTAGTAAACTAGTGATGTCAACAGTAAAACAGAATAAGATCAAAGCTAAGAAGCAATCAATCAGGAAGGAAAAAAGATCAAAGCTAAGAAGCAATCAATCAGGAAGGGAAAAACATTCACAAAAGACTATAATCAGAACAATAGAGGAATAAGTTAACAAGCATTCCACAATAACATTAATACATTAAAATTAAACTGATAATCCAACAACAAAAAGATAAGCCACAAAAATAAAGACACAAGGGAGGTATTTGAACAGGCTAGGAAGAGGGAGGTGGATGAGACAGGGACTGGATGATGAGAGTGAGTCGTGCATTGGCAGCATCATTGTCTTTAATTGCCTTCTCCTGTAAGGCAGTGATCTTAGCCTTCAACTCTGCATTCTCTCTCTCCAGAGCTTGTACCATGGAAGAACCAGGTCCCTCATTATGTGCAGTGAGTAGTTCTACTTTGAGTATGGCAATTTTGGCCTCCTTACCACTCAAACGCACAGTGAGCTCCTCAACCTCATGCTTGAGTTGATCCTGATCTTAGATGAGTTGAGCCATCTTGCTTTTGGGATTGCCTATCCCCTCAATACACTCACACTCGACCAGGGTAATCTCTGAGATAGTCTGTTTAACCGTCCCAACCCTTCCAACCCTAAGAGGAATTTGAAAATGATTGAATACTTCCGTGAGAAAGTATTCGTATCCCATTCAATGAACACCTTGCCTCTTGATTACGATTTTGTAAATATGCTCAAGCATAAGACCTGGGAGATTCAGGGCTTCGAAGCTACACAACATCTCCATCACAAACAAGTCATCAGCAGTTGCTGAGGTCCTCTTTTAAGTGCGAGGAAGGAGAACTTTGTTGATGAACTCGAAGACTAACTGGTACTCGCTCTTCATTATCTTCTTATAAATCCCAGCAACCTTGGTTGTGGGTATCTTAGAAATCAAGGAAGCAAACTCAGTAGAGCAAGTTTTTCCCACCACAGACCGGGTCCCCTCTCTAGGTACCCTAAGAATTTTGCTCAACAAACCCTCATCTAGATGTACAACAATATCATTGACCCGTGTGAGGATACTCCCATCTTCTTTGAATTGAACATTATAATAAAATTCACGCACTTCTTCTTCATAGAGGATGGGGGATTTTCTGTTGAACAAATGCAGCCATGATTGAATTTCAACCATATCGTGAAGAGAGTCCATGCCGGGAAGAGTTATGATTCCCATATCAAAAACATTCCCAGCCAAGACGGCTTGCTTTCTCAGGCTGTCAACAACTTCCTGCGTAATGACACTCTCATCTCTCCTGGCTTGGGCACCAGGTCCCTGTGATCTCTTCCTTTTTCCCACAGACCTTTTCTTTTTGGACTTTGTGTTTTCAACCTTCTTCGAAACCTTTCCCTTTTTCTTCTGCGACCTTTTCTTCTTACTTTTTAATTTTTGCTTAAACCCTTCTTGAAAAAAAAAGATTATTAAAGGACGGATGCGAATTTCAAAAAGAAGTAATGAGGGTTTTTAAAAGGCGTAAAAAGGTGCCAGGTCCGTGATTGGATGTGTCTCTTGAGAGAGAAGCGATGGTACTAACGGTCAGACTGACCGATGACTGACACGTGGCATTATCAACGGTCATAATTTTCAGTTTCAAATTAATGTACAAATGCTAACCAGGACAGGCACCAGGTACCATAGCACAGTTACATCCTCATTCCCCAGTTGTTCTATTCATTTTCTTTGCAAGGCCAGTTCTTCCTGAAAGTATACCTACAAAAGGTACAAAAGGGATCTTTATTCAAATATTTAAATATTCACACAAAGGATACATGCACTACAATTTTAGCCATCAAGGGAATTTTAACTGTTAGAAGCTAAGAACATCACTTATAGATCAACATGCTCGACTTCAACCGATTTCTCTCAAATTGATATTTACTGAGAGCCTTGGTGAAGATATCTGCAATTTGCTCCTCCGTTGGACAATATGTAAGCACAATATTTCCCTTCTCAACATTATCTCTCAAAAAGTGATGTCTAACATCAATATGCTTTGTTCTCTTATGATGGAATGGATTCTTTCCCATACTGACAGCACTAGTATTGTCACACATAAGAGGAATTGCTTTGATGTGAATCCCAAAATCTTCCAAGTGTTGCCTGATCCACAACAGTTGTGAACAGCAGGCAGCAACATCTACATACTCAGCTTCAGCAGTTAAAAGAGCCACAAAGTTCTGCTTCTTGGTTCCCCAAGAGATGAGTGATGATCCAAGGAAATGAGCCATTCCAGAAGTACTCTTCATATCAACTTGATAACCAGCAAAATCAGCATCTGCAAAACCAACTAGATCAAAAGTATCATCTGCTGGATAGAAGAGAACCAGGTCCCCTGTTTTCTTCAGGTACCTAAGAATGCGTTTTGCAGCCTTCAAGTGTAAGTCCTGAGGACATGCTTGAAACCTGGCACACATTACAACACTATAAACAATATCAGGCCTGCTAGCAGTCAGATATATAACAAGGATCCAATGATTCCTCTATACATTGTTTGATTCACAAGAGGATCATATTCCTCTAATACAAGCTTGGAATTTGTTCCCATAGGAGTATCAATAGGTTTAGAGTCAAACATATTGAATTTCTTCAGTAGCTCCTTAATGTACTTTTCTTGACATATTGAAATCCCATTTGATGATTGCTTGATTTGTAAACCCAGGAAGAATGTCAGTTCACCCATCATGCTCATTTCAAATTCCTTTCCCATTAATGATGAGAATTCTTCACACAAATATTCTGAAGTAGCTCAAAAAATTATGTCATCCACATAAACTTGAATGATAAGCAATTCTTGTTCTCTTTTAATAAGAACAAAGTATTGTCTATCTTCCTCTTTGAAACAATTCTTCGCAGAAACTTGACAGTCTTTCATACCATGCTCTTGGAGCCTGCTTCAGACCATACAGTGCCTTATTCAATCTGAACACATGATCTGGTAGCTCTGTATCTTCAAAACCAGGAGGTTGTTTGACAAATACCTCCTCTTTGAGATCTCCATTCAGAAATGCACTCCCATTTGATACAGCTTGAACCCCATGAATGCAGCAAAAGCTATTAAAATTCTGATAGCATCCATTCTGGCAACAGGTGCAAAAGTCTCATCATAGTCTATTCCCTCTTCTTGATTATATCCTTGAACCACCAACCTGGATTTATTTCTAGTAATCACTCCATTTTCATCAAGCTTGTTTCTGAAAACCCATCTGGTTCCTCTTACTGTTCTGCCTGCAGGTCGAGGAACCAGATATCACACCTTGCTTCTTTCAAACTGATGAAGTTCTTCTTGCATAGATTTGATCCAATCTGTATCACCTAATGCTTCTTTCACATTCTTGGGCTCAATAGATGATACGAATGCTGAAAATGCAACTAGATTTCTTGTTTTTGATCTAGTATGAATTCCATAATTCAAGGGAGAAATAAGATTATCAAGAGGATGTGATGAACTATACTTCCATCCTGATCTTGGAGCAGACTGGTTGAGTTGATCAGTATGTTCTTCTTCATCAAGAGACATCATTTTCTGGTAGTTTGATGTACTCTGACTGGAATTTTGAGTAGTACCAGATACCTCATCACATTTTTCCACCTCATCAGCCTCTTCAGGTAGACTATAATTCTGATCATCACAATCATTTTTCAGTTGTTGTCCTGCATCTACTTCACTTCCTTCAATTTTCTGCGAATTTAACAGTTTGATCACATCATCTTCATCATTTGATCCATTATTCCTCAAGCTTCAATCTTCATCAAATACAACATGAATGCTTTCTTCAATGCATTGAGTTCGTTTGTTGAATATTCTGTAAGCCTTACTCGATGAAGAATATCCAAAAAATACTCCTTCATCACTCCTAGGATCAAATTTTCCCAGATGATCATTTCCATTGTTCAGCACAAAACACCTGCATCCAAATGCTCTAAGATAACTCAACATAGGATTTCTGTTGTTGAGCAACTCATAGGGGGTCTTATTCAAAACAGCTCTTATCAGACACCTGTTGGTAACATGACATGCTGTGTTAACAGCTTCAGCCTAGAAATTTTGAGAAAGATTTGATTCAATAATCATAGTTCTGGCAATGTTCACCAAGGTTCTGTTTTTCCTTTCCACTACTCCATTTTGTTGAGGAGTTTTAGGAGCAGAAAAACTATGACTCGTACCATTCTCCATGCAAAATTTATCCAGTTTTGAGTTCTCAAACTCAGTACCATGATCAGATCGAATGCTGCAAATGACTTGATTCAATTTTGTCTGAATCATTTTGAAAAACACGACCAACTCTTCAGTTGTTTCTGCCTTTGATTTCAAGAATCTTGTCCATCCATATCTCGAGTAATCATCAACAATCACCAATATGTACTTATTGTCATTTCTGCTTTGAACCTTCATGGGTCCACACAAGTCCATGTGAAGCAGCTCTAGTGTTCTTGAAGATGTTACTTGCTTTTTAGGCTTAAAGGATGATCTGATTTGTTTTCCTTTAACACAAGCTTCACAGATTTTATTTTCAGCAAACTTCAGCTTTGGCAGACCTCGGACCAGGTCCTTAGAAATAAGTTTGTTCAATAAATATGGGCTTAAATGCCCCAGCCTACGATTCCAAAGATCAGCATTCTCATTCTGAGAGCTACGACATGTCAGGTCATCTCCATGAGAGTCAGTTGGCATACATACTTTGGCCCCTTTCACTTAGTCCTTTTTCTGTGAGCAGAATGAGGGAATTACACTTCTTTAGTAGTTAGACTCACCACAGTGCACTTCTCAGAAGTAAATTTGACTTCATTTCCTTTGTCACAGATTTTGAGACACACTCAACAAACTTTACTTCAACCCATCCACATGATACACATTGTCGATTGAATCTTCAAGAGATTTTCCCACTTTGCCAACTCCCAAAATGTACCCCTTCTTTCCATCACCAAAAGAGACACCTCCTCCTTGAAGTGTCTTGAGTGAGAGGAAATTTTTTACATCACCAGTCATATGTTTAGAGCATCCACTGTCCATATACCAACATTGACTGCTTCTCCTCTCACTCAACTGCACCAAGAATCACTTGTTTAGCATGGGAACCCATTTCAATTTGAGTTCCCAGAAGGCAGACAAAGGAGTAATTAGATTGTAATTAGTCCAATATGGTAGATTTTGAAGCTTTCTAACAAAGGACATTGGGGCAGTGACTGATTTTTTCTTTGAAAATCTGTGAGTTGAAACATTCTTTGGAGGACCAGGTCTCTCTTTTGGTAAATTTTTCCTTTCAGTATAATTAGAGAGTCTTTCATAGGAGTTTCTCCAGCCAGCACACTCTCCCTTTAAATGCCCATTCTTACCACAATGAAGACAGAGCAGATTGTCAGACACAAACACATACTTGCTGTGAGGATTATAAGGAGGAGTGATGTTCAAACTTCCTAGTCCTTTCTTATTGAAATTACTCTGATTTGTTGCATTTGACAATAACTTTGAGGATTTTTTCCACTTAAGAGATTTTTCAAGTTCTTCCTAAAGTTTGACAATATCCTTTTCTAATTTGTTGCTCTTTTCCAATGAAATACCAAAGTTTTTCTCAGAGTTTTTCAATTTTTCTTGCATTTCAACTTGTAAACAATTTAACATTCCATTTAGCTTTTCAGCTTCTTCAGTTATCTGATTCAACTGGTTCTTAAGTTCAAAATTATGAGACTCTAGAGACACCATTCTTGACATTTTCTCTTAAAGTTTAACTTTGTTTTCAGTTAAACTGTCAAGTTCAGCATTCATGGTGTCTATTTCAGATGTTAACTCAATTACAGAATCAATCATGACTTTTGCCAACGTTCTCAATTTTTTAAGAGAATAACTATCCAAGTCATTTTTCATATCAAGAAGAGCTACCTGGTCATCCTCTTCTTCATTTTCTGTATGATCCATGAGAGCAAACATTTCATTGAAAATGGTTTCCTCCTCATGTTCATCCACCATAGACACATCATTTTGTTCATCAGGATCTTCTGAATCACTTGAACAATCACCCCACGCAGCAAGAGCCTTTTTGACCACCAAATCTGCAGCAGCTTTTTGATCTCTCTTTCCGAGTACCAGGTCCCTTTTCTTCTCTTTGTCATTTCTTGGTTTTGATGTTACTTGTTTTCATTCTTGAGCAGAAGACACTCTCTGATAAAGTGCCCAGCTTTTCCACACTTGTAACATGTATCACCTTGAGTAGCATTTCAAGTACCATTTGTTCCTCTTTTAAAAACATTGTTTTTTCTCACAATTTTTTGAAATCTGTTGATGAGATATGCCATATCATCATCACTGGAATCTTCATCAAATTTGTACTTCAGCATCAATGACTTGTCCTTTTTAGCTTCCTTCTTTGATGAATCGTAATTTTGATTCATCTCAGTGTCTTCAGATTTCCAATCAAAGCATCCATAGTCAGCACCTTCAAATCTTTGGCTTCTGTGATGGCATCAACCTTGCTTTCCCAAGATTTTGGAAGAATTCGAAGTAATTTTCTGACTTGTTTGCTCATTCTTATAGGTTCACCAAGACTTCGCAGCTCATTTGTAATGGAAGACAATTTTGTGAACATGTCATGAATTATTTCTCCTTCCTTAATTTTGAAGTTCTCATACCGAGAGGTAAGCATGTAAATCTTTGATTCTTTGACTTGTTCAGCTCCTTCATGAGCATTCTTCAAACAATCCCAAATTTCCTTAGCAGACTCACAAGCTGACACCCTATTGAACTCATCAGGTTCTATCCCACAGACAAGAAGACTTTTTGCTTTGTAGGCTTTGGAACAAGACTAGTTTTCTCTCCATCCTTTTCTTCCATCATCGGAATAAATGGTCCATCATGTACAATATCCCATAACTTGTTGTCTTCAGCCATGAGGTAATCATGCATTCTAACTTTCCACCAATTGTAGAAATGTCCATTGAAATTAAGTAGAGCAGCCCTTCTAGAACAAATATCACTTCCTTGGTGTTAACCAAATAGAGAGTGCCCACTCTGATACAATTTGATAGAATATATGCCTTCACTTAACAGAATAATGGACCAGGTCCCTAACTACACTAATGAATATAACCAGAAAGTTAAATGCAGTAAAATCAACACAATGATTTTACGTGGAAACCTCCTTGCTTAAGGGAGTAAAACCACGACCTGTCTCACAGGATTTTCAATCGTTTTCACTAATCTTCAAAAGCAAAAGTAAAACACGATTACAACAAATGTGAGAAGAAGTTTTTAATCTCACGTTTAAGAAATAGTCTCTATTGCTTAACAAGCCTAAGCAGAAAACAATCTACCCACTAAGCTATCCCACTTGGAAAACCTAGAATTTTAACACTACCCACTGATTCCTTTATAGTTTCAGGAATAGTTTACAATATAAGAACAAAAGAATATATTCCTTAACAGCTACACTAAAAGCTCCAGAGATTACTGCTGTTCTTGGAATAATTCTGCCTTTGTTTACTAGCAGCCTTCGCAAATGTTCTTGAAAGGTTCCATCTCAAGTTGCAAAAACTACCAAATATGTTTAGGAAAGTGCCTTTTATATGGACAAGTCACTTTCCTTAAACTCTTTTCCATTGGTTGGAGAAGTCTCACATTCTGACGCCATCGGGAAGTGTGCACCTACTTTTTGTACCGTCTCCAGCTGGCAGCCAACTGGCTTGTCATAATGAGAGTCTGGTACCTCTACAAGTTCCCTGTGTTTGTTTCATCTTCAACATTCAAGTAAGAAACCTGGTACCTTTACGAGGTCCCTAAGTTTGTCAAATCATCAAAACTGCAAATAACACCACCGATGCTTAATTTAGATCCAACTGCTTAATATGCAAAGTCATGCTATGTTGCATTGCATGTATTTAGGCATTAAAAGCAGTATTCTGGTCTACATCTAATATCCCTGTAGCCTTTTGGGTTGTGGATCTCGAAATATTCTCCTCATACCATAATTCCCTTCCGACAGTTTATCAAGTGAATCAAGTAATGCTTCACTTCTTATGAATAGGGATTGTCCACCATCTGTATTATTAAGAAAAACACAAGCATCATATTTTAAACCTTCAAAGAAAGCGTGAGCTAATACCGCATTAGTCTGCATATGGTAGGGGATCAACATTTGTTTGAATTGAGCCCACGCTTGGTACATATCTTCAGTTTTACATTTTCGGAAAATATTATTTTGTAAAGTTTATGACTTGTTTAGAGTTACCAGTTAACTTTTTGAGAAAAATCAAGAAAACTATTTTTCAATCGATTAAAATAGAAAACCCGTTGAAAATGTTTAAGGGGGTTCAGAGATTCTTATTTATATTTAAGAAGGTTTTATGACACCTAAAATATTCTCTAAGTTGCGATTATCTGGAAACTAACTTGTTTGACTAAAATCTAACTCAAATCTAAAATAAAATTTTTATAGAGTATAAAAGATGAAGTATTGATTTTTCTATCCAAACAAATTATTTAATTGTCCTAATTTTATCTATTCTTTAGTTTGTTTAAACTTGATCGTCTTGATTTAATTAAAATTAAATAGAGTCTTAGCGGGGATTTGAATGTTTTAAACCTTAAAACAATCGACAGATACAAACAAATGAATACATGATAAAAATAAAGAGAGAGAGAGAGTTGGATCCAAATTTGCTTTTTGTCCGCCTGGACCGGTATTTGGATCCATTTTTTTTTTTGATTCTTAGGCCCATTCAACTTGTACTTGTACTAAACTAAGAAGATAATAATCTTTATTTTATTTGGTCTTAAGACCCAAAATTCTCATGTGTCCTAAATCTACCAAAATAACAAGAAGGGAAATTTACAAGACTTAGGCCTGAAAATAACAAAAATACAACATGAAATGAAAATAAGACGAAATGTGGGCTTCTGGCTCAAATTCCTCAGCTTCTTCTAGTCCGGGTGGATGATGAGGGTGAATCGAACATACTCAGTGATATGCAAGGATTAGAGTCCAAAGTAGACTCGAGTAGCATTCCACATGTAAAAAAAAAAGATAATGTTAGAATTTGTGCATCCACTATCAGTCAATGGACCAGGTCCCTTGACACACAAATAAGGATATAACAGAAAGTAAATGCAGTTTAACAACAGAGGAGTTTTACGTGGAAACCTCCTTTCTCAAGGTAGTTAAACCACGACCTGTCTCACAGGATTTTCACAACTGTTTCACTAATCCTCACAAGCAAAAGTAAACCGGTTACACAAATGTGAGAAAAAGTTTTTAATCTCACCAACAAGTAATAAATCTATTGCTTGATTATCCTAAGTAGATGTTATTCTACCCACTAAGCTATCACTCCAGATAACTTAAAATTTTCTAAGGAACACAATGGTTACCCACTAAATTAGTTCAACAAACAAACTTAGAATTTCAAATCAAACCACACTGATTCCTTTATAGATTTAGGATCAGTTTATAATATAAGACCGAAAGAATATATTCTCAAACAACTATACAATATACGCCTGAGTTTAGGTTGTTCTTGAATGATTCTTCTCCTTGATTTTCTTAAGCCTCTGCAAGCGTTCTTGAATGTGGTTTTTCAAGTTGCAAAAACTAAAGAGCAATATGTGGAAAGATGACATTGTATAGAATAGTCACTTTCCTTAAACCCCTGCCATTGGTCGGAAAGGTCTGACGTTTCTGACACAGTTGGGAATTGTGCACCAACTTTCTGTACCTTCTCCAGCTGGCAATCAACGAACTATTTAAATTGAGAATCGGGTACCTTCACAAGGTCCCTCAGTTTGTTACATCATCAAAACTACAAATAACATTTTCCCCCTTTTTGATGATGAAAAACAATACTCCAGGCTCCACTCCAGCTTCAAGACAAGTTCCCTCTGAATTACTTATACCCCCCTCCTAGCATAAAATCAAAACCAAAAGAAAACACAATATACACTACACTAGTTGTATTCCCCCTCACAAACATGTCTAGTCACAACAACCAGTTAAAATTCCCCCTTTTGGCATCATAAAAAAGAGATACAGTAAACCAACAGTATCAATAATAATATCAAAGAATATCAAAGCCTTTTGGCAATCAAACATAGAAGAAAGCATTTGACAAGATATATCAGCTAAAACACCAAGGGAATATAACAAACAACATTTCAAAATTAACATTCATTACATAAACAACAAACTAAAATACAAGGACAAAAAGATAAGTCACACAAAGAAGACACAGAAAGATTATGGGACGGACTATGAAGGGGGAGGCTGATGGGAAAGAGACTGAATAATTAAAGTGAGTCTAGTATTAGCATCATCATTATCCTTGACTGATTTTTCTTGTAAAGCAATAACTTTGGCCCTCAATTCTGCATTTTCCCTTTCAAGGGCTTGAACCACAGCGGTACCAGGTTCCTCTGTTTGTGTAGTGAGTAGCTCGGCCATAAGAATAGCAATTTCAGCATCCTTTCCACTCAGCCTCATAGTTAGTTCTTTAACTTCATGCTTGAGTTGGTCTTGGTCTTTAATGAGTTGAGCAATTTTGCTCTTTGGATTTCCTTTCCCTTTATTCACTCATATTCAACCAAGGTAGTCTCTGAAAAGGCTTGCTTTACTGTACCAACCTTGCCAACACCCAGCGGAATGTTAAAGTATTTGAATACTTCAGTGAGAAAGTATCCATATCCCATACCATGTATCTCATTCTGCTCAATGACAGTGTTGTACCTATGTTCAAGCATGAGTCCCGAAAGATTCAGAGGTTCAAACTTGCACAACAATTCCATCACATACAAATCAGCATAAGTTGTTGAGGTCCTCTTTTCAGTTTGAGGGAGGAGAGTTTTGTTGACAAATTCAAAAACTAACTGATACTCACTTTTCATAACTTTCTTAAACAGCCCTGCACATTTTGTAGTAGGAAGCTTCGAAGACAATGTCACAAATTCAACTAAACACGTTTTCCCTACAACAGACCTGGTACCATCTCGTGGTACCCTAAGAATTTTTTCCAACAGAAATTCATCAAGGTGAACAACAATGTCATTTACTCTGGTATTGACACTTCCATCTTCCTGAAATTGAATGTTATAGTAAAATTCTCGCACTTACTCTTCATAAAGAATGGGAGTTTTTTGGTTGAAAAGATGCATCTAACACTTAATCTCAACCATGTCATGAAGTGAGTTTATTCTAGGAATATTAATTATCCCCATGTCAAAAACCCTGTCCGCCAGTACAGACTGCTTCCTCAGATTGTCAACAGTCTCTTGTTTGTTGACCTGCTCTTCAATTTTCCCTTGTGTACTAGGTCCCTTTGACCTTTTCCTCTTTCCTTTAGCAGTCTTCTTTGTGGATTTTATTTGCTCAGCTTTCTTAGTTCCTCTTGGATTTGTCTTTCCTGACCTTTTCTTCCTGTATCCCTTTTCTGTCTCTTCAGTAGACACATCTATCACACCAGACTCAGGCAGTTTAAAATTGGACACTTTGAAAGTTCTAGCACTCTTGTTTTCTGTTGTAGACTTAGCACTGGCTTTGTGAGCATCAGCCATCATCTTTTTGGCGTCAGATCTAGTAGTATGTCTCCTTTTAGACACTTCTCCCACCATTTTCTCTTTTCGCTTTTTAGATGAACTTACATCTCTCCTTTTAACCTTTCACTGTAAAAATTGTTTATCACCTGCTGAGTCAAAGGAATCAGAGGATGGATATCTCCTAAAATCTGGAGTTCTATCAAAGATAGGTTGGGTCTCTCTGATATCTTCATTATGAAAAGGTTCATTTTCCTCAACCCTGACTTCCTCTCGCATCATAGCAAGAGCAAGACTCTCAATCACCAATTCTTCACTCGCAGCAAGAATTTTTGACTCAGAATTTTTGTTCCTTGGCAAATCTCCTTCGAAAAAAGCATCTGAAAGAATTTCATGATGAGGACAAGGTCTAGTAGGAACACTCTAACTGTTTAGATCTATAAGTGAAAAGGGTTTTCGGTACTATATATGGGAGAACTTGTTGGAAGATTAGATCTTGACCCTGTTGATGACGGAGAGTAGAAATCAATTGGTTCAATCTCACTAAGTGTTGTAAGCATTTTCTTAGAAGCAGGCGAAGGTTCAGACATTTTGTCAAGAAGAAGAAGAGAGTAGCAGTATTGGAGAATGAAAAATGTAGATATTAAAGCAAATTTATCCCCCACCCACCCTTTTTTCGATAGAGTGAAGGAATATTGCAAAAACAATGAAGGATTAAAAAAGAGAAAAAAGGGTTTTAAAAAGAAATGAAATGGTGCCAGGTCCCTATTGATTCGATGCATCGCTTGGAAAGTAAGCGATGGGACTAACGGTCAGAATAACTGATGACTGACACGTGGCTTGATCAACAGTCACTTTATCTCATTTTGAAATTAATGTACTAATGCTAACCTCGACTAGGATCAGGTCCCATAATGCAATTTTATCATCATTCATGAACTACTCTAGCCATGTCTTTGCTTTTGTAGTCCTTTAAAAATGTATACCTGCAATACGTACGATAGTGATCTAACTTGGATAAAATATTATTGACACAAAGGTTACCTGCACTACAAGTTTAGCCATCAAGGAAGTTCAATGATTGAATGACTGGAAATCAGTTTGAAGTCATCATGCCCAACTTCAACCTATTACTCTCAAATTGATCTTTGTTAAGAGCCTTGGTGAAGATATCTGCAATTTGTTCCTCCGATGGACAATATGTAAGCACAATGTTTCCTTTTTCAACATTGTCTCTCAGAAAATGATGTCTAACATCAATGTTCTTGGTTCTCTTGTGGTGAACAGGATTCTTTCCCATAGTGACTGCACTAGTATTGTCACACATAAGAGGTATGGCCTTGACGATTACTCCAAATTCCTCTAAGTGTTGTTTGATCCATAACAATTGTGAACAACATGTAGCCGCTGCTACATATTAGATTCAACTGTTGAAAGAGCTACTGAATTATGTTTCTTAGTTCCCCGTGAGATAAGTGAAGATCCGAGAAAATGAGCCATCCCTGAAGGGATCTTCCTGTCAACTTGAAAACCAGCAAAATCAGCATTCGCAAGGCCAACAAGATCAAAAGTATCACATGCTGGGTAGAAAAGGACCAGGTCCCTTGTCTTCTTCAAATATCTTAGAATCCGTTTTGCAGCCTTCAAATGTGAATTACGAGGACATGCTTGGAATCTAGCACACATTCCAACACTATATACTATATCAGGTCTGCTAGCAGTCAGATACAATAAGGATCCAATGATTCCCCTATACATGGTTTGAATCACAAGAGAATCAGATTCATCTGTTATAAGCTTGGAGTTTGTTCCCATAGGAGTATCAATAGGTTTAGAATCAAAAATATTGAATTTCTTCAACAACTTCTTAATGCACTTCTCCTGACTGATTGAGATTCTATTTGATGATTACTTTATTTGTAGCCCTAGAAAGAAGGTCAATTCACCCATCATGCTCATCTCAAACTCCTTTACCATTAATGATGAAAATTCTTCACACAAATTCTCCGATGTAGCTCCAAAGATAATGTCATCTACATATACATGTATAATAAGCAATTCCCGTTCTATTTTTAATAAGAACAAGGTATTGTCTATTTTCCCTCTTTTGAACCCATTTTTCAACAGAAACTTCGACAATCTTTCATACAAAGATCTGATAGCTTGTTTTAAACCATACAGAGCCTTATTCATCAAGATTGTTTACGAAAACCCATATGGTTCCTATAATAGTTTTATCAACAGGTCAAGGATCCAGGTACCACACCTTACTTCTTTTAAACTAATAGAGTTCTTTTTGCATTGAATTAATCCAATCTGCATCACCTAATGCCTATTTCACATTCTTAGGCTCAATTGATGATATAAACGCTGAGAATGCAACTAGATGTCTTGTTTTTGATCTAGTATGAATTCCTGAGTTCAGATGTGAGATGAGATTATCAAGTGGATAGATGAGCTTGTTTCCATCCTGGTCTCAAAGTCAACTGGTTCAGCTGATCCTGTTGAAAACTCTGTATGCTTTACTTGATGAAGAATATCCTAAAAACACTCCTTCATTACTAATAGGATCAAACTTTCTTAGATCATCCTTTCCATTGTTCAAAACAAAACATTTGCATCCAAATGCCCTAACGTAGCTCAACATAGGTTTTCTATTTTTGAGTAATTCATAGGGAGTCTTATTCAGTGAAGAACTTATCAAACATCTGTTAATAACATGACATGTTCTGTTGATTGATTCAGCCCAAAAATTTTGAGGAAGATTTGAGTCAAAAATCATGGTCCTTACAATATTTACCGAGGTACTGTTTTTACTTTCCACTACTCCATTTTTTTGGGGAGTTATTGGAGCAGAAATATTGTGAAATGGTGCTATTTTTCATACAGAATTAATCAATTTTTGAGTTTTCAAACTCAGTTCCATGATCAGACCTAATTCCAGCAATCACTTGATTCAACTTTGTTTGAATCATTTTGAAAAGCACTATCAATTCTTACGGTGTTTCTGCTTTTGATCTTAAGAACCTTGTCCATGTGTACCTTGAGTAGTCATCAACTATCACCAGAATGTATTTCTTTCCACTTCTACTTTGAACCTTCAAAGGTCCACATAAATCCATGTGCAGCAGCTCCAATACTCTTGATGAGGTTACTTGCTTCATTGGCTTGAAGAATGATCTGATTTGATTTCCTTTTACACATGCTTCACAAATTTTACTTTCACAAAATTTAAACTTTGGCAGACCCAGGACCAGGTCCTTAGAAATCAGTTTATTCAATAAAGATGAGCTCACATGCCCAAGTCTTCAATGCCACAGATCAGCATTTTCAATTTGAGAACTAAGACATGTCAGATCATCTCCATGAGATGTTTCTAAGTTAGCCACATTCATGTTTTTACTTCTATGAGCAGTAAGAATCACTTTCTTTGTAGTTAGATTAACTACAGTGCACTTCTCAGATGTAAACATCACTTCATTTCCCTTGTCACAAATTTGAGACACACTCAAAAGACTATACTTCAACCCACTAATATGATACACGTTGTCAATGGATTCCCCAAGCGATTTTCCCACTTTACCAACACCTAAAATCTACCCCTTCTTTCCATCACCAAAAGAGACACCTCCTCCCTGAAGTGCCTTGAGTGAGAGGAAATTTTTTATATCACCAGACATATGTTTAGAGCGTTCACTGTCCATGTACCAACATTGACTGCTACTCCTCTCACTCAACTGCATCAAGAATCACTTGTTAGGCTTGGGAACCCATTTCAATTTGAGTTCCTAGAAAGCAGACAAAGGAGTGATCAAAGTGTTTCTAGCCCAATGAGGTAATTTCAGATTCTTTTTTACAAAGGATTTTTTAGCAGAATCAAGTCCTTTATTCAAAAACCTTTTGGTTGAGAATTGTTTTGTGGGACAAGGTCTCTCTTTTGAAACCCTTATATTTTATGTATACTTTGAAAGTCTCTCATGTGACTTTGTCCAGGCAGTTCACTCTTCTTTTAAATGCCTATTTTTACCATAATGAAGGCACAGTAAATTGTCAAACATAAATACATATTTGTTGTGAGGATTGAAAGGAGGAGTAATATTCAAACTTCCTAGAACCTTCTTGTTGAAATTACTTTGATTTGTTACGTTTGAAAGAAGCTTAGAAGATTTTATCCACTTAAGAGATTTTTCAAGTTCATCTTTAAGTTTGACAATATCTCTTTCTAAGTTGTTGCTTCTTTCCAAAGCCAAACCAAGATTAGTCTTAGAGGTTTTCAGTTTTTTCTTCAAGCTCAATTCGTAAACTATTAGACTTTCCTTTTTGCTTTTCAGCTTTGTCATTTATCAGATGCAACTGTTTTTTAAGTTCTATTTTGTCAGACTCCATAACACTCATTTTATCTTCAATTTTCAGCATTTTCTCATCCATTTTACCTCTGTTTTCATTTAAACTTTCAAGCTCAACATTCATAATATCTCTTTCAGAAGTTAACTCAATAACTGAATCAATCATAACATTTGCTAATGTTCTCAATTTTATAAGAGAATAGGCATTAAGATCATGTTTCATATCAAGAAGAATTACCTTATCATCATCATCTTCTTTTTCTGAATGAGCCATAAAAGCAAACATCTTATTGTATATGGTTTCCTCTTCATGAACAACCACCATTGACACATCATTTGGTTCATCAAGATCTTCTGAGTCACTTGAAGAGTTTCCCCATGCAGCAAGAGCTTTCTTGACCACAAAGTCAATAGCCGTTTTCCGATCATTCTTATTGAGTACCAGGTCCCTTCATTTTTCTTTATCACCTCTTGGTTTTTGATATTCTTTGTTTTCAAATTTGAGTAATGGACACTCTCTTATAAAGTGTCCAGCTTTTCCACACTTGTAACAAGTATCATTTTGAGTGGAAGTTCGAGGAACATTTGCTCCCTTTCTAAAACCTTTGTTTTTCCTCACAATCCTCTAAAATTTCTTGATGAGGTAAGCCATATCATCATCATCACTGGAGTCCTCTTCAGAGCTGTATTTCAGCGTCAAAGACTTATCTTTCTTAAGTTCCTTCTTTGACTTATCATGACTTCAGTTCATCTCATGAGTCTTTAGTTTTCCAATGAGAACATCCATTGTTAACACTTTCAGGTCCTTTGCTTCAGTAATAGAATCAACCTTACTTTCCCAAGACATGGAAAGGATTCGAAGAACTTTCCTGACCAACTTACTCATACTGATAGGTTCTCCAAGACTTCTCAACTCATTTGTGATGGATGACAATTTAGAGAACATTTCATGAATAGTTTCACCTTCTCTCATTTTGAAATTTTCATACTGAGATGTGAGCATATCAATCTTTGAATCTTTTACTTGTTCAGTTCCCTCATGGGCTACTTTTAAGCAATCTCATATCTCTTTTGCAAATTCACAAGCTGAGACACGATTGAACTCATCAGGTCCTATACTGGAGACAAGAAGTTTCTTTGCTTTGTACCCCTTTTCAATCTTATTCCTATCAGCTTCATCATATTTTCGTCTAGGCTTTGGAACAAGCCTAGTGTTTTCACCATATTTCTCTTCAATCATAGGGATGAAGGGTCCATCTAAAACAATGTCCCATAGTTCACTGTCTTCAGCCATAAGGAAGTCATGCATTCTCACTTTCCACCAACTATAAAAGTGGCCATTGAAACGAGGGGGTCTAGTTGAAGACTAACCCTCTTCCAAATTAAGTGGAGCAGCCATTCTAGAACAGGAATCACTCTCTTGGTGTTAACCAGATAGAGAGTACCGCGCTGATACCACTTGTTCTTTGTGCGTCCACTATCAATCAATGGACGAGGTCCCTTGACACACAAATAAGGATATAACAAAAAGTAAATGCAGTTTAACAATAGAGTATTTTTACGTGGAAACCTCCTTGCTCAAGGGGGTAAAACCACGACTTGTCTCATAGAATTTTCACAATCGTTTCACTAATCTTCACAAGAAAAAGTAAGTCGGTTATACAAATGTGAGAAAAAGTTTTTAATCTCACCAACAAGCAATAATTCTATTGCTTGATGAGCCTAAGTAGATGTTATTCTACCCACTAAGATATCACTCTAGACAACTTAGAATTTTCTAGGCAACACAACGGTTACCCACTAAATTAGTTCAACTAACTAACTTAGAAATTCAAATCAAAATACACTGATTTCTTTATAGATTTAGGATCAGTATACAATATAAGATCGAAAGAATATATTCTCAAACAATTAGTACACAATATACGCCTGAGTTTAGGTTGTTCTTTAATGATTCTTCTCCTTGATTTTCTTAAGCCTTTGCAAGAGTTCTTGAATGTGCTTTTTCATGTTTCAAAAACTAAAGAGCAATATGTGGAAAAATGACATTGTATAGACAAGTCACTTTCCTTAAACCCCTGTCATTGGTTGGAAAGGTCTGATATTTCTGAAGTAGTTGGGAACTGTGCACCAACTTTATGTACCTTCTCCAACTGGCAGTCAACGAACTATTCAATATGAAAACCGAGTACCTTCACAAGGTCCCTGAGTTTTTTACATCATCAAAACTACAAATAAAATATAAGAGTCAATGTATTTCTACCCTTAAGTAGCTTCAAAAATAAACTGACAAAATTTCTTAAGAGGAGCACATGTAATCCAATCGAAACAATATTACGATTCAAGGTTTGAGAAGGCAAATTTGCATATAGCTTAAACACTAAGAAATCAAATTATTATTATTATTTGTTTTGAGCACAGCGATGCAACACCCATATAAATGATATATAACCATGTTCTCATCAAATATGGTTAGAGCTGAGTCGATCATTTTTAGTAAGGAAGCCTACTTGCAAATAAGGAAAGAAAAATATTTGTATTAAATAGAAAGATCCAATAATGACCAAAACGGAAATGATCGATAACGAACATGTATGACAATCATATTAGTACAACACCTCCGAAAACAAATCATGAAAATTTGCAACATGTTTATCTAATCAACACCTTGGTGACATCAGACTAGATGATAAACAAGACCAACAAAATTAAATTTGAAGCTGGTAACATGGTTTTAAGATTAAATAGATGAGAATACACATAATCTGAAAAGAGATAATATAAGTAAATCATTTATAAGTCCTACAAATACGGATCCATGCACTTAGTAAAGACAAGTGAAAGTAAAATAGATAAATAAAAATAATAAGAGGATGACCACTTTAAACTCCAAACCAACAGTATTTCAACAAGGAATATTGAGGTGAAAGAAAAAGAAAACATGGACATAGTCAGGGAAAATCAAACAATAAATAAATTTAACAGATGAAGAACATTAAGGTAACAGACAATACTCCCATTTGACTACTTCAAAATTTTAACTTTTTACGATAAAATTATCAACAGCAAAATCAACCAATATTTTTGAAATAAAGTGGACAGTAAGCAAAATGAAATTAATTTGGTGACTCATAGACGATATGATTTGACCTTAAAATCATCCTCGCACGATCATTTAAACGAACAGAGAAACCCAATACATGACCTCCAGACGGTTGCAAAGACAACACAAACTAAATATAGGCATCTTAGTTTATTCATTCTAAATGAGGTGAGAGGATGAAACATAAGATTTCGAGAATGAAATGACGATATAGATTCATGACACAAAAACGTATACTAAAATGGAAAATAGCAACAGTCAACAAACAGCCCATCAAACACTCATACACACATAAAGAAAAAAACTAATGTCGAAAACAAATATTCCAAAAAAGTAACAACTATGACTTAACATTTTGAACGAGTAATATTGGTGTTCAATCCACATTTTATGCCTAGTATAAGAAATGTAGACATTTTTCTGACAGACCAGAGCAATCTAAATGGAAACATTCATTTTAGGTAGTGTCATGTCAAGATATACAAAAAATCAAAAAGAATGAGGGCAATAAAATGGAAAAGGACAAAATTCTCATTTTTTTCAGAGCAGTGAACTACACAAAGCGAACAAGAGGAAAACGACAATTTCACCACACTAGCAACAGTAATAGGGAACAACGAAGAAAACTAACTAAACTATCAAATCTCAAATAAACTTGGCAAATAATCACTCGATTCCCTGTTAGTATATTTTACTCTGAAAATATGGCTAGAATCTTAAACGAAATCCCTCGCCCACGATCTTTCAATGGAAAGTTAATAGTTTTTCCTTGTTTACTGATTCTTTTGCTCTTCCAAAAAACTTCCAACCCCAAAACAAATGAAGAAGAGGGGTATTTATAGGGGGAAACTAGGGTTCAGAATAAAGGGAAGGCGGGAGAATTTTCTGAAAAAGATTCGGGCAAAAATGGACAATCACATCGATTCTAAATATTTTGAAATTTCTAAAGGACAGGGCAACTTTTCTTTGTACCAAAAAGCGTCCAAATCCACAAGAATCTGGGCTTGGAAGCAACATGAACAACTTTGATGCATTCTTCGTCCTTGACTCGCATGTGGCAACATCTCGTGCGAGAAAGCACGATTTTGCAAAGGTAAAACACTGCGAGGACGCAGTACAGGACAGGGGAGAAATACAATGGCATCTTTCGCATTAACGACGTGCCCCACCAATTGAGTGTTAATGTCGTCTTCCATGAACTCGTGCTCGCGTGAGGCGCGTCCAGGCGTCCTCTCGCTACTCATGCGCAAGTGTTTGGGTTCGCCATGTTGCTTTGGAAAGCTACAGCTATGCGATTGTAGCCTATGTTTCTTTACCGATGGGGATTTGGTCCATGTCAAGGTGTAGGTTGGGTATTTATACAGGATTGGAGGTAGAATATGGCTGAATTGGAGTAGGAAATGGGAGAACGAACAAGTGCTGGAATTCAAAAGGGCCCAAAACCTTATCCTTAGAATTCATTAGTTAGCCGATTTGAAATTGCTTGGTGAATTTCGCTAGAATGAACAAATAAGATGAATTAATTTAAATTAATTAATAAACTTCTTAACTTTAACGAAATAACATAATCAACTTAATTAAAAAATAATTAATCCAAAATATAAACTATTATATAACTATGATAGTAAAATATTTGAACAAAAGTAAAACCCTTTTAAGGCAAATTTCGAATAAATAAAAAAAATATTAGTCGTGTATATAATTACGTAAAAATTGTATATATTAACTAAAAATTTACAAAAAGCAATTAGTTTAAAATAACTTAAAACACTTTAAACTTTATAAATCTTATTATTTTGAAACGTTTAGAATCAAGAAGCTCGTCAATTAATTCATATCGTCGAGGGTCAAATTGGGTGTCAACAACTATCCCTCGTTTGACTCGGATTGATGCAAGAAATTCAAGGAAGATGAATTTGACTAAGCTAATTTTTACCGACCACACATTCATCATTGGGGATGGGTTTGTTACGGACTTTAGAAATTATGGACGAACCCTGGAAGTAGGTTTCCTACATATCTCAAGCTATATGAGAATTCAAGCCACTTGTTGTTCAATATGCTTGATTCAACACACGATTTTGAAAGAAATGAAAAGCCATCCCGATACCGAATTATGAAGGGATCGGAATGCTTGAAAATAAGATTAAAGAGCGGATTTTGGAAAACAATCGAGTTTTCAACATTGATCCCGCCTAGATAGCCTTAAACTCGAGGAATCAGGATGTTTGTAGTTTTACTTGATCAGTCGAAAAGGAAATCTATTATGCTAGATAACCTTTGGTTCTATATAAGTGTCAAATAAAATTGAGTATGAAAAGGAGGCTTGTAACCTCTTAGTCATGAATGTAGAGATCCTCACATCCATAGGTAAGAACTTACAGGGACATAATTTTCAAAGCTCTTGGTGCATTGCCACTTACATTGGGAACTTGCTTCCGATGGATACTAAAATTTCCGGATGCGAGACCGAAACTGAGAAAATTAAAGAAAAACCCATATTCCTTATGATAGGGGTGTGGTTTGATTGCGGTGGAAGTAGCTCCTCTGCTCACGTCCTAAGAGTTTGACACTCCTCTATGGACTATGTCCCAGTTCTCTCTACGAAAAAATTCCACGTTGTGCTGCAT
The DNA here is from genome assembly GCA_027704765.1 of Solanum habrochaites. NCBI lineage: Eukaryota > Viridiplantae > Streptophyta > Magnoliopsida > Solanales > Solanaceae > Solanum > Solanum habrochaites. The sequence goes on from JAKWJA010002493.1 coordinate 22,705,690, forward strand.
CTTTTTTTATGTAGTCCACACCTGTGGTATGGTTTGGAGAATTCATCCTTTTGGATGCTCTCGACAAAGACTAAGATAAAACTCTTCAGCATAAAAATGCAATTGAAAGGGGAGATAGTGTCTTTTACCGTCTTGACACTTAATTACTTTCCTTCAGCATTTGAAGTCAACTCGATCGGTTTGACGTAAAGCAAATAAAGCTCATGTATTATATTTGCAATATAATTTTCACTGTACTCTTCATTTGATGTCAAAATAAATAAAAGTTGATGCAGTGTGCTGGTATTTTTTTTGATGTCATCTTTGTTGATTCTCTTGGTGTCTACTTTTGCCAAATAAAAGATGCAATTGATGTTGGTGGGATACACAATTTCTTTCTCCCTTCTTTTGTGATGCGTGAATTATTTTCCGCAATGCATGAACTTTTCTCTTGTAATGCATGACTTCTTTCCGCAATGCATGAGTTTTCTGTTGCAATGCATGACTTTTTCTCGCGATGCATGACTTTTCGCAATGCATGAATATCAACTCGCGATGCATGATTTTCAGCGATGCATGAATATTTTCTCGATGCATGAGTATCAACTCGCATGCATGATTTTCCGTGATGAATGATTTTCTGTGATGCATGAATATTTCCATGGTGCATGATTTTTTGTGGGGCGTGAATATCTTCTCGCGATGCCTGATTTTCTGCGGGACATTATTTTCTATGGGGCATGAATATCTTCCCACGATGCCTAATTTTCTGCGGGGCATGAATATCTTTCCGGGATGCATGACTATCTTTTCGTGATGCATGAATACATTCTCGTGATGGATGAATATCTTCTCGATGCATAAATATCAACTCGCGTGATGCATGATTTTCTGCAATGCATGAATATCAACTCGCGATGCACGATTTTCTGTGAGGCATGAATATCTTCCCATTATGCATGATTTTCTATGGGACATGAACATCTTCCGACAATGCATGAATGCATTCTCGCAATACATGAATATCTTCTTGATGCATGAATATCAACTCGCAATGCATGATTTTCCGCGAGGCATGAATATCTTCTTGTGATACATGATTTTTTGCGAGGCATGAATATCTTCTCGCAATGCATGAATATCCTTCTCTTGATGCCATCCTAGGTACCAAACGAAGATATCACTTTAATCGAGCAACATTGCGTCTTCTGGGTGCTTTTTGGATAAATGATATTGTATCAATTGACAATACGGTAAAATGACCCCCAGGTAGTGTATCATCTCAATCAATAATACAAATAAAATGACTCTCCAGGTAGTAATACTATCACGTCTGATAGTATGATGCAGATGATGTCTTTGACAAAAAGCTGTAAAATGTCTTTCTCGATATTTTATTTGATTCATCTTTGAAGACAGTTGTATCTTCATCATAGATTTCATGTTGTTGGAAATTGGATGAAACGATGTTGTTCAAGTTCCCAAGTCTTCGATACAAGCATAAAATAATTCCTGCGTCCACAGAAAAGCTATTAATTTTGGGGAGCTCTTCGCCCCCTTGACTTCTCCATATTCACCAATCAGAGGAATTCGCTGATTATAGAGCAAACCTATAAACCTGCATTCACAGAAAATCGTTAGTTTTAAAATAGACTGATCTGTGTCGATTTCTTCAGTTGTTCACTCCTTCCCTTGCTATATCCAGTTGATTTTTTTATCTCCCGACTCTTGATAGATAAGACAAAACATTTTATGCCAAAACAAATAAAACATAAAGGGAAAATTTTAAGAAAATAAATTTTTGAAAATTGATATTCAAAAAAAAAAAGGTTACTCCCAAGTATCATGTCACGTCAGGCTTAGCGAACTTCTTTGAGTCTGATGTCTGGAGGTCTATCTAATCATTCACTGAGGAGTATTCAAAGTCAGTCTAGGCTGTCAATAAACCCCAGTTGAAATTTTGAGATCATCATCAAAAAATTTTGTCCCAGTTAATTGTCTCGGCTCATCTTTAACTGCTGATGAGTAAATCACAAAATTTTTGAGATCCTCTCAGAAATCCTGTCCCAGTTGCAAGATCCAAAGCAACTTCAGTCTTGTCTTGTTGAGGAGAAATCTTCTTCTCGAGAATTTTGAGTCCCTCTCAAAAGTTCTGCCCCAGTTTCCATTGTAGAAGGAATAGAAATCTTACGAGAGATATGACCGAACCCTTGTGGCGCCTACGTATCCCGTTGGGGAGGCAATTAGGTCAAACATAGTTCCCCTCAAGGTTAACAACAAATTAAAATTTATAAAGAAATCGACTGAGGCCGACATAGGCCGCCTACATATCTCATTCTTGAGAATTCAAGTCTAACGTAGTTCAACTACTAAGAAATATTAAAATGGATAAGTAGGGTGATCGAGGCCTACATAGACCTCCTACATATCTCATTCTTGAGAATTCAGGTCAGACGTAATTCATCACAAAAGGGATAAAATTTTAAGCTAAACAAATACAAGCGAATTGATCGATTACAGGGAAAGAACAAAAATAAAATCTGAAGTTCACACATAGTATCTCTTGATAGCATCTGAGTTAATCGTTTTCGGCCATATGGTGACATCCATATCTGACTCACGACGCGGAAACATCTTGTGCGATAAAGGATGATTCTGCAAAGGAAAAACACTACACAGACGCAGTACATGATAGGGGAGAAAGACAATGGCATCCTTCGAATTGACATCGTGCCTCGCCAATTGAGTGTTGATTTCGTCTTTAGCTAACTCGCGCTCGCCTGAGGCGCGCCCAGGCATCATCTCGCTGCTCACGTGCATGTGTTTGGGGTCGTCGTTTGCTTTGGAAAGGTATAGTTATGCCATTGTAGCCTATGTTTCTTTACCGATGGGGATTTGGGCTGGGCCAAGGTGTGGGATGTGTATTTTAGACTAGATCGGGAGGTTGAATATACCTGAATTGGAGTATGAAATGGGATAATGGACTAGTGCTTGAATTAAAAAGGTCCCAAAACATTATCCTTAGAATTTATTAATTAGCTGCTTTTAACTTGGTGAATTCTGCTAGAATGAACAAATAAGATGAATTAATATAAGTTAATTAATAAACTTCTTAATTTTAACGAAATAACATAATCGACTTAATTATAAAATAATTAATCCAAAATATAAACTATTATACAGCTAAGCTAGTTAGTAAAATATTTAAACAAAAGTAAAACCCTTTTAAGGAAATTTTTAAATAAACACAAAAATATATTAGTCGTGTATATAATCACGTAAATCGTATATATTAACTAAAAGTTTATAAAAAAAGCGATAAATTTAAAATAACTTAAAACACTTTACTATTTATAAATCTTATTATTTCAAAATGATTAGAATTAAGAAGCTCGTCAATTAATTCATATCGTCGAGGGTCAAAATTGGGTGTCAACATCTTCCCCGTGCTTTTGAGCAAAATTTGTTAGTTCACCTTTAAGGTCGGCGGTTTTCTTTGATTGGTAGAATTGGCTTAAGAACTTCTTTGTGAGACCATCCCAAGTAGTAATGGAGTTTTGTGGTTCAAAGTCTAACCAGCGCCTTGCGGCTCCTAGCAACGAGTATGGGAACAACGTTTGTCTCGCATAGTCCGGTGAGACTCCAAGTGAGATGTAAGTATCAGTAATGTCTATGAAGTTCCTAATATGAATTTGAGTATTTTCATGGGGGAGACCAGTGAATTGCCCATTAGCATGGAGAATTTGAACCATATTCCTCTTTAATTCGAACCTTCCCCCAGTAGAGGTTTCCTAATA